>JBBPBO010001985.1:57215925-57627161 GCA_037974295.1 Cicer cuneatum | reverse complement strand
ATGGACTAAATAATTAAATAAACAAAAGAAGTTGGATTTGGAGCCCAAACTCCCTTTTTGTAAATAAAAATTATATATATATATATATATATATATATATATATATATATATATATATATATTAAACCTAATTTTAGAAGGAGGGAGAAACAAAATAGAAAAAGAAAGAAAGAGGGAGGGAGAGGCGCTGCTAGAGAGGGAAAAGTGGAAACAAAGAAGAAAAAAGACAAAATGAAAGAACAAATAAGAAAGAAGAAAGAAGAAAGAAAAAGAAAGGAAAAAGAAGAAGGAACCTAGCTGTGGTCGGCAGCGGCAACAGGCGGTCGTCGTTTCGACGATAGTGATTAATTAATTAGTATTGTTAGTTAATTATTAATTAGGAAATAACAATTAATTAGAATAGTGTGAGAAGATAATAAATGTTGCCAGTTTAATTAAATTAATATTATTAGATATAATATGATTAGTAAGGATAATTGATAGTCTAATTATAATAGAGATACTTATAATTAAACAATTAGTAATAATAGTGAGTTAGGAAACTATAAGATAATAAGTGTAATAAAAAATTTATCAATAATATTGTTATTACTATTATTTAGTTAATTGAATGATTGATTAATTTTGTTATTATTATTGTAGCACGCTTAGTTGAAGATACGAGCTCAGTGTTGTTAAACAGTAAATGTTGATGATATTATGTCATGTAGGATGATTGAATTCATATAGTGAGACATGTTGGATATGTTGTACTGTGATGGAACTGGAGTTCGACAATCCATAAGATCTTGAGAGTATATTTAATAGAAAGTTTTACATAAAAGTGAGATATAAACTGATGAGACTATCTACCGTATAAACCAACTTACCATGACTAGATACTTCTATTCTTGGGGTAGTGGGCTCTACCCTGTATCAAACCAAAGTTAGTTGGATCAATGAGTCAAAATAGATGTTGATTGGGTTGATTTGCATTAGATCGAGTTATTGGGAAATATGTGTTATGTTAATTGTAAGAATGTTCTATGCATATTTTATAATATTTTTTTGCTTAAATATATATTTGGTCTCCGTTATTTGATGATTTTGTTATTTTCGTCCCTATAATTTTTTTGGTCAAATTTAACTTTATAAGTTCAATTTTATTTTAAAATCGTCTCTACTATTAGTGACTATTAAAAAAGACTGATATGATAAACAGAGAAGAGACGAAACTAAAAAAGTTTGAACTTATAGAGATGAAAATCAAATGAAGTGTTAACTTATAGGGACGGAAAAAAATGTATTGATCAAATGTTGTTGATGATGAACCCATTGTTCTGCTTTGGTTTATAATAGGCTTTGTAAGGTTGTGATGTTTTGAGCCTATCATCTGTTGGTTCTATTTTGGATTATAACCAAATGGATGTAGTAATGTTTTAATTTTAACGAATAATTTTCTAACTCAAATTTATGAGTTTGTTTAGTAACTTTCAGCTTATGTTTAATGAGTTGTTTCCTTTGTTCATCAAGTGTTTGCATAAGAATCTTTCATTTTTTATTTTATGATAAACAAATTTTTTTCATCTACTACTTCATATAACCATTTAGATAAATTGCATCCAGTAATTTGCAATGGTTGTGAATAAAATAAAATATATAATGGTAAACAAGTATTTAGAAAAAAATTTGAGAATAATAAAGAAATAGCATACCCTAAATTTTGGACATTCTCATAATCTTTTGCCAAAATCAACAATTGTTGTGTCCTTCCAGACAACAACATCTCCACACCAACACTTAAGCTTCCATCTTCAGTTATTACTACCCATATTGGTTCAGTTTGATGAGATACCAAAAGACCCATTTTTTGAACCAAAATTTCTAGATTTGTAGGATTGTGGGGAAGAGGACAAACTAATATTATTGGCCATATTCACCTTTTTTTCATCAAAATCTATATATTTTGGAGAATAACCTATGAAAAACTTTGGGCGAAGAGAAGGGGCAAACAACTATATATACATCAAAGGCCACATTATCAACCTTTAAAGTTGTTTTACGCTGACTTGATAAAAAGGACCAAGTTAGAGTAAACATCCACTTTAGTCTTTGAAAGTAGTGACAAGTGGTATCACAATAGTCCCTACAAGAAAAGAAAATATTTGAAGCTCCCTAAATCATGGTTTCATTAGTCATTGCAGTCCATGCCGTCAAATGACTTATACTTTTCCGTTAGTTGTGATGATGTATCACATTTTTGACACATAAGACACATATGTGCTGCCATATTTGACATTTCTTTTGACACCTATTGTCCCAAAACTGTTTTATAGCGTAAATGTAATAAAAACACAAGTAAATTTAAACCATAATTTAAACATATCAAGCATAGAAATATCTGAAGGTGCAAACACGAGAAGGGGGGTTGAATTGTGTTTGTCAAACTTTAATTATTTTGCTGTTTTGTTGAATGTTGATGTGAATTATTTGATGAATAAATAATCAGACTTAGCAGCGGATAATAACAACATCATAACACAACGATTTATCCTTGTTCACCATTAACTTGGCTACATCCAGTCCCTTCACTCCGAAGGCTTTAATCCACTAATTCAAAACACTTCGAATTACAACACCTGATCATCCAAGTCAGTCTTCCCAAACAGTCTGACAACCCCAGACTTTTATGGAACGATAACAACACCTTGACCCTACAAGTCAAGTCTTCTCCTACCAATCTGACAACCCCAGATTGAAGAAGGAATCTACACCTCTAACGGGTTTGATTACAAGGGTTTGGAACTTTGCAAAGTTGCTTATGGAAAGCTAATTGTTGCAATGACTTTCACACTCTTTTGTTGCTTTTGGAAAGCTGATTGCTGCAGTGAATTTCACTCTCGAAAAATTACTTAGAGAATATTTCTTTTGCACTCAAGTGTTTCTCTCTTTTGAACTCTCGGATGACTTTGAATTGAAGCTTGAGTTCTTGTGTTTTTCGATGCCTAATGTTGCTGCCTGAAACCTTCTTTTATAGCTGCACTTAGGGCTTTGTCCAAGCTTAAATTCGAGACAAATCCTACTCAGATTTCCTTTGAAAATTCTGTTGGCCAATCCTGTTTCTCTTAATTTCAAAAACGTATCTTTTAGCTTCAGATTTCATTTGAAAATTCTGTTGACCAATCTTGTTTCTCTTAATTTCAAAACGTATCTTTTAGCTTCAGATTTCATTCGAATTTCCTTCAAGTCTTTAGTGATTTTTGAATCAAATCCCCTTAATACCTTGATCAAATTTCTATCAAAATTCAATCAAGTCTTCTTTGAATTTTAATCAAGTCTTCACTGATTTGCATTATGATTTAAATTCTGGACTGTATGATCTGCTGATCTGGACCAAGTCTGGACCATGTGATCTTATCTGTACCATTCTGTCTCATGATATGGACTGTGTGATCTTCTGATCTGGACCAAGTCTGACTTATGTTTCCTTCTGGTATGGACCAAGTTTCCTTCTGGACAATGTTTCCTTCTGGTCTGGACCAAGTCTCCTTCTTGACATACTTCCTTCTGATCTGGACCAAGTCTCCATCTGAACTCTGCTTTCTTTTGATCTGGACCAAGAATAATATCCTCTAATGATGTCATTGTTTCTTCCCTCTGATGATATCCTCTAATGTTTGCCTTTGATGACATCCTCTAATTCTTGCTTCTGATGGGATCCTCTAGTGATATCCTCTAGTATCCTATGGAGGTATCTTCTAGTATCCTCTAGAGGTATCCTCTGGATGCATCCTCTGATGACATCCTTGTTGGAACCAAGTTGGTTCTAAGTACTTAGGATTTTGATGTATACAAAAGCACTCCATGTAATCTTATTTTGTACTTATAATTATTATATAAAATGTCACCAGAAGATGACGTCACCAGAGGCAGAAGATGACACCACCAGAAGATACATCCAGAGGATAGAAATGTCACCAGAAGATACATCCAGAGGATAGAAATGTCACCAGAAGGTTAGGCCAGATAATGCATCCAGAAGGTACCAGAGGATGCATCCTGAAGTCACCAGAGGACACACCTCCATAGGATATCAGAGGATATCATCAAAGGTTAAATAACATCATCAGATGATATCTTTCCTGGCACAGATCAGAAGGAAGCAGAGTCCAAAAGGAGACCTGGTCCAGACCAGAAGGAAGCTTGTCAGAGGGAGACTTAGTCAAGACCAGAAGGAATCATAAGTCAAACTTGGTCCAGAATTAATTCTGACCAGAAGATAGCCTGGTAGTAATTATAAGAATCAGTCCAGACTTAATCAGAGCTTAAGATAACTGGTCCAGAACAAATGACTTGGTTCAGACTTGGTCCAGACCAGAAGATAGCATGGTTCAAAGTATAAAACTAAGTCCAGATCAGAAGAAATGATTGTCCAGATTTAATCCAGACTTGATCCAGATCAGAAGGTAAATGTCCAGATTAAAATATCATAAGTTCAGATTTAATTCAATCCATACTCAGTCTAGAATTGGTCCAGATCAGAGGGAAAATGTTCAAATCAATTGTCCAGATTTAAGGTATCATGGCCCTGTGTTGGCCGAGATCAGAAGATCAGATTAGATGGTTTAGTGTTGGCCGAGATAAGAAGATCAGAGTATATGGCCCAATGTTGGCCGAGATCAGACGATCAGATCATGTGGTCTAGTGTTGGCCGAGATAAGAGGATCACAGAATTGGGGCAAATCAGATTGTATGGTCCAGATGTGGTCGAGATCAGAAGATCAGACGGTCCAAATTTTAATCATGATGAAAATCAGTGATTACTTGATTAAAATTCGAAGAAGACTTGATTAAATTTTGATAGAAATTTGATCAAAGTATTAAGGGGATTTGATTAAAAAATTACTGAACACTTGGAGAAATTCGAATGCAATCTAAAGCTTAAAAAGATATGGTTTGAAATTAAAAGAAACAAGATTGGTCAATAGAATTTTCAAATGCAATCTGAAGCTAAAAAGATACGTTTTTTATTTAAGTGAAACCCGATTGGCCACTTGCAAGAGAATTGGGGCAGATTCAGCTCGAATTTAAGCGTGGAAGAAACCCTAATTATTCATCTATAAAAGGAGGCTCAAGGCAGAAGACTTAGTATAAAAAATACTTGAGAGTCATACACTTCCAAAAGCAAAATACTTGAGTTTTCAATGAGGTCAATTGTGAGTATCCGCTTTCCATAAGCAAGTACTCTAAGTTTTTCTTTCCCTTGTGTTAGGTCTAAGTTGTTGAAGTAGAGTCTACAATCTGAGGGAGTCAGAAAGGGTAGCAGATTACTTAGCAATTAGATTGAAGGTTTTTTTTCCTCAAAAGTCTAGGGTTGTTAGACTTTTTGAGAAGACTGACTTGGTGGGTCAGTGGTACGTTGTAATTCAAGGATTTTGAATTAGTGAAATCCTTCAAAGTGAAGGAACTGGACGTAGCCTAGTTAACAGTGAACCAGTATAAAATTCTGAGTTTTTATTTACTTTATATCCGTTGCTAACTCTGTTTTAATTCATACATAACAGGTTTTGTTTTAAAACTAAAAAGTATTCAAGTTAGTCAAACACAATTCAACCCCCTTCTCGTGTTTGCACCTTCAATTGGCATCAGAGCTCAGTTTCAAGGTTGAGCACTTAACTAGTGTTTGAGGAAAGGTCCAAGGGGTCAACAACATGGTAGAATCCAAAGATGATTTTGGAGGCAACATCAACAGACCACCATTGTTTGATGGTGACATGTTTGAGTATTGGAAGGACAAAATGTGAAGTTTCTTCATATCTCAAGATCCTGAATTATGGAAGCTGGTAGTCAAAGGATACACTGCACCTACTGTTCCAGGAGATCCAACTCAAGAACTGGACATGGCATATATGAGTCCAGACCAGAGCAGATTATACAAACTGCATCACAAGTCCAGAACCATCATGATCAATGCCATCACATTCAAGGAATTTGACAAATGCACAGATAAAGAAACAGCAAAGAGCATATTTGACAGTCTGGTTTTGACCTATGAAGGAAGCCAACAGGTTCAAGAAGCAAGGGCTAACATAGTAGTCAAACAGTATGAGATGTTCAAGATGGAAGATGATGAAGACATTGTTGGAATGTTCTGTAGATTCCAAACCCTGATATCTGGACTGAAGGTCTTGAAGAAAAGAAACACAACAGCAGATCATGTCAAGAAGATTCTAAGAAGCTTACCAACCAAGTGGAGACCAATGGTTACTGCAGTTCAGCAAGCCAGAGATCTGAATATCTTCTGGAGGTATCTTCTGTTGACGTCATCCTCTAATGACATCCTCTGGTGACGTCATCCTCTGATTTTTCATTCTTCTTCTAAGTCAAAATATGATTTTCATAAAATACTTTTGTTAACATCAAAACTTTAATTGAAAGAACCAACTTGGTTCCAACAATCTCCCCCTTTTTGATGATGACAAAACTTTGTATTTTTTATAACACTTTTTCTTTCTTTTGACTTTGACTCCCCCTAAGACTAAGCTCCAATTTTATTTTTCTCCCCTAAGTCTAATGCCCCAAATACTATCTTTATCAAATACATATTCTCCCTCTTTGTCATCAGACAAAAAGGATTGAAGGAATAAAGGAGATCCTCTGATTTTATTTATTTATTTATTTTCATTTGCAATGACATGAACATATTAAATTATAAGAAAATAATAAAATACATTTAACAAATAAATAAATAAAATTCACTAAGCTATTTGGTCATGGATGAAGGTAAGGTTAAGGTTTTTCTTGACGAAGCAAACCTATCCTCAGGTAGTGGTTTAGTGAATATGTTAGCCCATTGGTGGTCAGTGTCTACAAACTGTATGTTGAGTGTCCCTTTTTGAACATAATCTCTGATGAAGTGGTGTTTGATCTCTATGTGTTTGGCTCTAGAATGTAGGATAGGGTTTTTGGTTAGGTTGATAGCTGAAATGTTGTCACAGTATAAAGAGATGTTGGTCTCCATGATTTTGTAGTCTTCCAGCTGATGTTTCATCCAAATGAGTTGAGAGCTGCATCCGACTGCTGAAATGTATTCAGCTTCTGCTGTTGACATGACAATGGTGCTTTGTCTCTTGCTTGACCATTATATTAGATTGTCTCCCAAGAATGTGCAGTTTCCACTTGTACTCTTTCTTTCGAGTTTATCTCCAGCACAATCAGAGTCACAATATCCACTAAGTTGGTATATAGGAGTTTTCTTGTAGAACAAGGTGAGGTTGGTAGTGCCTTTTAGGTATCTTTGTAGGATTCTTGGCCTTAGTCATCCTTTTCCAAGTGAGCTGGTAAGGTGCATTGAGGTAGCCATAGGTTTGCAATCACTCATCTTAAACTTCTTGAGAAGCTCTTTTGTATATTTTGTTTGATGAATGTATAGACCTTTTTTACTTTGCTGAATTTGAATCCCTAGGAAGAACTTAAGTTCTCCTATCATGCTCATTTGAAATTCCTGCTGCATCAATTTTAACAATTCTTGGTAGAGAGTGCCATTAGTAGATCCAAAGATAATATCATCAATATAAACATGAATGATCATAATATCATCTTTTATTGATTTTCTAAACAGAGTATTGTCTGCTTGTCCTCTTTCAAAGTCATTTTTAAGTAAGAAGTAACTAAGTCTACCATACCATGCCTAGGTGCTTGTTTTAAACCATACAAATATTTTTTAAGTTTAAAGACATAGTTTCGAAATTCAGAACTTTCAAAACCTGGGGGTTGTTTAACATAGACTTCTTCACTTATATAACCATTTAACAATGCACTTTTAACATCCATTTGAAATAATGAAATGTTATTATAAGCAGCAAAGGAAAGTAGGATACAAATAGCTTCTAACCTCGCCACTGGAGCAAATGTTTCAGTGTAGTCAATACCTTCTTGCAGACTGTATCCTTGTGCAACATGTCGTGCCTTGTTTCTGACAACTTCTCCTTTTTCATTCATATTGTTTCTAAAAACCCACTTGGTTCCAATAATGTTCTTTTCTAGTCTTGTTTCATTCATTTAGCTCTTCTTGCATTGGTAGACTCGATCTATATCCTTCTTCTGACTCATCTTTAGATTTATCCTCTGAAGATTTGTCGTATTCTTGCTTGTAGCTTCTGCTTTTTCAAGTTCTTTTGCCTGCATCAGCTTCTGGTTCTGGTAGATCTGTATCAGCTTCTGGTTCTAGTAAATCAGCTTCTGGTTCTGGTAAATCTGCATCAGCTTCTCGTTCTAGTAAACCTGCATCAGCTTCCTCTGGTTCTGGTAAACCAGCTTCCTCTGGTTCTGGTAAACAAGCTTCCTCTGGTTCTGGTAAACCAGCTTCAGTTTCCTTTGATTCTGGTAAACCAACATCAGTTTCCTCTAGTTCTGGTTAACCTGCATCAGCTTCATCTTGCTTTAACTTTTCAGGTCAAGCTATTTTTCATATAACATAATATAAATCAAATAATTTAAAAATGAACTCAATACAGCCAAACCATTAATTCTACTTCTGGTGGTTTCTGCTTGTTTTTGAAACCACTGAAATACTGTTTCTGTTGAAGTGTTCACATCACGTGGATCACTTGGTTCCTCTGATAGTTTGAAAACCTGCAGAATACTTATCTAGCTTTGATTTTTAAGATCAAGCTTCTTGTTATCACAGTCAACATAAATATCAAACAATAATAGTATTTACAACAAGATGTAACCTCTATGTCAACAGTTTCAGTTTTACTCTGAAAATCCTCTTGTTTCTGATTTTCAGATTCTGAATCTGTATGTTCTATGATTAGATGGTTTGGATGAAGGGCTTTGAATTCCCTTCCTGGTTTATAGTCTTGATGAATTTTACTAGAGTGTTTGAAGAACTCTCCTGATTTTGATTCTTCTCTTTCTGCTGATATATCAGGTTCCTCTGATAATTCTGGAACTGATGATAATTCTGTTTCTTCTGGTAGTTCCAGTTTGTTGATATGTGTGCTTCCTCTGTATGTTTTGATATTTCCTGTTCTTCATATAGTTTTGGTTCTGATAGGCATTGTATTTACCAATTCTTCTTCCACTAGAGTTACTTTGCTTATGCTTGGTAAGTGCTCGAACATAGACCTTTTCCCCTTCATATATTTGCCAACATCCATTGACCAGGCACCATGATTGGTGTTTCACTTTGGTTGCTCGAAACATCTCTTTTTCATCTTTTGATGATTCACTTCCAGAATCAGATTATGTATCAGATCCAGAGGCAGAGCTTGTGTGAGCCATCAGAGCCAGTTCTGTTTCTGTTTCACTTCCAGAGTCAGATTTTATGTTGGATCCAGAGGAAAAATTGATGTGAGCCATCATGGCTTATTCTGCTACTTCATCTTCAGAAGATTCATAAGAATCATCCCGTGTTGCCATCAGATTCTTCTTCTTGGGTCTGGAGTCTTTCTTCTGATTTTTCCCTTTCTCCAGATCTTTACATTATGACTTGATGAGCCCAGGTTCATTGCATCCATAGCAGATGATACTCTTCTTGTCTTATTTATCCTTTCCTTTGTTGGAATGCTTGGAATACCTCTGGGGAAACTTCTTCCTTCTGTTTTGCCATATCTTCATAACCTTTTTGGTTATGAAGACAATGTCTTCTTCTTCTACCTTCTAATTCTGGTCCTTAGAATCACTATCTTCTGATATTGCTTCAGCTTCAGCTTCTACTACTAGAACTTACTTCTGTTTGGATTTTAATGCTAGGGTTTTGTTCTTGAGGGAGCTGATTAATTCTTCCAACTTTAGAGTGTTCAAGTCCTTTGCTTCCTGAATGGCAGTGACCTTTGGTCCCCACTTGGTTGGCAGACTTCTAAGAATTTTCTTCACGTGGTCAACAGTGGTATAGCTCTTCTTGAGTACTCTTAATCCCGAAACTAGAGGCTGAAATCTGGAAAACATTGCTTCAGTGTCTTCATCTTCTTCCATCTTGAACAACTTGTACTTCTTGACTAGAAGGTTGGCCTTTGCTTCTTGGACTTGCTTGCTGCCTTTGTAAGTTAGAGTCATGAAGGTGCAAACACGAGAATGGGGGGTTGAATTGTGTTTGACTAACTTGATTACTTTTCCTGTTTTTACACTTTTAAAACAAAACTTGATGTATGAATAAAAACAGAGTTAGCAGCGGCTATAAAGTAAAAATAAAACACATAATTCAAACCTTGAATTACAACAGTTCCACTGACCCTCCAAGCCAGTCTTCTCAAACAGTATAACAATCCTAGACTCTTGAGGAATACATCACATGTCTTCTCCTGCCAATCTGACAATCCCAGATTGTAGAAGGAATTACAACACTTTGAATCTAATTGACAAGTAATCTGCTACCCCTTCTGACTCCCTCAGATTGTAGACTCTACTTAAACAACTTAGATCTGACACAATGGAAAGAAAATAACACGAGTGCTTGCTTCTTGAAAGCTGGAACTCACAATTGACCTCACTGAAAACTTGAGTGTTTGCTTTGGAAGTGTATGACTCTTTTGTAATTTTCGATGCTCAGTATTCTGCCTTGAGCCTCCTTTTATAGATGTGAATTAGGGCCTCTCCCAAGCTTAATTTCGAGCTAAATCTTGCTGGATTCTCTTGCAAAAATATCTTGATCAATTGGGCTTCATTTAAATAAAAAACATATCTTTTTTAAGCTTAAGATTTTCTTTCAAAAATAACTGGCCAATCATGTCTTTAGTTTCTTCCCGCCAACAGCTCCTGAGTTCCACAATACTTCACTTTATTTCTGTAACAAATCTTTTCAATACTTTGATCAAAATAAATTAAAATCTCCACCGTTTATCCTTCTGATTAAATCTGGACCATTTGATCTTCTGCGCTAGTCCACATCTGGACCATACTAATTGATATGATGTGATCCTCTGATTTCGGCCATCCCTGGACCACACTTCCTAACCTTCAGATCTTCTGATCTCGGCCATCCTGGTCTAGCAAACTGATCTGCTGTGATCCTCTGATCTCGACCACTGCTGGAACACACATCCTGACCTTCTGATTTCGGCCAACAATGGGCCATGGTCTGATCTTCTGATCTCGGCCAACACTGGGCCAAATACTTAAATCTAAACCATTGATATGAAAATCTTCCCTCTGATCTGGACCAATTCTGGACTTGGTCTGGATTAAACTGAAATTAAATCTGGACAAATAATATTTCAGTCTGGACATTTTACCTTCTGTTTTGGATCAGTTCTGGATCAATTCTGGAGATCATTTCTTCTGGTCTGGACTTTGTTTCATACCCTGAACCATGCTATCTTCTGGTCTGGGTCAAATCTGGATTAATTCCTTTGTTCTGGACCCATTTATTTACCCTCTGGTTAAGTCTGGATCAAGTCTGGGCTATTTATCATTTCACTGCCAGGCCATCTTCTGGTCAGAATAACTTCTGGAATAAATTTGACATTTCACATATTCTGGTCTGGAACAACTCTCCCTATGGCAGGCTTCCTTCTGGTCTGGTCCAGGTCTCCTTCTGACTTTGCTTCCTTATGATCTAGGCCAGCAAAGATATCCTCTGGTAGTGTTTTGACATCCTGGTGTATCCTCTGGTAATTCCAGGATGCATTCTGGATGCTTTTTCTGCCTATGCAAACTTCATTTTCTGGTGGTATTTAATGAGATAATTCAAGGTACAAAATAAGATTACATGGAGTGCTTTTGTAAACATCAAAATCCTAAGTATTTAGAACCAACTTGGTTTCAACAATCTCCCCCTTTTTGATGATGACAAAACCTTAACTTATTTTGCTAGTTTATAACTCGAAGACTTGAAATACTCCCCCTCAGACCAATCTCTCCCCCTAAGTCTGATACTGACTTTTTCTTCTCCTTTTCAACTCCTTCTCTTTTCACTCTTTCTTTTCTTCTCTTCTCCTCTCCTTTTCAACTCCTTCTTTATTCGCTCTTTCTTTTCTCTCTTCACATTGCCTTTCCTTTTCAACTCCTTCTCTTTTCACTCTTTCTTTTTCTCTCTCCCTGTTTCCTCTCATTTTCAACTTCTTCTTTTTCACTCTTTCTTTTTCTCTCTCCCTGATTCTTCTCCTTTTCAACTCCTTCTCTTTGTATAGCCATCAACATCTTTTGGAGCAGTATAGCCATCTTCCACCAAGTCACAAAGTTCGGAATCTTGTGAAAAAAGAAACTCCTCAGCCTGTCCTTCCAGTACTCAAACCGTTCCCCATCAAACAGAGGTGGTCTGTTGATGTTTCCTCCAACAACTTCTTCATCGAATCCAAACATATTGAACCCTTGGATCTTTCCTTAAACACTATAAAGTGCTCAGCCTTGAAACCAGGCTATGATACCAATTGAATGTGCAAACACGAGAATGAGGGGTTGAATTGTGTTTGTCAAACTTGAATTCTTTTACTGTTTTGTTAATGTTGATGCATATTATTTGATGAATAAATAATCAGACTTACCAGCAGATAGGAGCAACATAAGAACACATCTGTAAGACCCTTAATTTTTAAATTAAAATTATGGAATTAATATTAAGTGTATTTTGGGGATATTGTAAAATATTTAATATATGTATGTTTTGAGTAAATATATATATATATATATAAATATTTATTTTGGAAGAGAAATTAAGATTATTGGATTAAGAATAAATTAATTTAATTACGAGTAATTAAATTAATGGACAATTAACTAAGGGATTATCGGCTAATTGCGACGAGACGGGTTAAGTGCTGAAAATCAGACAAGTGTCGGGTGAGGTGGCACCCACACAAGCCTATATAAAGGAGTGAGAAGGATGGTGAAATCAGAACACCATTCCTCCTCCCTCACTGCCCATACTGTATGTAACAGTATCCCTTCCCTCCCATTCTGTTTTTCCATTTCCAGTCCGTTCAAAAGAAAAAAAAAAGAGGGAGTTTCTCAAAAGTGTCATTACTTGGAAATCCAAGCACCAAACCAGAAAACCCCCAGTACAAAAGTTGTTCCCCTCATCATTCCGGAGCTAGAGAACCCAGTTTCGTAGCAGCAAACGCAAGCGGGAGTTTCGCCGATTTTTGACGCGTGACCGGGAACGAAAGCAGAAACGTGAGAAGCAGCAGAAACGCAACAAGGGTAAGGGCACCTTCCACTTTCTAGGTGCATTAGGGCTGTAAATGCATAACTATCATGACATTACTGATGTTTTCATGATTGTTTAAAAAGAAAACTATTCTGCAATGACATTTTGAAAGAAATGAAGAAAATGCATTCTATTGGTGGTTTTAACAATCTGTGATGTGTGTTGTTCTGGTTGTTGCTTCAAGGCTGTTTTGTTCATGTGGGAAAGTTGAAAAATGTCTTGCATATTATTTTGAAGATGATTAAAATGCATATTTTCAAAACGGTTGTACTGGTTGTATAAAATGCGAAAATACACTCTGTTGGTGTTTTGGTATATGTGATGCTTGCTGTTTGGCTGAAATGTACTAATGTTGTTCTGTGTGTGTCAGAAAGTTGGAAATGCTTTGCCTGTTATTCTGTTTGTGTGAGAAAGCTGGAAATGCTTTGCATGTGTTTTGAGAAATGATTAGAATGTAAATGGTTAAAAATGTCTTTTGCTGTGGTTGACATTCTGTTGGAATGGTTTGAGCAAAACTTTGATGAATGATCTGGTGTTGCTGATGTTTTCAAAAGAAAAGGGATTTTAAAATGATGAAAGTGTTTCTTCTGGAAAATCTGTATTGATGAAAAATGCCTGAGATTTGTGGTTCAAAAGAATGGTGAAACTGTTTTGGGGTTGTGCTGGTTTTTCAAAGGTAAAAGTTTGAAAATGTGTTGTAGTTTTCAAGAAAAGTTCACTGAATTCGAAGGTGTATTCAAATACAACATGAGTGTATTCGAATACAACCTACCAAGCTTCTGTTTTACTCAAGTTTTCAAACTTGTATTCGAATACGGGCCCCTGTATTCAAATACAGAGGAAGGATTTTTGCTTCTGACTTAGCATTTGTATTCGACTACGACTCTGTCGTATTCGAATACAGAAGTGAAATTTTAACACTGTATTTGCATCTGTATTCGACAGCCTCGTATTCGAATACAGGATGCTTACTTTCACAATTTTTGCTTTTGTATTCGAATACAAGGGAGCTATATTCGAATACAGATTCGTGTTTTTCCAGAAACTCAAGTTTTAGCTTCTGTATTCGAATACAAGGAAGCTATATTCGAATACAGATTCGTGTTTTCCAGAAAATCAAGTTTTAAGCACTATCATGTGAACTTTAAAGTGTTGGGAAGGTTTGAAACAATTTAAAATGAAGTTTTTGAATAGTTTTGAAGAAGAAATGATGAGTTTAATAAAAACTTCAATGATGGTGGGAAAATGCTGAATATACACTGTTTTTGTCTTCTGTATTCGACTACAGGCATGTTGTATTCGAATACAGAATGTTGAAATTACAGTTTCAGCTTCTGTATTCGAATACAAGGGATCTGTATTCGAAAACAGATTCGTGTTTTTCAGAAATCCAGAGTTTAAACATTGTTTTATAAACCTTAAGTGTTGGGGATGAATTGGGAAGGTTTTGTGACAAATTAAAATGGAATTTTGTGATAGTTTGAAGTGGTGGTGATGAAGTTTTTGAGACTTTACTGATGTAGTGAAAAATACTGGTTTTGCACTGTGACAACCTCTGTATTCGAATACAAGGAAGCTGTATTCGAATACAGAGTGTTAATTCTGCACTGTTTTTGGCTTATGTATTCGAATACAGAGAAGCTGTATTCGAATACAGATTCATATTTTCCAGAAATCTCAATTTTAAACACTGTTGTGTGAATTTTAAGAGTTGGGGGAAAGACTTATGATAATTAAGAATGGAATTGTGAGATAATGTAAAGTGTTAATGATTGCTTGACTGTTTAATCATGATTGTGATGATGATGATATTGATTATGTTGAGATGTTTCGAAAAATGATGGAAAGGTTGAAATTCCTGATAATGCATACTGTAAGACCCTTAATTTTTAATTAAAATTATGGAATTAATTTTAAGTGTATTTTGGGGATATTTGTAAAATATTTAATATATGTATGTTTTGAGTAAATATACATATATATATATAAATATTTATTTTGGAAGATAAATTAAAATTATTGGATTAAGAATAAGTTAATTTAATTACGAGTAATTAAATTAACGGACAGTTAATTAAGGGATTATCGGCTAATTGCGACGAGACGGGTAAAGTGCTAAAAATCAGACAAGTGTCGGGTGAGGTGGCACCACACAAGCCTATAAATAGGAGTGAGAAGGAAGGTGAAATCAGAACACCATTCCTCCTCCCTCACTGCCCATACTGCATGTAACAGTACCCCTTTCCCTCCCATTCTGTTTGCTGTTTTCTGCTTTCCTCCATTTCCAGTTCACGATTACAAAGAGAAAAGAGGGAGTTCCTCAAAAGTGCCATTACTTGGAAATCCAAGCACCGAAACACCAAACCCCTAGTACAAAAGTTATTCCTCACATCATTACGGAGCTAGAGAACCCACTTTCGTAGCAGCGAACGCAAGACGGGAGTTTCGCCGTTTTTGACGCATACACGTGAGCAGTAGCAAAAACGCAACAAGGGTAAGAGCACCTTCCATTTTCTAGTTGCATTAGGGCTGTAAATGCATAACTGGCATATCATTACTGATGTTTTCATCACTGTTTTGAAGAAAAACTATTTTGCAATGACATTTTGAAAAAAATGAAGAAAATACATTATGTGATGTATGATGAATTTGTGATGTTGTTTAGTTTGTTCTAGTTGTTACTGCAATGCTGTTTAGTTTGTGTGGGAAAGTTGAAAAATGTTTTGCATGTTATTTTAAAGATGATTTAAAATACATGTTCATAAACTGTTTTGAATATTGTTATAAAATGCGAAAACACATTCTGTTGGTGTTTGCTGCTATGTGATGATTTCTGTTTGACTGAATGTATTAATGTCATTTTGTTTGTGTGAGAAAGCTGAAATGCTTTGCATGATGTTGTGATGATTGAGAAAACTGAAATGCTTTGCATGTTGTTCTGATGTTTGAGAAAACTGAAATGCTTTGCATGTTGTTCTGATGTTTGAGAAAACTGAAATGCTTTGCATGTTGTCCTGATGTTTGAGAAAGCTGAAATGCTTGCATGATGTTCTGATGGTGTGAGAAAACTGAAATGCTTTGCATGTTGATTCTGTTTGTGTGAGAAAGCTGGAATATGCTTTGCATGTTGTGTTGGTTGTGTAAGCATACTGGAGAATACCATGCATGTTGTTTTGGAGATGCATGTTCTGGTTCTGGATGATTCTGATGTTGATCATTCTGTTTCTGTTTCTGGATGTTCTGGTGTTGATGATTCTGCTTCTGTTTCTGTTTTGAGTGATTATGGTGATGTTGATGTTTTCAAAAGAAAGGGGATTTTAAATGATGAAAGTGCTTTCTTCTGGAAAATCTGTATTGATGTTAAAGCCCGAGTTTTGTGGTTTTAAAAGAGTTATAAAACTGTTTTGGGGTTGTGCTGATTTTTCAAAAGAAACAGTTTGAAATGTGTTGAAGTCTCAAGAAAATTTCACTGGTTTTCGAAGGTGTATTCGAATACAACATGTGTGTATTCGAATACAACATGTCAAGCTTCTATTTTACTCAAGTTTTCAAACTTGTATTCGAATACGAGCCCCTGTATTCGAATACAGAGGAAGGATTTTTGCTTCTGACTTAGCATCTGTATTCGACTACGACCATGTCGTATTCGAATACAGAAGTGAAATTTTAACACTGTATTCGCATCTGTATTCGACTATAGGCATGCTGTATTCGAATACAGATTTGAGTTTTTTCCAAAAACTCAGTTTTTAGCTTATGTATTCGAATACAAGGAAGCTGTATTCGAATACAAATTCGTATTTTCCAGAAATCTTAGTTTTAAACACTGTGTTATGAATTTTAAGAGTTTGGGAAAACATTGCAAAGTGTTAATGATTACTTGACTGTTTAATCATGATTGTGATGATGATAATCTTGATTGTGCTGAGATGTTTTGAAAGATGATGGAAATATTGAATTTTCCTGATAATGCATACTGTTTCAGTGAAGAGAAAACATGCATATTCATACATTGCATAGTCAAGTGGTACCCGCGATGGGCCACAGAGTAATGCGCAACCACGTGCTGATATGTTGAGCGATTGCACGAGTGCTGGTCTGTTGAGCGACTGCACTAGGTACTGATCTGTTGAGCGATTGTACCTTGGTATATAGGTGCTTATCTGTTGAGCAACTGCACTAGTACTGGACTGTTGAGCGTCTGTACCCTGAAATGTGCGACCACGTGCTGATCTATTGAGCGATTGCACGAGTGCTGGTCTGTTGAGCGACTGCACTAGGTTTTGGTCTGTTGAGCGATTGTACCTTGGTATAAGTCAAACGTGCTGGTCTGTTGAGCGACTGCACGAGTGCTGGTCTGTTGAGC
Organism: Cicer cuneatum; assembly: GCA_037974295.1. Taxonomy (NCBI): domain Eukaryota; kingdom Viridiplantae; phylum Streptophyta; class Magnoliopsida; order Fabales; family Fabaceae; genus Cicer; species Cicer cuneatum. The sequence continues at coordinate 57,609,666 of JBBPBO010001985.1, read as the reverse complement.
GACTGCACTGGTGCTGATCTGTTGAGCGATTGCACCCTGGTCTTGAGGGCCGTTAAAGTCATACATATTTAAATTGTGCTGGTCTGTTGAGCGACTGCACCTTGGTGATTCCAAGAAATTGTATACATATCGCATCGAGGGATTGACCGGTGGGTCACGATTTGGATTATATGATGATGATTGGAAATTGATGTGTGTGAGTACTTTACAGAATCTGAATTTTTGATTAATTATTGTGTTTATGGAAGTGTTGACTGTACTTACTACATATTTTCCTTATGAAACGGTTGCTGTTTGAAAAAGCTTATATGTCATGAAAATTTAAAAGAGCATCCTTAATTTTCATCATTGTCATATATTATGCCATGGTTATATTTGTTGCTGTGAGATATATGCTATATGATTATTTGTTATTTTCGGTCGGTGACCCTTGCTATTATATGTGGACTTTGGGCTTTGCCCTCAAATGCCCCCCAAACCCATGCCACCCGTGGGACCCGAGACGACGGAAACGTCGCTCGACTTCATTGATCGTGTCGTGCCTACTGCTTGGGTTTACGACCCCACCTCAAGCAAGGCTACATACACGGGGAGATTGACGAGGACTTGTAGGACCAATGGAGTGGTGCACTACGTGGAGCACAGCTATGCGAGGATTGATTTTCCTGTGCCTTCTCGTTTGATATTGGAGGCGCACATAATTTTTGACGATGCTGAGGAGCCAGCTAGAAGGGTTGAGACGGAGGCCACCGTAGGAGTGGTGACTCCAAACCCAGTGATTGGAGGAGAGGCATGTGATTCTGAGGTGGAAAAGAAGAACGAAGAGCCGAGGCCAGTAGCAGCTGATATTCCAAGTCCGTCTAGGATCTCCGATGATTGTTATGAGATTCCGGCACCGCCGAAGCGACCGAGACTATGCATTGACCTGACTTCGGAGGAGACTGATCCCTCTCTGTATGATGATGAGGAGGAGGAGGTCACATCGAGGCGAGCGGCGGAGTCGGATGAGACTTGTTTGGGATGCGGAGGAAATCCGTGCTACTGTAGCTTTAGTGCATGATCAGTTAGACTTGATGTATAGGATTTGAGCTGGAAATGTAATTTGTTTTATTTTGGAAATTATTGTACTATTTTTCCGCTAAACTATGCACTCTGATATGCTTTTTTGGGATGGTTATGACAATGTTATCTTTTAAAAAAATTATTAATGTTTAGTGTTAAATTTCCAGAACTAAGGACTTAGTGAAAATTTAATTTAAATCCTTTTGAAGGAATTAAAGTGGAAAATCATTTTTATTATTTATTTTTAAAAAAAAAATACACTCGCACTGTGTTTTAAACTCGGGGTGTTACACATACTATTTCAGTGAAGAGAAAACACTGCATATTCATGCATTGCATAGTCAAGTGGTACCCGCGATGGGTCACAGAGTAATGCGTAAACGTGCTGATCTGTTGAGCGATTGCACGAGTGCTGGTCTGTTGAGCGACTGCACTGGTACTGATCTGTTGAGCGATTGTACCCTGAAATGCGCAAAAACGTGCTGATATGTTAAGCGATTGCACGAGTGCTGGTCTATTGAGCGATTGCACTGGTACTGATCTGTTGAGCGATTGTACCTGAGTATATGTCAAACGTGCTGGTCTGTTGAGCGACTGCACGAGTGCTGGTCTGTTGAGCGACTGCAATGGTGCTGATCTGTTGAGCGATTGCACCCTGGTCTTGAGGGCCGTTAAAGTCAAACATATTGTGCTGGTCTGTTGAGCGACTGCACCTTGGTAATTCCAAGAAATTGTATACACGAGCATATACATATTGCATTGGGGGATTGATAGGTGGGTCACGATTTGGTTATATGATGATGGTTGGAAATTGATGTGTGTGTGTACTTTGTGAAATCTGATTTTCTGATAAATGATTGTGATTGCTGAAGTGTTGGCTGTACTTACCACATATTTTGCATATTAATAGGTTGCTGTTTTGAAAAGGTATATATGTCATGAAATTTCAAATGAGCATCCTAGATTTTCATCATTGTCATATGTTATACCATGGGTGTATCTGTTCTGTGATATAAATGCTATGTGTATATTTGTTAATTTTGGTCGGTGACCCTTTACTATTATATGTGGAATTTGGGCTTTGCCCTCATATGCCCCCCAAACCCATGACACCCGTGGGTCCCGAGACGACGGAAACGTCGCTCGACTTCATTGATCGTTTCGTGCCTACTGCTTGGGTATACGACCCCACCTCAAGCAGGGCTACATACACAGGGATATTGAAGAGGACCTGTAGGACCAATGGAGTGGTGTACTACGTGGAGCACATCTATGCGATGATTGATTTTCCTGTGCCTTCTCGTTTGATATTGGAGGCGCACGGAATTTTTGATGATGCGGAGGAGCCAGCTAGAGGGGTTGAGACGGAGGCCACCGTAGGAGTGGTGACTCATAACCCGGTGATTGGTGGGGATGTACGTGATTCTGAGGCGGAAGAGAAGAACGAAGAGCCGAAGCTAGTAGCAGCTGATATTCCGAGTCCGTCTAGGATATTCGATGATTGTTATGAGATTCCGGTACCACCGAAGCGACCGAGACTGTGCATTGATCTGACTTCGGAGGAGACTGATCCTTCTCTGTATGATGAGGAAGAGGAGATTACATCGAGGCGAGCAACGGAGTCGGATGAGACTTGTTTGGGATGCGGAGGAAATCCGTGCTACTGTAGCTTTAGTGCATGATCGGTTAGATTTGATGTATAGGATTTTGAGCTGGAAAATGTAATTTGTTTTATTTTGGAAATTATTGTACTACTTTTCTGCTAAACTATTCCGCACTCTGATATTTTCAATTGGGATGTTATGACAGTAATCTTTTGAGATGTATTGATGTTTATCATTAAATTTCTAGAATTAAGTACTTAGTGATATTACGATGAAGTTAATTAATTACGTTCATCGATTAAATTACTAAGTATCATTTTATGAAATGGATTAGTGAAAACTTTATTTTAATTCTTTATGAATTAAAACTGGAAAATTCTTTTACTTAATTATTTAAAAAAAAAATACACTCGCGCTGTGTTTTAAACTCAGGGTGTTATGTGATCTTTCCTAGTTCACCATTAACTTAGCTACATCGAGTCCCTTCACTCCGAAGGCTTTAATCCACTAATTCAAAACACTTTGAATTACAACACCTTGACCCTACAAGTCAAGTCTTCTCCTACCAATCTGACAACCCCAGATTGAAGAAGGAATCTACACCTCTAACGGGTTTGATTACAAGGGTTTGGAACTTTACAAAGTTGCTTATGGAAAGCTGATAGTTGCAATTTTCACATTCTTTTGTTGCTTCTGGAAAACTGATTGCTGCACTGAATTTCACTCTCGAAAAAGCAATTAGAGAATATTTCTTTTGCACTCAAGTATTTCTCTCTTTTGAACTCTTGGATGACTTTGAATTGAGGATTGAGTTCTTGTGTTTTCCGATGCCTAATGCTGCTGCATGAAGCCTCCTTGTATAGCTACAATTAGGGCTTTGTCCAAGCTTAAATTCGAGATAAATCATGCTCAAGTTTCCTTTGAAAATTCTGTTGGTCAATCCCGTTTCTCTTAATTTCAAAACGTATCTTTTAGCTTCATATTTCATTTAAAAATTCTGTTGACCAATCTTGTTTCTCTTTATTTCAAAACGTATCTTTTAGCTTCAGATATCATTCGAATTTCCTTCAAGTCTTCAGTGATTTTTGAATCAAATCCCCTTAATACTTTAATCAAATTTCTATCAAAATTCAATCAAGTCTTCTTCGAATTTTAATCAAGTCTTCACTTATTTGCATTATGATTTAAATTCTAGACCATATGATCTACTGATCTGGACCAAGTCTGGACCATGTGATATGATCTGTACCATTCTGTCTCATGATCTGGACTGTGTGATCTTCTGATTTGGACCAAGTCTAGACCAAGTCTTCGGTTCTGGACCATGCTATGTTCTGGTTTGGACCAAGTCTGAACCAAGTCTGACTTATGTTTCCTTTTGGTATGGACCAAGTTTTGTTCTGGACAATGTTTCCTTCTGTTCTGGACCAAGTCTCCTTCTGGACATGCTTCCTTCTGATCCGGATCAAGTCTCCCTTTGGACTCTGCTTTCTTCTGATCTGGGCCAAGAATAATATCCTCTGATGATGTCATTATTTCTTCCCTCTGATGATATCCTCTGATGTTTGCCTCTGATTCTTGCTTCTGATGGGATCCTCTAGTGATATCCTCTGGTATCCTCTAGAGGTATCTTCTGGTATGCTTTGGAGGTATCCTCTGGTGATATCTTCTGGCCGTATCTTGTGGTGGCATTTTTATCTTCTGGTGACGTCATCCTCTGATGACATCTTCTGCTTCTGATTTGTATCTTCTGGAGGTATCTTCTGCTGACGTCATCCTCTAATGACATCCTTTGGTGACATCTTCCTCTGATTTTTCATTCTTCTTCAAAGTGAAAATATGATTTTCATAAAATAATTTTGTTAACATCAAAACTTTAATTGAAAGAACCAACTTGGTTCCAACAAGATCACCATTCAAAAATAATGGACATAACAATATTAGAAGAATTCAACTCCAACAATTGTCACACTACACTCACCTAACTTTATACAAGCCCAATTTATTGATCGACTAACATGTTGACAATTAACAAAAAATAAACTATTATCTATTGGGTTGGCGAAATGTCAATTACTCTATCTCTTCCTCGTATATAATTACTTCATTTGATGTCATCTTATAATCTACCCACACACATGTGTAAGTAGTCACAAGGAAAGCAAGCAAAAATGAACTATCGTTCTCAAGACATATTCTAGCGGAGTAAAGTATATTAAATGCACAATTAACATTTCAACATATATAACATACATATCAACAATACAATATAAAGTGACAAGAATCCTAATCATCAACTACTTCATGTTCAATCCTTCTAACTTCAGATTTATACGGGTAGCGAAACCACTTATTTCCTCGTGAACAAGAGTGTCTAGTTAAGGTGATTCAATATTTAATAAAACACCCTGACGATGCCCCTCCTTTACGTAAGATCTTTCTACTGATAACTCCTTTAAGGTCTCCCTAATTATCGAACTCTGATGTGGTCACGACATAACTCCCACCATGTCCTACTATATGAATGTACACACATAACATGTCGGATATAATATTTCATCATCATCAATCACTGTCCGACAACACTCAGTCAATATGTGACGCCAGATTAGCGTTCATCATCAACAATATTTAATCTTACCAACATAATCCTAAGTTATTAGTCTATCCTTTAATATCTAAATTTTTATTTCTAGTTAATTGATTTTGATTTTATCATTATTACCTAACCTAGTTGATTAACTCTAATCCTTTAATCGATTAACTTATAACTTAGTTATTTTTCTACTTTTGATTCCACCTAAGTGATCATCTCTAAGCCTTCAATAATTTAACTCGTAACTTCACCATTTTTTGATTCTTTACCTAATCGATCAACCAAGGCCTTATTAATCTACTATTCTTGACTAAAACATATTTTAATCCCTAAATACCACTCTAATAATTAAATGAGTTCTACTAATCAATTATTACACCAGTAACAAAATACAATCCAATTTCATTGAAATAAAGACATTCTAAACATCAATTGTCTTCATTCATCATCGCCAAACATACGCACACATACATATATAACACAAAATTAAAACACATTATCATAAGTAATAATTCTAACATATATCAAACATTCACATTATCAATTATTCATAAATTAAATAAAAAAAGTGAAACATCATAAGAGATGGTCTATAACACATAATTTAATCCTCTGTCCCCATTGCAGTTCTAATCAATCCAATGCTTGGTAAAGACTTAATGATCACGAGACACCCCTATTTAATAAACTTACTCAAACTACTTAATACATATCTTGGGTCAAAACCCTTCATACTTTAATTGATTAATCATGAGTTACTAACTCGGTTTTGCATAAAGGATGCCTCCTTGATGCTCATCATATGAATATTTAAATATATTACAAATAGTTAATTAAAGTAAAGTTTCGATGAAAATAATTAGAAATAAAAGTTTGATGTTAACTTATCAATTGAGAACGATTCTATTCGGTGAGAAAATAATATAGTTAGAACCTCTTCGAATTACTAATCACACAACGATAAACAAAATCAAAATCTATTAAAGTTGACAAAATTATGACGTTTTAAGAATTTATGCTCTATCAAGACAAAAATCCACTTTATAAAGTCCAAGAATTTTAGAAGAATGTTCAAAATGAATGTCAAAATGACTGGAGAATAATCAAAAGAACATTCTTGTTATCCTTTATTGAAGATAAAGTCAAAATATATCAGTTTGAAAAGTCCATTGTAAGTTAAGAATGTCAAATTCGCATATGAGACTGCTGAGATTAAATGAACACTTAAATGACTCAAATTGAATGCCCAATTTTTTAAAACAACCTCCAGATTGATGGACTGTATGCAAGGACAAAAGGACAATAGTAGCATTGTTACTGTAGAAATCTATACATGCCTCTGATCAAATATAGTGTCAAGTAACATTTGACAGTCCATTGTCACTGTTATTCACGTTACCTTCAAACTCAAGGCAAGAACATTCTACGTTGATCAAGAACGTTCTGGACAATATAAACATGTGTTTAATGTGACCAAATAATATCTGACATATTCAATTTTATCTGAGTTCTCAAGCTTCTTTTCATCTATAAAAAGAAGATCAATTAGAAAATGAATGCAAGAGTTTCCAAATCAATAAATCTACACTTGATCATTTAAGAACAAGTTCCAAAACTCTTCTATAAATCAAAACTCTAGTTCTCTCACTATATACATGGATCATCCTACTGATTTCTTGCTATTAATCAATCTCAACAAGAGTTGAGAAGTTTTAGATCCTGTAGTACCCCAATTCTGTCCGACCAATTAAAAATAATTCAAAAATAAAATAATAATATGTTTAATAAATATTTTACACTTATTATTATAAAGGTATTATTATTTTTTTTTACTTTAATAAGAGTATTATTTTCACCATTTGAACACTCAATCAAAAATATTAGCCACTTATTTTCTTAATTGTTTGAGATTGCTTAATTTTTGCTAAAACAACAATGAAAAATCAAGAACTCAATTTTATTTCATGGACACACAGATTCATCACTTAAGCCTATAAATTGAGAACAAAAATCACTATTTGAGACGAGGTCGGAACGAAGACCGACCATTTAACTCAATTTTCTTCCTTTTTTTTTTATTCTTTCTTCTTTCTTCTTTTCTTTCTTTTTTCTTTCTTCATTCCCATCTTAAATATATGCGTTATTGTTTATTTGTGTGTATGCAAAAAACTTTGTGAAAAACATTTTTTTAATGTGAGCAAATCCTTTGGCATATTTTTTTATCCATTTAAAAATTAGTTTTTGAAAAATACAAAAATTCTTAGAATAAGAATGTTTTGTAAAGAGAGAAATTATATTTGATTCATCTTATTTCGCTTCCTTGTATGCGCTCATTCTCTCTAGTTATAAAAATGAAAAATGGATCTATTTCTAACAATAAAGCTTGATCATATTCAAATTGAAAGGTGATCTCTTGTGAAAGAGGATAAAGAGCAAAGTGACATTTTCCTTGTATTATAGAACTTTGAATTATTTAAAAAATTAATTCAGGGGGAGTTTTTAGAAAATATTATTCTTCTTGAAACTGAAGTTTACTCATTGTTTTCTTTCTAAAAAATGAGAAGAATATATATTCATTGACTATTTTTCAAAGTGCGTTCAAAATGCTTGCATACAATTATGTCATATTGTTGTTGTTATCATTATCCATATCTTGATTGCAATATTGACTACAATGATATGATCATCATACATGCTATGTTCTTTAATGCTAAATGCAAACTTGACTAGTTTGATATATGAATGCCAGTCAACCACATGATTTCTATGTGTAGTGCGCTCATGCTATTACTTCATTTTTTTTATTTCTATGTCTATTTCCCAACCTTTTTGATAGATGTCAAAAGGGGGAGAGAAATATATGATGGATATAAAATGATAGAAATTAATGAAGAATGTTAAGAATTAACCTCTTGCATATGTTTAGGGGGAGTTTAATTAGAATGATAAGAAATAAACTCTTGCATGTGTTTAGGGGGAGTTTAATTACATATTTAAGAACATTCTTGCATTTTATTTATATCCATCCATAAAACTTATGATTTATTCAAAAGGTTTGTCATCATCAAAAAGGGGGAGACTGTTGAGGAAAAAACCTTTTTGATATGTGTTTTAATGACAACAAACCTTTTAAATTAAATGATTAAGTTTTATGAATGGTGGTCTACTAATGATTTCACTTAAGTTTGTTTAAGGAACATAAATGCATAAGTGAACAAAGCAAAATCGAAGAAAACAGCAGCAGAGAACATTCTTGACATATTCTGGAAAACGGAGAATGTTCGCAAGACTGTGATAGCATAAAGACCAAACTTTCTTCACCACTTAATTAAAGTTATTGCATCTGGAATTTACATCAGTACTGAGAGTACATGACAAGGAACATATGTGATCAATTAGAATCAAAAGGAACCATTCTAATCGCAAAGAAAAAAGGCCATGAATCAAGCTACCAAAGGAAGATTGAACAGTCTCCAAAATGTCCCGAATTAACAGCATGTTAATGATTCAAGGAAAGCCAAGAAATCAGCATAAAGAACACTCTTGACACAATCTGAAAAAACAGCAGATGTTACCCGATGACATCAGAGGATACCTCACAAAGCTGACATAAGAGGATACCTCACGAAGCTGCCATTAGAGGATACCTCACCAAGCTGCCATCAGAGGATACCTCAACAAGCTGCCATCAGTGGATACCTCAACCAGAGGATATCAGAGGATACCTCAACCAGAGGATATCAGAGGATACCTCAACCAAAGGATATCAGAGGATACCTCAACCAGAGAATACCAGAGGATACCTCAACCAAAGGATACCTCCAGAAAATACATTCAGAGGAGGTACCAAGTCTTTTCTTGGACATCAGAATGTCCAGAATGATCAGAACAGTCTCCAGAATGATCTTCTATCAAGAATGATCATCAGTCTCTAGGAATGATCATTAGTCTCCAGAAATGATCATCAATCTCCAGAATGATTATCATTCTCCAGCATGATTAACAACTATCTTCAGAATGAACAAACATCAATCTCCAGCACGTTAACAATCAAATCTCCAGCATGTTTAACATCATTCTCCAACAATGTACCATTAGTCTAGAATGATACAATCATTGTCCAGCATACTGAATATCATTCTCGAGCTTGACTGCCAAGAACGTTGAACGATCTTGAAGTATGTTTACATCAAAACAGATCCTAGAAAAGATCAGGAAGACATCCAGAATGATCAAAACTGAACCTCCATATTGATAATCAATCTCCAGGAAACCCAAAAGCTCAAGCTCCAGATTGATCATCAATCTCCAGCAACTACAGTTTTTCTATAACAAGCTTTGTGATCGTTTTTAATCTATTTTAAGTGATTCAAAAGCTCCAGTTCAAGCCTACAATATTATCACTTATCAGAAGTGTTAAAGGATCAGTAATCACTCAAGAAAATTTGATCCAAAACGCAACACACAGCCCAGTCTGAATAGAAAATAAAAATAGTCAAAAGTTGGATTATTTTTATTCAGAAATAATGCCTTTGGTCAAGCCTGACAAGAGCACTACCAACGGCTCTATTTGACCATCATTAAATGCTCTCACGCCTATAAAAGGAAGGCCAAAGCTCAGGAAGAAAACACAGCTTCAAGTACAGAGAAAAACATCACTCACATACATCTTCATACTTGAAAGCTTCTCAATCATAAACAAAAGATTCAGTTCTGTTTTTCCTCTTCATATCAGAATCATTACTGAATTCTTTTGTCAAGAATCTAATCTCAAACACGAGTTGAGCATACTCAGATTCTGTCCAAAAATCAAAGACATTCAAGTGCCAAGATATATCATCAATCAATCACTCACATACATACTTGAAAATCTCTCATCACTTACAAGAATCAGTTTGATTAAATTCTTTTTACTCTGATACATTTATACTGAATTCTTTGTAAAGAATCGAATCTCAAACAAGAGTTGAGACATCTCAGATTTTAAACAATCTCATCATTATTGTAAAACTCAAACTATAAGAGTTAAGTATAGTTTGGGGTAGATTGTAAGAAATCACTATCAATGTTGGTAGGTGATTTCATTAATCTCTTTCTGGGTGGAATTAGATTAAAGTCTGTAACAAAGATCAAGGTTGATCTAAGCTAGGTGCGGTAAAACCAAGAAGGTTCTTGTTTTAAACACTTAGTGGAAAATCTCACCGTTGTGAGGACTGGACGTAGCCCGGGTTGGGTGAACAAGGATATATCTGTGTGTGATATCTCTTCCCTTATCTCTATTTACTTTCAGTCTGTTAATTATCAAGTTAAATAGATTAACTGAACTGTTGATTTTAACTAACCAAGAACGTTCTCTGTTTTCTGGTGAAAACCAAGAACGTTCTCCTTTTTCTGTTTTCACAACCAAGATCAATCTTGAGTTATTTTCTTAAGTTTTTAACAGGAATTTTAAAAGGGCGAATTTACAATTAGAATCCCCCCTTTCTTGTAAATCGATATTGCTACTTCAACATCCGCATTTTCTACCAAAGAACTATGTAGCTTTGATTTCTCCATCGCACCAGGAGATATGTAGGAGCAAGATCACACTTTTGTCAAACACAATAATAAAAATTTCATTTCTTCTCCTTTTTGTTAAACACGCTTTCGTTTCAAAATTCACATTTATAAAACAAAATTGATATTCATATTTAAACATAAGGAGAAATGAATATATTTATGTTAATATTAATTTTGCACTTAATTGTAGGTAACCGTATTTTTTAACGGATGTTGTAGGGTGCTAATACATTTCCTATGCATAATCGACTCCCGAACTCAAAATTTGGTTTCAAGGGCCATTTTTTTTAAAGGTTTTTCCAATATTTTCCCTATTTTAAAATAAAATTTGGTGGCGACGTCATTGAATTCGAGAAACACTTGAAATTTAGGTCGCGACAGTTGACGACTCCACTAGGGACTCTTAGAGAGTCAAGCCTAATATAATTAACTATGCATAATTTTTAACTTTTTCTATATTTGTTTTCCATTTTCTTCTACTTTATGTGTTTATTATTTCTTAATAAGTATTAGCTATCATTATAATATTCTTTTAAGCTAGTAGATCATTTTTTATTTTTATTTTATTTTATTTATTTATTTTGTATATGTATATATGTTTTATTCGCATTATGGAGCTATTGAATTATACTTATTTCACACCCTACACTTTTATTAAGACATATACTTATGAGTGAAATCTTATATTCGGGTTTGAACAAAACTTAAGTTTTAGTTTCGAGGTTGCGTAATGATGGTCTTCTGGATGTACGCCCTGTTTGGTTAGCATGAAGTTCTCACCTAGAGTTTAATCTTGCTGGGGGAATTGTCACTCCAAATAGTTTACCTATTATTGTTGACAATATTCCAAAATAGGATTATTGACTCTTGGAACCACATTTAGAACCATAGAACCACCCTTGTGAGAGTTTCGCTACACAAGTCAATAGACCATTTCATCATAAGAATATCCATATAAAACAAAAACACCCCATACATTCAAATTTTATATATATATATATATATATATTCACAATAATTTTTATACATAGTTTCATTCATATCTCATGATATTTTTTTTTCTTTTTCTAAGAAAAAATAAAACATAATGGTATTTTGCATAAATTTTTAGGATTTTTGGAGAATCATACGGACCTTAGTCACATATTGAGTTAAGTGGATAGTGAGATCGAAAAAGAAAAACTTTACTTTTAAAGTTCAAGCAACCTAATTTGAAAAGTTTAAGGGACATTAGCCATCAAATGAAAACCATACAACGTGAGAGTTTCTTTAATAAATATGGGAAGATCCTAAACCTCTTGGCAGTAAATGTGCAAATAAGGGCCCTCACGGCAGTGGCTCAGTATTATGACCCTCTTTTAAGATGTTTCACCTTTCAAGACTTTCAGTTGGTCCCACCATTGGATGAATTCAAATGAATATTGGGTTATTCCTTAGAGAAAAGAAATCCTTATCAATTACTGGACAACCCCCAAATTTGAGCACAATTGTTGAGATGTTGAAAATTGACATAAGAGAATTGGCAAGTAAAAAAGAGGAAAAATGAGCTATTCATGGTTTTTCAAGAAAATATCTAGAGCAAAAGTGCCAAGAGTTAGCCGTTAAAAAAGAATGGAGTATTTTATAGATGTTTTGGCTCTCATCATCTATGGTATTGTTTTATTCCCAAACCTTGATAATTTTGTAGATTTTGCTGCCATCAATGTCTTCTTGGTTTTTAACAAAAATAAACAAAATCTAGTTCTCGCGGTTCTTGCTGATGTATACTAATCTCTGCATATGCGACAGGAGAAGAAAGGGAGAACAATTTTGTGTTGTGTTCCAGTGTTGTATAACTTGGTTCATGTCTCACATGTTCAAGAAAGGGTATCATGTTAGAAGTTAAAAGTAACCGCCAATGGGCTCAAAGTATAGCTAGCCTTACTGGGGACACAATTTCATGGTATCATAGAGAACAAGGGGTAGAGGAAGTAATATGTCAATGCGGAGATTTTCCAATTGTACCTCTAATGGAAACCAAATGATGTATTAATTACAATCCAACGATAGCTTTGAGACAACTTGGCTACCCTATGTTAGAGACACCGAATGATAAGTCATTAGAAGCTTTTGTTTTGCACAATACATGTATAGTAGACCTACCGATGTTGTGAAGGATAAGTCGAGCTTGGGAAGTAATTATTAGAAAAGGAAGAGTACTCGAATGTACAAGTTACGACATAAAAGAATTCTATCAATAATGGGTAAAGAAAAGAGTCCAAGAAATCAAATAGCCTTTCCACAGTACACCCTCGAGCGATCAGGAAATACCTGAACCTACCCTTGTTACGAATAAAGAAATAGAAGAACTCAAAGCATCATTATTAAAATCTGAAGAGCAAAAAAAAGAGCTACAAGTGAAGTTAGAAAAAGTCTCCCAAGAGAATGAGAACTTGCGATCAGAAAATACCTGTAAGAATCAGTTTATTGAGAGAAACAACAAGAGATTGAAAATTGAAAAGGAAAATAAACTTGATATACAAGATTGTTTGAGAGGTGCAAATGAAGAATTACATGTGCGAAAGCAAGAAATGAATGAAGTTATTGAAGAGGCCTATATGTGGAAACAATTATGGACAAAATCAACATGCTATGAGAGGAATGTAAAAAAGGAGTTTGAAGATTTAAAGAAGCAACTTAAAGAGACAGTAATTGAGTACGAGAGTCAACTAAAAAATGAGAGGCAACACAAAGAAGAAATTAAAGAATTACTCTCTAAATATCAAGATGCACTAAGAACAAAAATGGAGACTTCTAGTGAGTTGAAGAATTACATTGATTATCAAGAAAAGATCTATAATGACTTCAAGGATGAAACCATATATTGGGATGATCGTTTTATGATGTTGCTTAGACAGTTGAAGAATCAAGAGATCTATAAAGAGCTGGAAGATAAAGGCAAGCATTGGAAAGACTGCTTTTCAAAATTAGCAACGCTAGCTAATCAAGCAATCATAAAAATTCCAAAGCATCTAAGAGAGATTGATGCAGTAATGCATCCGCTCAATACTCCAGTCAAAGTCTACAAGTTCGTTGAATATTGCAAAAATTTGGTAGAAGAATTGGATGAGAAGATTGGTTGTCCTATTAAAAGAGAAGATTGAAATACCATAGTTGATGTAGTTTTTAATCCAAATGTGATGTACTATTGTTCTCATCAATGAAGGATTTTCTTGTTTTGTTCATCGATCCCCATATTTTCTTCACTAATAATTCATTTTGTTAAGAATATTCACATAAGGCTTATGATTCCCCAACATCCAACTATAATGTAAAAACGAGATAATTAATTAAAATGATTTCATTTTCACTCCATTCATATTTAATACATACTCATAATTTTTTTATTTATTAAAAAAAATAGAAAAAATCAATAAAGATGTTTCCCCGACACCCTTATCGGACTCGCGCAAACTCCAAAATCATGGATGAACTTGAGCAAAACCAAGAAGTGATTAGAGCAAATGTTAGCCAATTGAAGGACAAAGTTGATCGAAACCTAAAGGTTATACAGGCCTTAGCAAGGAAGGAGAATACAAATAGGAATCCCCTAACAGCAAATGAAGAACACCAAACCACCCATTCTCACCCACTAGGCTTTACCCCGACTACCCAACAGTTTCGTTCGCCAGCTATGCAATTTCCAACGTATGGTCTCCCACCTGGTTATACTCCGCCTTTAGTCATCAACCCCATGGACAACAACCCAAACCACTCAACTATCAATTCCCAAAGCATAGACCAACCACAAATCCCATCTCCTCTGGGCTACGTGCCACCCCAAAACACTTTACCCTCATAAAATATTCCATTAAGTGCACCCCAAGTACCCTATTTTGATGCTAACAGAAATTGGAAACAACCTCAATTTATCGGTGAAGATACACAGTCGAAATAAAAATTACATGTTTTAGAAGAACGAATAAAAGCAATGGAGGTGAGTAAGGCTTATGGTCTCGATGCTTTTGATATGTGCTTGGTTTTCGATGTAGCAATCCCTTCAAAATTCAAGGTACTTGAGTTTGAAAAGTACAAAAGTGCCACATATCCTAAAAATCATCTGACTATGTATTGTAGAAAAATGGTTTCTCATGCTCATTTTGACAAACTTCTCATTCATTTTTTTCAAGACAGTTTGAATGGGGAATCATTAAATTGGTATATGCATCTCGAGCGAAATTGAATCCGTTCGTGGAAAGACTTAACTGATGCCTTCTTGAAACAATACAGGTACAACATTGACATGGCCCCTAATAGGATGCAATTGCAAAATTCGTTGAAAAAGGACAATGAAACATTCAAATAATATGCACAACGGCAGAGAGAAGTGGCATCACAAGTAGATCCTCCTTTATCCGAAAGAGAAATGGTTGGCATGTTTATGGATACTCTTCAGTCGCCCTTTTATGATAAGATGATTGGAAGTATGTCATCAAACTTTTCTGACATGGTCATGATAGGAGAAAGAGTAGAAAATGGGATGAGGAGTGGTAAGATTGTATGTGGAACAAGTGGTGTAAAGAAGCCCTATATGGGATTCACAAAGAAGAAGAAAGGGGATGCTAACGCTGTAATGACAAACCCAAATGTCTCTTATTCTTCATCCATGAATTCTTATCAACCTCCAAATTTTCAGCCCCCGATACCCCAAATTACATACATTCCCTATCCATATGTGGCTGCGACCTCACAAGCTCCATACCCTCAATATCAGGTCTTCAAGGCCACCTTATTATCAACCACCCCTGGTCCAACCACCACTTGTCACGTTTTCCCAACAAAACCAATGGAACCAAAATTCAATCCCGAATCAATACAAACCACCAGTTAATCGAGAAAAGAAGATAACCCGTTTTGACCCGATTCCCATGACGTACAGCAAATTGTTGCCTCACTTACTCCAGAATTCAATGGTAGTCCCGAGACCCATGAAACCTCTGGAACCACCATTCCCAAAATGGTACACCCCAAATGCCAAAATACCATGCATAAGGCGTAGGACATTCCGTCAAAAATTGCCAAGCACTAAAATCTAAAGTGCAAGAATTGATTAATACAAAATGGCTTACCTTCAAGGAAGACAATCCCAATATAGAGAGTAATCCCTTGTCGGGCCACGTAAATTCCTCTATTAATGTCATTGAAGATGGGGGTAGACTAATGTGCAATTAAGAGTATGGAACACGTGAAAACCCTAATGAAAGTGATCTTTGCTGACTTATGCAAGTTAAACTTGATTGAGACGATTAACAATGATGTTAATATTTGTGGCGTTCACCCAACTGGTTCACGTTCCATAAAAAATTGTAAAGAGCTCAAGGAATTTCTTCAAGAATTAATGGACAAGAATTTCATACAGGTAGGTTGTGCAAAAGATGTTCATATGCTGACCATAGAGCCATGCGTGGAGAATAATAGATCTTTCCCAAGACCATTGGAAATCCTCTATAGAAAATAAAATCTTAAGGCAACTCCAAACGGCCCAAATCCAATAATTGTCCAAGCACTAACCCCTTTTCCTTATGAAAATACCAAGGCGGTACCATGGAATTATGAAGTCACATCCTATTTGGCCAATCATCAATCAAGTGATAGCTGTGAACCTAAAGGAACTAATGTCACAAATATTTCAGGGATTGGTGGGATGACTCAGAGTGGTCGAGTATACGCCCCCAAACAACCTAGGAAAAAGGAGGGCCATGGGGAAAAGGGTAAAGAAGCTATGAATCATGCTATAAAAGGGTCGAAGGCTAGCAAAAGGACGGTGCCTAGCAAAAGAAGTTAACGAATTTTTGAAATTTATCAAGCAAAGTGAATATAAGGTGGTGGATCAGCTAAATCAAACCCCTTCTAGGATATATGTTTTTTCTTTGTTATTAAACTCTAAAGCACATAGAAGGGCACTGATGAAAGTTTTAAACGAGACCCATGTTACTCACGATATCACGGTCGACCATTTTGATGGAGTTGTCGGTAATATCACTGCTAATAATTGTTTGAGTTTTAGCGATGACGAATTACCAGCTGAAGGGACTAGGCATAATAAAGCACTACATATCTCTGTGAGGTGTCATGATCACATTGTTGCACGAGTGCTAGTTGGTAATGGTTCATCATTAAATGTCATGCTGAAATCGACACTATCAAAACTATTTGTTGATGGAGCATGTATGAAGCCTAGTGTTATGATGGTGAAAGCGTTTGATGGATCCAGGAGACAAGTTTTTGATGTGATTGACCTACCAGTTCAAATCGGACCCCATAACATTGGAATAACCTTCCAAGTGATGGATATTAAACCGGCGTACAGTTGTCTTTTAGGGAGACCATGGATTCATGACCGTGGAGCAGTGACATCCATTCTCCATCAAAAGCTAAAGTTTATAGTGAACAATAAGTTGGTAATAATATCTAGGGAAGAAGATATGATAGTGAGCCATCTATCTTCTACGGGCTACATTGAAGACACAAAGGAAGCCATAGAGACTTTCTTTCAAGCATTAGAAATCGCCAATGTTGCCTTCATGGGTGAAGGATCCCGTTTAAAGGAACCAAAGTTGTCTACCACATCATTGAAGTCTACCAAATCCATGTTGGAAGGATAAGTTTCTGTTAAGTTTGGGAAATTGTTAGATATACCAAAAAAGAATGATCGATACGGGTTGGGATATGTACCTACCAAAGCTGATAAAGAAAAGGCAATGAAAGAAAAAAAGGAAAGTAGGATGGCTCGTCTGGAAAACCAGACACCGAATTCACAAAAGGTTCCTATTTGTGACATTTGCCAAACCTTTCAAAGCACCAAAATAATATATGTTGAACATGTGGTTGTGGTGGAAGAAGAGCATATTGGTGATGATACCCTCAAATTAGTGTACCATTATTTTCCGAATACCAACCTCAATAATTGGAAGATCATCGAGTTTCCCGTGCTTGTTAATTCATGCTCAAAGTAATTATGTATTTCAACTCCTTTTGATATGCCCAAGACTATAAGGATAATTAATTAGAGCGCATGTATTTCAATTTCGTACTTATTATCAAAAAATGCATTTTGGAATTCTCCAACCGTTTCTTTTTTCTTAAATTTGCATCATTTATTCATATTTTCTTTTTTCCTTTTTCTTCTTAATTTTAACAATGCAGAGTCGAAAATGAATATGTTGAAAATAGCAAAGCTAGAACCCTTTCTTGTAATTTTGAACGCCCAATCAATCACGCCGATGAGGATTGTGAAGACGATTGTGAGCCTCTCTAGAACTAGAAAGGTTAATGGAACATGAAGCTAAGATAATCCAACCCTATCAAGAATCTGTTGAGGTGATCAATTTGGGGACTGAATATGATAAGAAATAAATAAAATATTGGTATGTCTGTGAAAGGAAGTGAACGAGAAAAACTGGTTAAACTTTTATTTGACTATGTGGACATATTTGCATGGTCATATCAGGATATGCCTGGGCTAGATACTAACATAGTTGAACACAAGCTACCACTCAAGCTTGAATGTGCTCCAATTAAACAAAAATTGAGAAGGATGAGGCCTGATATGTCACTTAAATTAGAGAAGAGGTCAAGAATCAATTTGATGCTGGTTTCTTAGCAGTAGTAAAATATCCTCAATGAGTGGCTAATATTGTCCCAGTTCCAAAAAAGGATGGAAATGTTTGAATGTGCGTTGATTATCGGGATTTAAATACAGCTAGTCCTAAAGACAATTTTCCTTTGCCTTATATTGATGTCCTAGTGGATAACAATTATCAATATTCTCTTTTTTCCTTCATGGATGGTTTCTCAGGGTACAATTAAATCAAGATGGCTCCCGAGGATATGGAGAAAACCACATTCATCACACAATGGGGAACTTTCTGTTATAAAGTGATGTCATTTAGATTGAAGAATGTTGGGGCAACCTATCAAAGAGCAATGGTGACATTGTTTCATGATATAATGCATAAAGAGATAGAGGTTTATGTGGACGATATGCTTGCAAAGTCCCGGACCAAAGAAGACCATGTTGTTAACCTTCAAAAATTATTTGTGCGACTAAGGAAGTTCAGACTCTGTTTAAACCTTGCTAAATGCCCTTTTGGCGTGAGATCGGGAAAATTACTTGGGTTTATCGTTAGTCAAAAAGGGATAGAAGTGGACCCAGATAAAGTAAGAGCAATACAAGAAATGTCGGCTCCACGCACGGAAAAAGAAGTCCGTGACTTTTTGGGTAGATTGAATTACATTGTCAGATTCATATCAAATCTACCTACAACATGCGAGCCAATTTTCAAGTTGTTGCACAAAGGGGGGCAAGAAGGTCGTGACTAACAATGTCGATATTGGTAAAGGTCGGGGTGTTACACTTACTTGCTCAGGCATCTATGTCTCTCAACTTTTGGGATCACAGTTTTACAACTGATGTCTTTCTTATTAATAGACTTCCTCCATCAAACTTGAAACAATTTTCTTCACCATTCCATACTTTATACAAGACATTTAAAAACTTTTGGATGTTCTTATTATCCCCTGTTAAGGCCTTACAATCAGCACAAACTACAATTTAGATCTACTGAATGTGTTTATCTTGGTCACTCTCCAATGCACAAGGGTCACAAATTCCTTGCTCTTTTAGGCAGGATTTACATCTGATTTAATGAGCACATTTTCCTTATACCACTATTTTTATCAATGCCACGCCTATAATTTCACAACCCGCCCCTTATTTTGCCACTATTTCCTTTCTTCCTCCCCCAAATTCATCTACTACTACTTCCATGCCTCCACCAGCCTCACCCACTACTATAGATGTTGATTCACTTTTCCCTATCTCTTCCCCTATATCAAACCATCAACTAGATGACCACACATCTCCCTTATCTTCTGATGCTTGCTCTCTTGTTGTGCCAGAACCTACTATAAACCCAAATGCCTCCTCCTTGACTTCAAATGATAACTCAATGATAATAAGAGGCAAGACTGGTAATTTAAAACCCAAGGTTTTTCTCTGTACTGTTGAACCTTCTACTGTCAAGAAGACTTTGTGCAATCTAGACTGGTTGGCTGCCATGAAATCTAAATATCATGCTCTCCTCTCAAATAAAACACGGAGCTTTGTTCCATCCTCACCTCACAAGAAGGCCATAGGCTACAAATGGGTTTTCCGAATAAAGGAAAATGTAGTATTAACAAGTACAAAGCTTGCCTTATTGCCAAAGGGTTTCATCAAACCATGGGATTTTACTTCAATGAAACTTTCTCCCCTGTCATCAAAATTGTCACAATTTGGATTTTGTTAACTCTAGCCTTGCATAACA
This sequence comes from Cicer cuneatum, assembly GCA_037974295.1. Lineage (NCBI taxonomy): Eukaryota > Viridiplantae > Streptophyta > Magnoliopsida > Fabales > Fabaceae > Cicer > Cicer cuneatum. The sequence goes on along the minus strand of JBBPBO010001985.1, from coordinate 57,589,498 downwards.
AATGGAAAATTCAACAAATTGATATAAATAATGCATCTGTTAATGGTGTTCTGCAAGAGGAGGTATTTATGCAGTAGCCTCCTAGTTTTGAGGATCCCAACAGGTCATTAGTGTGCAAGCTGCACAAGTCGTTATATGGCTGAAAGCAAGCACCCAGTGTTTGGTATGAGTCTCACTTCTATTCTTCTCTAGTTTGGCTTCCATATGAGTAAATGTGATCCATCTTTACTTCTATACAAGACCATTGGTGTTTGTCTCTATATTCTTATTTATGTAGATGACATTCTTATAACTGGTTCTTCACCTAGCCTTATTGCAGAACTTATCTCTAAACTCAATCATAAGTTTGCTCTTAAACAATTGGGTTGTTTGGACTATTTTCTTGGCATTGAAATTAAATACCTGCCCAATGGTTCTATGCTCTTGTTCCAAGGCAAATATATTCGTGACCTATTATCTTGTGCCAATATGTATAATTCAAATGGCATTTCATCTCCAATGATAAGTGGCTGCAAATTAAGTAGATTTGGAACTGATAGCTTAGCTGATCCTACTGAGTACATGTCAGTTGTTGGGGCATCACAATATGCCACCCTTACACATCCTAAAATTGCATTTAGTGTCAACATGGTTTGCCAATTCATGGCTTGACCCTTGGAAACTCATTGGAAAGTTGTCAAACGAATACTTGATTAACTCAAGCGCTCCTCTAATATGGGTCTGCAATTGCAGCCTAGTAATCCTGATGTTCCTCTATCTCTAATTGCTTATAGTGATGTCGATTGGGCTAATGATCCTGATGATCTTTGTTCTACCTCTGGATCATGCATTTTTATGGATCCTAACTTAGTATCATGGTCAACAAAGAAGCAACAGTTGGTTGCTTGATCGAGCTCTGAGGCCGAGTACTGTAGTATGGCTCACACACTAGCTGAACTCATATGGATTCGATCACTTCTTCGTGTGTTGCAAGTCAGCATCAGAATACCTACACTTCTATGTGATAATATCAATGCAATTCTCCTTGCTCACAATTCAATTCTCCACTCAAGAATAAAACACATGGAGCTTGATATATATTTTGTTTGAGAAAAAGTCATTGCCAAACAACTACTGGTTCAACATGTTCCAGCTTCACTACAACTTGTTGATTCCTTCACCAAACCAATTTCATCCAACCAATTTCCAGAAATTCGTAGCAAACTCAAGGTGTTTGCCTTTAGTCAACCTCCTTGAGCTTGAGGGGGAAATATTAGAATAATATACTTTGTAACTAATTCAGTTAGGAGTTAGAAAAATGTGTTATTAATCACTAACCGATAACTAACTAAGCTTGTAAAATGTATATAAGCTTCCCTTCCTCTTATTGTAAACATGGAATCAATATTATAAAATACCCTAAGTGTATAACTTTCAATGAATAAGAAACTTAGATTTTATTAAATTGCTATTTACAATTTTATCTTCAACAAGGTTGAATGGATGACTAGAGAAATTATTTCAAAATCTAAAAAGTATTGCATGGTTTATTGGTAAGTAGCCAAAAACAAGGGCTATGATGTCCTATTTATGAAGAAAGAATTTTAGGTTAATTAAGATAGACTTACTAACCAAATTGCCTTAATCCTCTACTCTGACGACTAAAGTTCGTTACAAAAAAGGTCAGGATGAAGCAAAACTCTTTACATCTAGCTAATCGATTAATATCAAAGGTCTAATCGATTAATTTATTAGAAAACATGATTAATTGAGTTTTATTGCAATACTACATTGACATGGAACTACTCCAAAAAAATCCCTAAACTCTTTAATTTTATTTATCTATCTTGAAATGAATAATGCATATTAAAACATAATAAATTCAAGTTTTAGATGATAAAAATCATAAAAAAATTAATTTACAAGGATCAAAATAAAAAATCTCTCATTTTGCTATGATTTAAAGCAATACTTTCAGATTTTAGAGGATTAAAAATCAAAATATTTTTTTTAGAGACTAAATCAAAATTTCATTATTTTGTAGGTACAAAATATATTATCGTCAATTCAATAATAATAATAATTGTAGTAAAAAAGTCAATTGTTAACTAAATTTATTAAGCTAAATCGTGTTACACAATTACTTTTAGAATTAAATAGGTCTTTATTTTTTAAAAAAATTTAAAATTTCATTTTCAAGTAAATAATAACCGTATTAGTAATAATCTTGAAATGTTTGCTTAAACCATCATTATATCATATAATTAATTAAACTATTATAGTTTTAAACACGCAAGTTGTTGCTTTGGCAGGTGTATCCAGACTTTTATATCTATTTTATTTTGGTCAAGCTTTCTCATTTATTTTATTGCTAATATTAACTAATATTTAATTTATTATTATGACTCTATGATACCAAAAATAGATTCTTCATGTAAAACACTAGTATTTGGACAAAAAAGAGATAACTAAACTGATTAATGAACTTCCTAAGATTGAATCATTTGTATAATATGCAAGTTAAGTTATTTTTTTAGGTATATGTTTGTTATCCATTAAATTAATATTTCTTTTATTCTTTCTTCAATGTTTAAATCTTAATCTTTTGATTGCTTTACTCCTTCAACCTTTATCGAATTCTAAATTAGTTAAACCTCTTTTGTATAAGAGTTTAAATTTATTTATTATCAATCAACAAATAAAAATATTATATATGTAACTTTAGAAATAATATAATTAAAGTTAAATAATATTTTTTTTGGTATTTAGAGAAAAAACAATTTTAATATATAATTAAATTACAATGTAAAAATATCATATTTTTTCTTTCTAAAACACACGCTACATAGAGAAAGAAAAATATATTGATTTTAAATCTCCATATGAGTACATCAAATATTATATGAATTGTTGTCAAAATACAATGTATAAATATTTTTAACTTATATGAATTAAATCCTTAAATGAATTGAAGGGTTAATAAAAAAAAATATATTTAGCCAAATAATTTCTTTGAAATAGACATAGATCTAATATTATTTTTTTGTATTAAACATAAATCTAATATAATGGTATAATTATTCAAATAAAAATATAATAGTACTACCTCCGTCTTATATACAAACTTTGACTGCAAATTTTATTTTTATTAAAAAAATGATTAAAATATTATTTGTATATACATATATATTCAATAATGACTTTTTATATTCCCAAAAAATAGTATTAATTAGATTGTTTTTGAAGAAATATTAGATGTGTTTGTCAATGGAGTTATAATTAAGTACATAGCCAGCATAGTTTAATCATCCTAAGAACAAATAAGTGTATAATAAGATTTAAAGATCTCCTTGTCAGCATAAAACAATAAACATAAATTAAAAGATCTCGCCGTCGTGTTGCCTCCATCGTGGTCGGAGAAATAAACACATTACAAACTCTCCGATCCATAAATCATTTGAGAATCTCTCTCTCTCTCTCTCTCTCTCTCTCTGACTTTGCACTATTCTGAGTTGTCTTTTTGTCTTTTCTCTATTTTCATAATTTTCCTTCACACCAATTTCACTTTTTTTCTACTTCTTCATATTACTTCCTTCAATTTTCCGTTGACCGATTTTCATTCACCCTTTCGCAGGTTTCACTATTATTTGATCCATTTCCCTTAAATTCATCATGCATTCTTTACTCTTGTTGTTTTTATTGTTATTTATATTATTTTATTTTTGTGTGTTGTGTGTGGGAATTGAAGGAAATCGGAATCAAAATTTGTAACAAAGAAGAGAATCTTGGTTCCTTTTTTTTTTTTTCTTTTCTTGTTGTTTGTTAATTTGTGCGTAAAATAATGATGTTAATAAAATGTAGAGTGCTTTATACTTTTTTTTTTTTGCAGTGATTACCATGTTGTGAATTTTTATCATGACGTGTAATTACTTCATTTTCACGATTTCATCCTCTTTTTAATTGTAGAGTATTAAGATTCCATACTTAAAGTTTGGTTTTTTTTATCCCTATCTACTTCACTAGTGTGTGTGTTATGTTTCATTTATCTTCTTATTCTCTCTATTTTCTCCCTATTTTTTATTTTGCAAGTTAAAAATTAATTTTATTGTTTATGTTGGCTGATATAAGTCTATAATACTTTATAGGTATTTATTTAATTTAATGAAAAAGTTGATTAGGATCATAATGCAGAATAATAGTTAAAAATTAAGTGACTGCTGCCTCATAGTGTTATTGCATATTTGCATATAATTTAATTGACGGATTCATTTCCAATTCAATGGCTTTGGATTCTGTTTTTCTTAAAGTGCACTTTGATTTGTCGTTAACTTCTTTTAGTTTGGTTATTGGATAACTGAAGTGTAAAAGTTTGTTATTGACAGATCTGAGAGAGTGTGTTTCTGTTTGAGAACTGAGGAAGGTTTCAGGTCCATGATATTTTGATATCTCTTATTGATAGGAAGACCATGGCACGCGCTTCACCGATACTTTTAATATGTTTGGTTCTTGGTACTTCCTTTGCGACATATAATTTGGTGACAATGATAATCCACTATGGATCTTCAGAAAACGTAGCTACTGATGATGGTGGTGGATTGTTTTTTGACCCTATTATTGAGATGCCTGAACACGTAAAGAACCGAAAAACATCTAAAGTGCCGTTTCATGTTGCATTAACGGCAACCGATGCTCCCTACAACCAATGGCAGTGTCGCATCATGTATTACTGGTATAAGAAACAAAGGAGTTTACCTGGATCGGAGATGGGAGGATTCACTAGAATTTTGCATTCTGGAAAGGCAGATAACTTGATGGATGAAATTCCTACTGTTGTTGTGGATCCTCTTCCGGAAGGTATTGACAAGGTGAGGTTACAATGACTTTCGGTTAATACGTTGCCATATGTTTTTATTGTTGTTTCTGTATTGTTTTTCAGCTTATTGAATTAATAGTATTATAGTTGCGGTTAGAACTAATCTAGGATACTTTCATGCTGGTTAAAGTCCATTGCTGGCCGTGCTTGTGTATGTAAGTCCGACAGAATAATTTGATGTCGCTGAAATAATTCAAGGGGTGATACCAGATTGAGGAAAGGGATGATCATTGAGAATAACTATTATATGCTTTCAGTTTGGAACCAGTTAGCGTGCTTTAAATTTTAAAGGCAGTAAAGAAATGTAGATTTATGAGTCTTTTCCTTTTGTCGGTTGAAGATGGAAATATCGTAAGCACAGTATTGCAGAGTTTAGTGTTATTGTTTGCTGGGTAAAATATTTTGTGCATCAATTTGGAGTTCCAACCATTTATAAAATGTATCGGCTTAGCAAGTTAATGTGATAAGCTTCAAGTTCACAAAGGCGCAGTTTCAATGACTACAATGTGACAGTTTGCTGAACAGTTATATAAATGTTTTTGCTTGTTTTGTGCTTCATAGTTTCATTTTTGATTCTCTATGCACATTTTGTATTCCTTTCCTTTCAACGTTTTCTTATTGATGTTTTCATAAATAGTCAGTGATGGAAGCCTTGCTGTTTTCTATTATCGATTCATTTATTTTTTATTCTTGTGTTTCCATCTGTGAATACAATTTTAATATTTTCTGACACATTGCTTATAATCTTTGCAGGGATACATCGTTCTGAATAGACCATGGGCCTTTGTTCAGTGGTTGGAAAAGGCTAAAATAGAGGAAGAGTTAGATCTCTTATCCTAAGTTATTTATATAAATTGACTTCGGGCTTGTTTGGATTGACTTATTTGAATTTAGCTACTAACACTTGAAAGACTATTTGGGAGAGCTTATGGAAATAGCTTACGACATATTCATAAGTTGTTTTCAGCTTATTTCCATAAGTCCTCTAGGATAGGTTTTGAAAATAACTTATAGCTTGTATGAAAATAGTTTAACTTCATTTTATATTTTGTTATAGAAATAGCTTATACATAAACATTTATATGATAAAGGTTTATAATATAAGCGCTTAATTAAGTTATTTATCTTAAACAGAACCTTAGTTTCTCTGCATTTGATGCAGATATATTTTAATGGCTGAACCTGATCACGTATTTGTACGCCCTCTTCCCAATCTGGCATTTGGAGAACATCCAGCTGCTTTTCCATTTTTTTACATTAAGCCTGAAGAGAACGAAAAAATTGTAAGGAAGTTTTATCCCGAAGAGAATGGACCCGTAACAAATATTGATCCAATTGGCAATTCTCCTGTAATTATCAGAAAGGTAGAATCTCTTTAAGAAACTTCTATTTAATTGAATTGAATGAATACCAGTTCTTGATGGTTGAATCGACATCCCCGTTCCTCGACATTGTTCTGGTTTACTAATTTTATTAGTTGCTGGCTATGAAGCACCGCCACATTAAATTGAAGGTGGCTGGTGTCTGACACAGACACGTCACAAGTTGTTACAATCAATCTCTTCCATTTTTTTAAATTATTACCGGTGTTGACATGTCGAAGTTAGTATTGTGTCCGGCGCCAGTGTTGGTGTTTCATAGGTTACTGGTGCACTCTTTATTATGTCGACATATCTTAATGACAATACATTATGAATAGACTTCTATTTTCACTGTGCTATCTTGAATCGTTTAAATATGCTGGTTAGATAGGACCAGGTGAACGAATGCTTTTTACTAACCTGGTGAGAGGTGCATTTTTTATTCTTCCAGGATTTGATTGCAAAAATTGCTCCAACATGGATGAATGTTTCTTTGAAGATGAAAGACGACCCAGAGACTGATAAAGCTTTTGGATGGGTGCTAGAAATGTACGTCTTACCAATGAATCGACAAATGTTGCATATTCATTTTGTTCTTGAAAAGGTATTGATAGTTTGATTTGATTATATGCTGATGTTGTGCTCTGTATTCTGGAACCAAGGTATGCTTATGCTGTAGCATCTGCCCTACACGGTGTGAGACATATTCTGCGGAAAGACTTCATGCTACAGGTTTGCCATAACATCATACAGCTCTAAATGTTTAATTCAGTTTATATTGTTATCAGCTCAAAATGGTTACTGAATATTATGCATACCAAACTCTGATTTTACTTTTCTTGTATGTGACTTTTCAGCCCCCGTGGGATCTCGAAACTCACAATAAGTTCATTATTCATTATACTTATGGGTGTGACTACAATCTAAAGGTACATTATTTCTTTATTATTCCCAATCCTTGAAATATCAAAATTATGGTCTTTTAATAATAGCTACAACAACAAGAATTGAACCTTTTGCCATCAGATGAGGTCAACAAAATTACGGTCTTTGAAAATTCGTTATAAATATTCATTCTCAACAAAAACAACTCTAAACTCCTAAAATCTTTTTGGATTTTCTTACGCCGCGGAACTTTGCTTTAAAAGATATGAACTTTTATTGAAATACACTAGTTACTTGTCATGTCATAGATTATGTGTTTCTTATGGTACTGCTCTTAATATTGTTTCATAATACTCAGGGTGAACTGACTTATGGTAAAATTGGCGAGTGGAGATTTGACAAAAGGTCACATCTACGAGGACCTCCACCAAAAAACTTGCCCTTACCCCCTCCAGGTGTTCCTGAAAGTGTGGTATGTCCAGAGCTTGCTAGTTTATTTACGAAATTCATCTTATTTGGCTAATACTTAGCAAGAAATGCTTTCCTTGATATACATGTCTTAATTAAAAAAAAGTTCTCTATTCTGTCATGCTTATTTTCATTTTGCCTACATGGAAGGTGAGAAGAAAATGGCTTTTTGTTGAGCATATGTATATGTATAATTAACTAAATTTCAATTAGGTAGTTGGGTAACTTAAGTGGTTTGAGCTAAGGGTTGAAGGAGTTGGAAAAGTTTAAAGACTACGGTTCAAATCCTGTGATGTATGAGAAAATACAAACATGAACAACTAATATACTAACATTTGCTTATCCAAAAAAATAAATAAATGTGAATCACTGAAGAATGCATCTTCTAGTCTTGCCTGACATTACAATACTAAAAACGTGATTTGTCACCAGATGTATGTGCTTGATATAAATGTTACCAAACGATCTTTATATTCTTTTGTAGCTAGAACTTCTCAGATGCCCATACATTTGCTTGTTTTCCTCATCTATTGTGGTGTGCTTTTCTTTGACCTTTGTTCCACTTCTCTCTATCTCTCCTTAGGTGGAAAATATAACGTTAAATAGAGAAATGTTCTTGTGCATTGTTGTGCAACTTATTCCCCTAGATGTTCTAGGTTGTCTTCTAACAGCCACTGTCTGACTAGAAAGATTTTAGGCGATTGAGGCAACAGTCTAATTGGTAGCAATATCTCTCTTATAGAGTCTCTTATTGAGAGGAATTATTGGTTTAAATATTGATCTATTGATGTGTTAGTGAGCATTGTCAAGATATCCTTAGCAGGGTTGCCCTCAGCCTGCTATAGTATAATATGCATCCATTAAGATAATGACACATTACAAAGGGAAACTATAGTAAATTTCACATTATTTTACTTTTACTGTGTATTGATCTTCAAACAATGTACATGACCAAAAGTTGTGTTGTCACTCAAGTGTTTGTCTTGTGCTTTTCTGCTTATATTGAAATGTAAATCGCTAAATCGAGCAAGAGGCAAATAAATTAATTAAGCATCCCACTTTCATTGAGGTATAAGTAAAATCGAGTACACAAAATGTAAATTTAGCATGAGGCACATAAATTATATTTTAGAGGTGAAAATGAAAAACATATCATATTATAAGTCTCATGGTTTATGAAAGAGAGATTGAGGGAGATGTAAAACATAGTATTCAAGAAAGGTGAATGAAATTGAAGAATGCTTCTAGTGTAATTTGTAATAGAAAAGCATTATTCAACCATAAAGGAAATTTTACCACATAAATTTAGAACTTGCAATGATATGCGAGAGTAAATGTTTAGTGATAAAGAACCACCAATAAGTAAGCTTAGTTTAAATAACGATAAGAATGTATGATGGATTTGCAGTTACCCAAGAAATTATAGGAACATGTATGAAAAGATTAGAAAGCAAGTTGGAGTGACATCTAATGTGAAAAGAGATGGTGGAATCTCGTCCTAAGTGGTTTGAGCATGTTTGGAGAACACTCATAGAAACATTTGTAAGGATGATAGGTCAAATGGAGGATAGTCTATCAAGAAGGATTTGGAGTTCAATGATGTTATTAGATTGATTTATGACAGGATATTATGGTATTTTTGTATCCATATAGTTAGTCACACCTATAAGGAAAAAATGATTGTTTTTATATTGTATTTGGCCTTGTCAAATTATAGTGATGTTTTCACTGAGAGACCCTTGTGAAACTGGCTTGTAAGGTGAGAGATGTCTACCACTTATAAACATTTTTTGTTGCCTGATCTCATTCAATGTTAGACTTTTAATAGACCTCTTGTAGGTTTTGGTTGAAGTAATATAAACCTTTCTCTTTGTCTTCCCTTTTTTCACACTTTGTTGCTTTCATAGCGGCAGTTACTTACCTTCTTTAACACCCACAGCCATCAACTTTAAGTGTTCTTGAGAGACATCTTTATCCTTTTAATGCTTATCATTTTCAGCCCTTTCTTCTAAGTGTTGCTCTGCTTCATCTTATCTGTTACTACCCCAGTTTTAAATATAAGAGACACAGTTGAGTCAATTAAAGTTGATGTGTTTGATCCAAAATTTGGACCACTTAACTGTTGTTGACCCAACTGTCTCTTATATTTAGGATCAATATTTTTTTCTTGATCTTTTGTATCATTTTTGGTATTTTTCCCTAAACTTTACACCTTATGGCATTGGGCTATTCCAGCAGAAAGAAAGAAGCGTGTTAGTTTTATATAGGATCTTTTTTGATTCATAAAAGAATAAGTACAGACAAAACAATATAGACATACTTTTAATTTAAATTATTAGACAACTTTTTATCCTGTATGGTACTAGATTTGTCTCAACAGTTAGAGCTCATTTTAGAGGGTTAAGTAAAACATCTAACCATTGATGACAAAATCAACTATTGATATTTTTATATAACTACACTAATTATTTGTTATGTATTTATATGTAATTTCATCAACAGGTAGAGATTTTTCAGTTTACCTTTCATAGTAATTATTCACTTAAGAGCATATATCTTTATCCAGTAGCAAAAGCATGATATAATTATAAATAAATCATTATATTTACTAACCTGTTATTTTCTTGAAATAATGTCTTTCAGGTGACTCTTGTAAAGATGGTGAACGAAGCTACTGCTAACACCCCCAACTGGGACACATTGTAAATATTTTGTTTTATTCATCTTGATATTGAAAGTCCATGTTTTAATAGATAAAAAAAAAGTGTAGACATCGAGCCAATAATTTTTATTTGTCTTCCTTGTTAGTCGTAGAACCATAGATCAATTTGCACCACACCATACACCTTTTATACGACAATTTAAATGAAGGTTTATATATTTTTTTTCGGATGATATTTTGAATGATATTTGGGCTCGTACCACAATCCGAGATAAAATGTTGGCCGATCCTATTTCCACCCTCAAGAATTTTCGGCATTTTACTAGATAATTTACTAGATCCGACTATTTGATATTGAAAACCTTTGATCTGGTTAAGTAAAAAAGGGATTAATTAATTTATCGGAAGCTTCTATTTGATAGTATTTTTTACACGTTTTGAATAAACATGGAAGATAAATGATTGGACACGTTGGTTTAGGGCCTGTAAATGGTTCTAAGTTTTTTATTTAGCTATTGCCTATAGGGTGTTACTTTTTCGACCCTCTTGTTTCCATGTTCATGAGTTATGTTTGGTAAGATTAGCTTATAATTGTTAAGTTAATTAATTATTTGATAAAATTAACAGTACAATTAACTTAAAAATGTGAAATAATGGAAAATAAAATTTATCAATTAATGTTAGTAATAATTTAATTTTTTTATTAATTTAAAATTTATCAATGTGTATATTTTTTATTTATTTATTGATCTATTTAATTTGTTTTAAGTTAAATAAATAATAAATAAATTATTAACTTTAAATTATTAATTATTTTAAATTACAATAAATAAATTATAAAGGGTAAATAAAATTTAATTACAATAATAAGGATAAAATTAAAAGAAAAAATAATAAACTATAAATTATAATCTTATAAGCTACTTAAATTAACTTATCGAAAACATTATAAGTTATTAGCAAACAAATCTTATATCTTATTAGTTATAAGCTATAAGTTCATTTCTTTGTCTTGTCAAACAAATCCTAAAAATACTCATGTTTTTGGAAGCTAAGTAGTTTTTTTTTTGGACCTAAGCACTCAATTTGATATATTTGATTGTTTTTGTAGATGTATTGTACTTGTTAATTGATATTTATGTTGGGGGTGTAGAATGTACGTAGTTACTTTGTTGATTTTGACATTAATTAAGGCGATGTTACAAGTTACTACGTACAATTGTTTCTCCATATATTGTTTTTCAGAAATGTTATTCTAACACAATATTTGATACAACATACTTATACTTATTCAACTTTACTTATATCCTTTTTACTCTGTACCTAAAAAAACTAAAAACGATATTTTAACATAAAAAATTGACACAATAGGTACTTTACTGCGAACAATATATTTTTTTTTTTTTAAAAAAATCAATTTGTTTTTGCAATTTTATTTATTTATTTATTTATTATTGAGACAAATGGGAGAGTTTCTAACTTAATTAAAGTGTAAAAGAAAGACACAAAAACATGAAGTGCAATGGTAACTCAACCTTCATATGAAATTTGGAAGAAGTTTGAATTGAAGAAGATTGCTAAAATGAAGACTAAACATGGGAATGAGAAGATTGCTGTATGTTATGTTAAAAATTGATGTAATGATAGATAGTTAAGGTATGGGAAGGGAAGAGAATGAATATTGTACTTATTAAGATTCTCACCTTGTATTTTGTTTATCTAATGTGTTTAATTATGAATGAAATTGTTGAGTTTGGTTTGAAATGATGTCTATATACTTTGTGTAAAACCTGTAATTAATTTGTATTAGATTAACCAGTACACAAACTAGTACAAAACTTGTAAATAAACTAGACAACTTCTAATTGTGGGATTTTTTTAATGAAAGGCCATACTACATTCTTTCAGAATGTAGGGATCTTTAGAAACAAGGAAGAGATACTATGTTGGTTTAGAAAGTATCATATTTTGCAAGCAATTATAAAGTAGATGAAACTTATAAGTTTTGACAAGCGTTTGAAAATTAACCAAATTTGTCACACAATTGGTTTAACCTCTTTTTAAAGAAGAATTAATTGCATTAACCACATTTCTCCATTAACCACATTTTTTTCACACCTTAGTTTTGTTTATAATTGCATTAATAAAATCTTTCCCCTCAACAACCAAAAACTGGGAATGGTAATACACATGATGCAACATAGTCAAACTAGTTATAGATTACATCCAAAACAACTATTAATACATCACTACATTTTCTCAAGAATCACCCTCAATGTACTTCTTGCGCATAGGAAATCACAGAGTATTACAAAGTCACATTCTTTCTTGGTAAACTATCCTCTATGAAAACTCCATAAAGTGCACATATGCAGTTCCTTCACAATTTGGTCATGGCAATGCATGTTTTTCATTATCCATATTAACACCAACACCTAATCAAGAAAGCAACACTGTTGCAGCATGTATGCAATCTAATTTATAGCAAATTAACAACACTAGAACATAGTAAATAACATGTCAGAAGATAAAAAACGTTATGCTAAAAAACTAAAGCATTATCCATCTAGAGACCACAAGATGTTAATCTAACTGCATTACACAATACCTACCTGTAAAAAATTAACTCACATAATCAAATTAATTCAAAGTTAATGGGTACACAAGAATAACTCATTAACCTCTTTAGTATATTTAGTTAACCAACAATTTGTACATGATTAATCACATAATCAGAAATGTGTCACATATAGCAGAAATTCATAATTAATTTTTTTTTTAATGAAAACATAAATTAGTTTTCGTTCATATCTTGCAAATGGTATATGAAAGGATTTTTTTAAGGATGGAGATAAGGTTGAACTCAAGTTACTTCTTTGGATTGAAGATGTGATTTTCATCCTCTTCCTTTTAGATCTTTGTCTCTATTCCATGATGAACCAAAAAGAATGAAAGAATGGAAGAGTGAAGTGAGAGAGTGGAAGAGCTTCTGTGTATTTTGTGTTGTTTTCCATGTGCAATGTCATGCTCTCAGTACTTGTTTTTATTTTATTTTTTTAAGAATTAATCATATTGAATTTTTTATATTTTTTTTATTCAAAATTTTTCATTATACACTAAGTCTAAACTTATATACCAAATTTTATAATTTTTTTTTATTTAAAATTTTTCATTATATCATACGTCTAAATCAAAATATTTTTTTTTTACTTTTAAAAAATCGCAAAAAGAAATACGACAAACTGAAAGATTGTTTTTTCTCTGATAGAAAGTCGTCTGGGAATGCGATCATCTATTGGCAGTTATTATTATTTTTATAACAAATGATTAATTGTTAATTTAATAAATAAAAAATAATTAAAAAATAAAATTATTTTAATAAAATCAAACAAAATACATTTAATGAAGAAAAAAAATTCAAAATTAATGTGGTTGAGTAGATGTGACAAAATATATACTCAACCGCATTAACTTTAATTATTTTGTCTTCCTATTTTATTTGGTTTTTTAATTATTTTAATTATTATTTATTTATTAAATTAACAATTAATTATTTGTTATAAAAATAAATAAAAAATAATAAGTGACAATAGATGGTCGCATTTACGAACTACGACCTACTAAAATAAAATATTTTCATATATAAATTTTAATGTATAATATAATAAAAAAATTTAAAGAAAAAAAATATAAAAATAAAATATCCGTTTTGGGTTGGTTTTATTCCGTAAAAATAACATTACCGATTGTTTTTCTCTATTTTCTATTAGTTGATAAAATGGGGATCCGAACTAGGCCTAACTTTATACCGAGTAACAAACTGGTGGTATTTTTCCACCTCTGTTTTTGCTACTATAGTTTGGTTTATATCTTGTTAGTTTCATCATTGTTTGAAACTAAAGATTTCGATGAGATTTATTGGATCTATACATGTTGACATAAAACGACCGGTGATAATGAATTTAAGTGGTTAATGAATTCTAGTTAAAGACGAATTATTTAGAAGAATTTGAGTTTAAATCTTAGTTGAAACAATTCTTACTAAGACTTTATTTACTTTTCGATCGAACTTTAAATTATTAATGCTACATTCCTCTAAAAACAAAATGATTAAATAAAAAAAATAACACGACCAACAAAAAGATAATGTTAGGTATCTTAATAGAAAACATAGAAAAATAAATAATATTAAAATGAAGATAACATGATATGATCTTTATAAAGAGCTAGTGAGGTATTAATTAACTAACACTTGCCAATCATAACCACTCAATATTCTATGTATGGTTAATCAGTTGTTAATTAGTCAAATTCTCCTTTTTTTATGAATTCTTGTCTTTCTGGTGTAAGTCTTTTGTAATAACTAGCTGCTAGATATTAACTCGCGCGTTGCGTGGTAGAATTTAATATATTATTGAATATAAAATAATAGTATGTAAATTAAAAGTAATATTTTTCTTTTAGAGAAGAATATACTAAAACACTTATGTATTAAGAGGTAAATATATTTTGAATAACTATATATAAGCTAATTTTGTTTTATTTCAAAAGAAAAGGTAAAACCTTATAGACTAATACAATCCATGCAACATGTATTAAAATATGATAACCCGCGCGTAGCGCGATAAAATTTAATATATTATTAAATATAAAATAATAATATGTAAATTAAAAGTAATTTTATTTTTGTTTTAGAGTAAAATATACTAAAATACTTATGTGTTAAGAGGTAAATATATTTTTGAATAACTAGATATAGGCTAATTTTACTTTATTTCAAAGGAAAAGATAAAATTTTGTTGACTAATACAATTCATGCGATATATTTTAAAATATGATACTATTATAAGATTTTTTAACTTTAGTGATGCAGTCTTTATCTTTAATATTTTTTCTACTTAGAATTGGTTTATTCAAGCTTTTTGTTTTCTTTGAAATGTTCGTTCCAATGATATATTTGTTAAATAGTTCAACATTTTATTATCGTAAAATTTGTATATTTAACTATTATATTTTCTTCATTTTATATGATTTATATTAGTTTGAAAAAATTATATTTTTTAAATTTATGTACTTTTTGATATTTTCAATTTTACAAATTAGTCATGGAAATTATTTGATGTAAAAACTTGGTTACCATTAGACTGGCCAGATGTATAGTTAAATAGGATACTCTATTTCAATGAAAATGTGAATACAGATTCATAAAGATTCACAAATAGGTGTATAGCTTTGATTAATAGTTGGATGTGAGTATACACCAAAGACTTCTTAAGATAAAGATTACACTCCCTAAGTTTTAGTCAGACAATAGTTCGTCTTACTCAAAGTAATTGGCAATACAATATAACTATGTATACATTAATCTAAAAGTGAATTTCTCATCCTGACAATAAAAAATGAACAACTTCACATGTCCCTAAGATTTTCTTTATATACTCTAAGAGTTCATAATAACTTAGTAGAGAATAATTCTTGTGTGGACACAAGAATTTAGACACACAAAAGAAAAAAACTAGAAAAATAATAATTAAATAATGTATAGTTATAAAATAATTAAAAAAAATATATAGTTTTGTGTGTGTGTGATCAAATAGTGTGTCCAAATTTTTGTGTCTACACAAGAATTACTTTTTAGTAGAACGGCTTGTCATCATGACTCAAAAAATTAATAAATATAAGTATGTAAAGATGGAGAAATTTTAGTAAGAAAACTTGGTGGTGAATTTGAAAAATTCACCATAATTTTGTTTAACATTTAAATAGTAGTTTTTTTTTTAAATCTATGTAGCTCCGTAATTTTGTCAATTCAAACATTATTAAATAATAATATGTGTCCTAGTAAATTAGTATTTACTATACCAATCATTCTTGAGTAGTAGTTTGTTAAAAACAATGTATATAATAGTATTTAAAATATTAATTGCAACAATTTTTCGCGTATGCAAATATAACTAATAGATATATATGGAAGAAACACTACAAAGCAAAATAGAAATTTCTTAAGGCTCAAAAGTCTTAAATAAAATAATAATAATAATAATATTCAGATAACAAAAATGTTATTTACACAAAACTCTCAAGCCAAATGAAAATTTGATACAATTGGTGTGAAATTTGTATTTAAACTTCAAGTAAATACTATAATTGCAAACCAATTCTATATCCAGTCTTTTTGGATATGGAGCAATTTCAATTACTTTAATTGTGGAAGTGAGTATTTGTTGCATTTCATAATATCTTTATTCATTGGTATGTGAGTTGAATCAAATGCAAGAGAGTGGATGAAAATCAATGGATGGATCTTTATGTATGATAAATAATGCATTGAAGATAATGAGTGGATTGTTCTTTTTTGTATGAATTATTGAAATGAAAAGTTTGATAACTAATCAGAGCCCTTAAGTGTATTGATTAGAGTTAAAGTTGCTAAATTTATAAAATAATTGTATTTGAATGGGCAAGTGAAAGAGTTTGCTTTACATTACATATTGGTGAATCAAAACATGAAAGAAGTAGTGTCACTCTACTATGGTTAATTAGTTTCTAATTGGTCAAATTCTCTATTTTTATGGATTCTTCTCATTCTTGTGTAGATCTTTTGTAAGGAAAAAAAATGCTCTTTCACTAAAAAAACATGCTAGATGGTATCAAATATGCTTCCAAGAAAGAGAAAAATGTTATCTGGCAATATGTAACACTTGCAAATTATAACCACTAATTTCCCTATGTTTGGTCAACCAGTTGCTAATTAGTCAAATTCTCTATTTTTATAGATTCTTCTATTTGTTGTGAAAATCTTTTATAACAAATAGCAATGCTCTTTTACTATGTAAAATGATAGTGTTACAAGAGTTGTTTTCAAGAAATGAGAAGAATGATATGTGGCATGGTGTAGCACTCACAAATCATAACCACCAACTCCCTTGTAAATGGTTAACTAGTTGCTAATTGATCAAATGCCCTTTTTTTTTATGGATTCTTCTCTTTCTTGAGTAAATATTTCTCAACAAATAGAGATGCTCTTTTGCTATAGAAAATGCTAGATGCTATGAGAGATGTTTGTAAGAAAGAGAATAATGATATGTAACCATATGTAAAACATGCAAATCATAACCACCAATTCCTCTATTTATGGTTAACCAGTAGCTAATTTGTCGAACTCCCAATTTTTATGGATTCTTTTCATTCTTGTGTAAATTTATTTGTAACAAATAACAATGCTATTTTATTATAGAAAATGCTAGATATTATGATAGATGTTTGTAAGAAAGATAAGAATGATATCTGGAAGTATGAAACACTTGCAAATCACAACCACCTATTTCTCTATGTATGGTTAACTAGTTGCTAATTTTTCAAATTCCATATTTTTATGGATTCTTCTCTTTCTTTTGTAAATCTTTTGTATGATATAAAAATGTTATTTTTCTATTAAAAAAATGCTAGATATTACGAGAGATGTTTGCAACAAAGATAAGGATGATATACGAAAGTATCTAACATTTGCAAATCACAACCACATATTCCCCTATGTATGGTTAACTAGTTGTTGACGGGTCAAATTCTACTTCTTTATAAAGTCTTCTCTTTCTTGTGTATAAAAAAAAAAATCAATGCTTTTTTACTATGAAAGATGCAAGATGTTATGAGAACTCGTTGGAACAAATATAAGAATGATATTTGGCAGTATTTAACACTTGCAAATCTTAACCACTCACTCCATTATGTATAGTTAACAATTTGTTAATTGGTCAAATATAAAATGCTAGATGTTACGAGAGATATTTCCAAAAAAGAGAAGACTAATATGTAGCAATACATAACACTTGTAAAGCATAATCACTCATTCCATCATGCATGGTTAACCAGTTGTTTTATTAGTCAAATTCTTTACTTTTATATATTTTTCTCTTTCTTGTGCAATTCTTTTGTAATAAATGACAATGTTCTTTTACCATGGAAAATATTAGATATTTTGAGAGATGTTTGCATGAAATATAAGAAAGATATGTGGAAGTATGTAACACTTGCATATCATAACCATCAACTCCCCTATGTATGGTTAAGTAGTTCTTAATTTGTCAAATTCCCTTTTTTATAAATTCTTTTCTTTCTTGTGCAACTCTTTCATATTAAATGACTTTTTTACTAAGGGAAATGCTAGATGTTACGAGAGATCTTCGCAAGAAAAAGAAGAATGATATTTCGTAGTATGAAACTCTTGCAAATCATAACCACTCACTCCCTTATGTATGGTTAAATAGTTGTTAATTGATAAAATTCCTTATTTTAAGGATTCATCTCTTTCTTGTGTAAATCTTTCGTAACAAATAGTTATGCACTTTTACCGTGGACTAGGTCGCTCTCTTTAAGACGCTATGTGGCACTGCCCGAATTGTGCAAAGTAGACTATCAACCACGAAGTCTCTAGGATAAAACAGTCCAGACAAACTGTATTAGAGTTCTACTACACCGTAGAAAACCGTTCCAGAATTACACTCTCAATATGGCGGTTAAAGCCACTCTCAATATGACGGTTAAAGCCACTTGTAATATGGTACTATGACCACTCATAAATCAAAAGAACTACGACACAAAAACCACTCTAAAAGGATTGTGGTGTTACGACCACTAAAAAATAGAAGGGACTACGGCATAAAAACCGTTCTAAAAAATCGAATGGTCTACAACATAAACCGTTCTAAAAGGAATGTGGTATTACGACCACTCAAAAATCAAAGGGACTACGACACAAAAACCGTTCTAAAACAACAGTGGTATTAGAGCCACTCAAAAATCGAAGGGATAATAAGAAATGGGAGAAGGAGAAGTGGCTCGGAAGTGCATCGAGCAGAAGAAGAGGAAAATAAAAAGTTGGGAAATGCATCCAAATTTGGTGTGTTTTTCACAATACTTTGACACTCTTTATATAGTGATGGAAGCAAACCCACATATGTTTTCTATCTAATGTAGGACTTTAGTATTTATAGAGTTGAAAACTACTCAATATATGAGATTTTTTTCAATGTGGGACTTCAACAATTTTGAAATTCACACATTAACATACTCTATGTTCCAATAATCCCCTACTTGAATTAAAAAAATGTTTCAGAAATAGCGTCAAACACTTCTATAAGATTGTGCATAAGCAGAGGTGTCTTCCGACTTGAACCTTTGCATAGTAAGTAAGATTTAGATTCAACAAGAGTGACTCGTAGTCTTGAACTTTATCTCTGACGTCAAACCCACACACAATATTTTCATAGGGTGTATTCTCAAAAGCTCGTGCATTAATGGCTTTGCACGTTTATCCCAGTATAGTGAACGCTCTAGAATTTTTGCCTCAAAATTCCATAGGAAGTGGCCCCACTTCCACATTCACATAGGTGAGTCTATCAAGAGTACTCCTATAGCTAGGTACTCCACTCCATATAGAGTATAAATCTGATTAAGAGTTTCTATTATCTCATCCTTTCATCGCTTCAGGAATCATGCTTCTTAGATATAATAGCATGTTCATCTCATATCACTTCACGACTTGTTATTACCCATTAAACCTAATTATTGGGATCTTCAATCGTTTCAGTCGGGTTACCATCACGAGTGACTCTATAGGCATTAGTCCCATCCTTTTCGATGTATTAGTTGGAACCAAGTTGGTTCTATACTTAGAGTTTTGATGTTAACAAAAGTATTTTATGTAAATAGTATTTTGACTTAGAAGAACAAATCAGAAGCAATGCAAAATCAGAGGATGTCACTACCAGAGGATACATCCAGAGGAAGCAACCAAAGGATAGAAATGTCACCAGAAAGTTCGGCCAGAGGAAACATCCAGAGGGTACCAGAGGATGCATCCTGAAGGCACCAGAGGATTCACCTCCAGAGGATGTCATCAAAGGCAAAACATCAAAGGACAAATAACATCATCAGAGGATATCTTTCTTGGCCCAGATCAGAAGGAAGCCGAGTCTAGAAGGAGACTTGGTCCAGACCAAAAGGAAGCCTGTCAGAGGGAGACTTGGTCCAGACTAGAAGGAAACATAAGTCAGACTTGGTCGAGACTTAATCCTGACCAGAAGATAGCTTGGTCGTGAATATATGAATCAGTCCAGACTTAATCCATACTTGATCCAGAGCAGAAGATAAATGGTCCAGAACAAATGACTTGGTCTAGACCAGAAGATAGCATGATCCAAAACATAAAACTCAGTCCAGATCAAAAGAAATGTTGTCCAGATTTAATCCAGACTTGATCCAGATCAGAGGATAAATGTCCAGATTAAAATATCATAAGTCCAGATTTAATTCAGATTCAATCCAGACTTGGTCCAGATCAGAGGGAAAATGTTCAGATCAATGGTTCATATTTAAGTATCATGGGCTAGTGTTGGCCGAGATCAGAAGATCAGATCATATGGCCCAGTGTTGGCCGAGATCAGAAGATCAGATCATATGGCCCAGTGTTGGCCGAGATCAGAAGATCAAATCATATGGTCTAGTGTTGGCAGAGATCAGAGGATCACATAATTGGGGCAGATCAGATTACATAAGTCTAGAGTTGATCAAGATCATACAGTCCAGATTTTAATCATGATGAAAATCAGTGAAGACTTGATTAAAATTCGAAAAAGACTTGATTAAATTTTGATAGAAATTTGATCAAAGTATTAAGGGGATTTGATTAAAAAATTCATTGAAGACTTGAAGAAATTCGAATGCAATCTGAAGCTTAAAAAGATATGGTTTGAAATTAAAAGAAACAAGATTGCTCAACAGAATTTTGAAGTGCAATCTGAAGTTAAAAAGATACGGTTTTTATTTAAGTGAAACAGAATTGGCCAAGTTATTTTTGCAAGAGAATCTGGACAGGTACAGCTCAAATTTGATCATGGAAGAAACCCTAATTTTCATCTATAAATTGAGGCTCAAGGCAGAAGACTTAGCATCGAAAATCAGAAAAAGAGTCATAAACTTCCAGAGGCAAACACTCGAGTTTTCAGTGAGGTTAATTGTGAGTATCAGCTTTCCAGAAGCAAGTACTCTTGTTTTTCGTTCCCTTGTGTCATATCTATATTGTTGAAGTAGAGTCTACAATATGAAGAGTCAAAAGAAGTAGCAGGTGACTTAGCAATTAGATTCAAGGTGTTGAAATCCCTTCTGCAATCTGGGGTTGTCAGATTGGTAGGAGAAGACTTGACTTGTGAAGTCAAGGTGTTGTGTTCCTCAAAAGTCTAGGATTGTTAGACTGTTTTGGAAGACTGACTTGGAGGGTCAGTAGTGCTGTTGTAATTCAGAGGTTTTGAATTAGTGGAAAAATCCTTCAAGGTGAAGCGTGTAAGACCCTTAAATTTAAATGTTAATTTTGGAATTTTTGTCAAGGGTATTTTGGGAATTTTTGTAAAATATTTAATATATGTATGTTTTAAGTGAATATATATATATATATATATATATATAAATATTTATTTTGGAAGAGGAATTAAAATTATTGGATGAAGAATTAAATTAATTTAATTTCGAGTAATTAAATTAATTGGACCATTAATTAAGGATTAGTGGTTAATTAAGGGATTAAGTGCTGAAATGATACAGCATTATTTTATTAGTATTTTAAGAAGGAATGCACTCAAGTAGTTCTATAAGTACACGGCAGGGGGATTGAGCTAAGACCAGAACTCACACCTCCCTATTTTGCATGTAATGAGTGATTGCATGTAACAGTAACTTTCCTCCCATTTCTGCCCCTGTTTTCTGAAAAACAGCTTCACGGTTTTTAAATTCAAAAGAGGGAATTCCTCCAAACACCATAAACTGAAAATCCAAACCTCAAACCAGAAAACCCATAATAGTAAAGTTAATCCCCACTTCATTACGAAGCCAAAGAACTCAGTTTGGTAGCAGCACACTCAAGCAGCAGCTTTCACCTGTTTTTGGACGCAAAAAGGGGAACGACGGCTGAAACAAGAGCAGAAGCAGAACACGCTACAAGGGTAAGGGCACCTTCCATCTTTTAGCTGCATTAGGACCACGAATGTGTGTTATTTCAATTCTGAGTTTAAAAGAAAAACAGTTTTCCGAAAATGACATTTTGAAAGAACATGCACTCTGTTGATATGTGATTATTCTGATGGTTGTTGCTGGCTGTTTTTCTAATAAAACATGTTGTTTTGCTTACGTGTGAAAGCTGAAAATGTTTGCATGTTATTTTAATTATGATTAAAATGCATGTCATAAAACTGTTTTCAAAATGGTCTTAAAATGCAAAAATGCATTCCGTTGGTGTTTTTTTGCTCTGTGATGCGTGCTTGTTATTCTGATGTGTTGTGAAAATTGAGTATTTGCATGTTTCTGATGTTTGAGAAAAACTGAGCACTTGCATGTTTGTTCTGATGAGTGAGAAATCTGAAATGTTGCATGATGTGCTGATGGTTTGAAAAACTGGATGATTCTGATTCTGTTGTGTCTCGTGTGATTCTGGTGATATTGATGATTCTGATTCTGGTTGTTTTGTGTGATTCTGGTGGTGTTGATGATTTTAAAGGAAAAAGGGATTGTAAATGAGGAAAGGGTTTTTTTTTGAAAAAGTGCAGAATCTGTTTGATATTTGGTTGTCATTTTTTTTTTAAAGAAAACAGTTTGAAAAGGGTTGAACTTTCACTGGTTTTCGAAGGTGTATTCGACTACAACATGGGTGTATTCGAATACAACTTTCCAGGGTTCTGTTTTATTTAAAGTTTTCAAACCTGTATTCGAATACGAGCCCCTGTATTCGAATACGAGCCCCTGTATTCGAATACAAAGGAAAGATTTTTGCTTCTGTATTCGCATCTATATTCGACTACGATCATGTCGTATTCGAATACAGAAGTGAAATTTTAACAGTGTATTCGCATCTGTATTCGACTACATGCATGCTGTATTCGAATACAGAATGATGTTTTTCACTGGTTTCAGTTTCTGTATTCGAATACAAGGAATCTATATTCGAATACAGATTCGTGTTTTTCCAGAAGCACTGTATTTAGCTTATGTATTCGAATACAAGCAAGCTGTATTCGAATACAGATTCGTGTTTTTCCAGAAAATCAAATTTTAAACTCTATCAAGTGGATTTTAAAATGTTGAGAAAACTCTAGGAAGGTTTAAATGATTAAAAATGGAATCTGTGAAATGGTTTTAAAGGGGAAGGGATGATGTTTTGAAAACCTTTAAGAACATGGGAGAAATGCTAAAATTTTTCAAGGTTTGTGAAGGTGCAAACACGAGAAGGGGGGGTTGAATTGTGTTTGACTTAACTTAAATACTTTTCCTGTTTTAATACTTTCAAAACAAAACTTGATGTATAATTAAAACAGAGTTAGCAGCGGATAAAAATAAAATAAAAACTCACAGATTTTATACTGGTTCACCGTTAACGAAGCCACGTCCAGTCCCTTCGCCTTGAAGGATTTCACTAATTCAATCTTGAATTACAACCTTGCTACTGACCCTCCAAGTCAGTCTTCTCAATAGTTTAACAATCCTAGACTTCTTGAGGAAAACAACCTTGTCTTCAGCCAAGCTGACAACCCCAGATTGTAGAAGAAATCACAACACTATGAATCTAATTGCTAAGTACCTTGCTACCCTTTCTGATTCCCTTAGTTTGTAGACTCTACTTCAACAACTTAGATACAACCCTATCTAATTTCCAAGTACCCTGCTACCTCTACTGACTCCCTCAGATTTTAGACTCTACTTCAACAACTTAGATTTGCCACAGTGGAAAGAAAATAACACGAGTACTTGCTTCTTGAAAGCTAAAACTCACAATTGACTTCTATGAAAATTTGGGTGTTTGTTGCTTTGGAAGTGTATGACTCTTTTGTGATTTTCGATTAATTATTCTTTAGTATTAAGTCTCTATTTATAGTTGAACGTTAGAACTTCACTGATGCTTTACTTCTGCAATATATTTAGATTAATCTGTTTTGAAAATATTCTGGAGTATTTTGCTCAGATTCTGTTTTGAGCCTTTTGCTCACTGATCTGTTTTGAGCATTTTGCTCAGCTTCTGTTTTGAGCGTTTTTCTCAGATTCTTTAATTCTCATGATCAAATCTGCACCATTGGATCTTAATGCGATAGTCCACATCTGGACCAGCCTATTTGATATTCTGTGATCCTCTGATTTCGGCCATTTCTGGACCACACTTCCTAACCCTCTGATTTCGGCCACCACTGGGTCGTGGTCTGATTTTCTGATCTGGACCATCACTGGACCAAATAATTATTTCTGAACCATTGATTTGGAAATTTTTACTCTGATCTGGACAGATTCTGGACTTTGGTCTGGAACAAACTGAAATTAACTTGTACAAAAAATATTTAAGTATGGACATTTTATCTTTAATTTTGGAACAGGTTTGGATTGATTCTGGAACTCATTTCTTTTGATCTGGACTTAGTTCCATGCCCTGAACATGCTATCTTATGATCTGGGCCAAATCTGAATTGATCCTTTTGTTCTGGACTCAAAAACATACCTTCTGGTCAAGTCTGGAACAAGTCTGGACTGTGTAATTTTTCACTGCCAGGCCATCTTCTGGTCAGAATAACTTCTGGAACAAAATTGATATTTGACTCCTGTTTGTCTGGAACAACTCTCCTTCTGGCAGGCTTTCCAATGGTATAATCCATGTTTCATTATGATTTTTCTTCCTTCTGTTCTGGGCCACCAAACATATCCTCTGGTGATGTTTTGACATCCTGGAACATCTTCTGGAAATTCCAAAATTCATTTTCCTTTGATCTCTGCTTCTGTTTCCTTCAGTTTCTGGGGCATTTAACTTAATAATTCAAAGTACAAAATAAGTTTACATTGAGTACATTTGTAAGCATCAAAATCCTAAGTACTTAGAACCAACTTGGTTCCAACAATCTCCCCCTTTTTGATGATGACAAAACCTTAACTTATTTTGCTAACTTATGACTCGAAAACTTTGAATTACTCCCCCTCAGATCAATCACTCCCCCTAAGTCTGATACTCTCCTTTTCAACTCCTTCTTTGTTCTCTCTTTCTTTTCTTCTCTTCTCCTCTCCTTTTCAACTCCTTCTCTTTTCACTCTTTCTTTTTCTCTCTCCCTGATTCCTCTCATTTTCAACTCCTTCTGTTTTCACTCTTTCTTTCTTTGTTTTTCTCTCTCCCTGTTTCCTCTCCTTTTCAACTCCTTCTGTTTTCTCTCTTTCTTTTTCTCTCCTTCTTTCTTTTTATCTCTCCTTTTCTACTTATTTCTCCCCCTTTTTGTCATCAGCCAAAAAACGGTCCTACTATTTTTGTATTTTTTGTTTTTCTCTTTACAAATTACAAAAAGTAAAAACTGAATAAAATAAAATTGCAAGAAATTTAAAAACTCCTAAGATGACTAGTTGAGCTAGTCAGATATGGAGGTCATGCTGAGATGCTTCTTAATGAACTCGAACCTATCTTCTGGTAAAGCTTTGGTGAAGATATTAGCCCATTGATTATCAGTGTCCACAAACTGAATGTTGAGTACTCCTTTCTGAACATAATCTCTGATGAAGTGGTGTTTGATTTCTATGTGTTTGGCTCTAGAATGTAGGATAGGATTTTTGGTTAGGAAAATTGCAGAGGTGTTATCACAATAGATGGGTATGTTGGATTCTAATATTTTGTAGTCTTCAAGTTGATGCTTCATCCAGAGTAGTTGAGAGCTGTAGCCAGCTGCTGAAATGTATTCATCTTCTGCTGTTGACATGGCAATAGTGTGTTGCCTCTTACTGGACCACGAAATTAAATTGTCTCCTAAAAAGGTACAATAGCCACTGGTGCTTTTTCTTTCAAGTTTATCTCCAGCATAGTCAGAATCACAGTATCCACTCAGTTTGTATGTAGGAGTTTTCTTGTAAAACAAGGTGAGGTTGATAGTGCCTTTTAGGTATCTAAGGATTCTTTTAACAGCAGTTAGATGAGATTCTCTAGGATCAGATTGAAATCGAGCACATACACACACACTAAATATGATATCAGGTCTAGATGCAGTAAGGTAGAGTAATGATCCTATCATTCCTCTGTAGATTTTCTGGTCTACCTTTTTACTGGTTTCATCTTTCTCAAGTGAGCAAGTTGGGTGCATGGGAGTGGCCATTGGCTTACAGTCACTCATCTTGAACTTTTTGAGAAGTTCTTTGGTGTATTTAGATTGGTGAATGAGTATACCTGTTTTACCTTGATGAATCTGAATTCCCAGGAAGAACTTAAGTTCTCCCATCATGCTCATTTGGAACTCCTTTTGCATTAGATCAGAAAACTCTTTGCACAAGGTGCCATTAGTTGATCCAAATATGATATCATCAACATAAATTTGATAATCAGAATATCATTTTTAATAGATTTCCTAAATAATGTATTATCAATCTGGCCTCTATTAAATTCATTCTTAAGCAGAAAGTTACTAAGTCTGTCATACCATGCCCTTGGTGCTTGTTTTAAACCATATAAAGACTTTTTAAGTTTAAAAACATGGTCTTGAAAATTAGAATTTTCAGAACCAGGGGGCTGTTTGACATAGACTTCTTCACTTATGTAGCCATTTAAGAATGCACTTTTGACATCCATTTGATACAGCATTATATTATGATTAGCAGCAAATGATAAGAGAATTCTTATTGCTTCTAACCTGGCCACTGGAGCAAAAGTCTCAGTGTAATCTATACCTTCCTGTTGACTGTATCCTTGAGCTACAAGTCTGGCTTTATTCCTTACCACTTCACCCTTTTCATTGAGTTTATTCCTAAAAACCCACTTGGTTCCAATAATGTTTTTGTTTGGTCTGGGTACCAGATCCCAAACATCATTTCTTTGGAATTCATTCAGCTCTTCTTGCATTGCAAGTATCCAACCTTCCTCTGTCAAAGCCTCATCAACATTGCTGGGTACAATTGTTGAGAGTAAACCAAACAGACTGATTTCTCTACTTGATGATCTAGTCTTTAGAGGTTCTGCTGTACTGCCAATAATGAGAGATTCTGGATGTGAAGATTTGTACTTCCATCCATTTTTTCCCTCTGACTTGTTTTCAGAGTCATCATGTTCTTGGTCGTTCTCAGATTCTGCTTCTGGTTCAGCTTCTGGTTCCCGTGTCTCTGGTTCACTTGCAGTTTTTTCATCTTGCTTTGAATTTTCAGAGTCAAGCTGTTTATCATCAAACTTAATGTGGATTGATTCTTCTACAGTGTTAGTTTCCTTGTTAAACACTCTATAAGCTTTTGATCTCTCAGAGTAGCCAATAAAGACACACTTTTGAGATCTAGAATCAAACTTAGCTAGGTTGTCCTTAGTGTTCAACATAAAACAGATGCAACCAAATTGCTTAAAGTAAGAGATATTGGTTTCTTACCTTTCCATATTTCATAGGGAGTTTTATTTAGGATGGACCTGATGTAAACTCGATTCTGAATACAGTAGGTTGTGTTGACAGCTTCTGCCCAGAGATAGGTGACAACCTTCATGTCATTCAGCATGGTTCTGGCCATCTCCTGCAGTGATCTGTTCTTCCTTTCTACCACTCCATTCTGTTGAGGTGTTCTGGGGGATGAGAAGTTGTGAGAGATGCCATTCTCATCACAGAATTCTTCAAAGTACTTGTTTTCAAATTCTCCTCCATGATCACTTCTGATGGTTATGATCTTAGTGCCCTGTTCATTCATAACTTGTATACAGAATGAGATAAATACTTTGTGAGATTCATCTTTGTTCTTTAAAAATTTTACCCAAGTCCACCTTGAGTAATCATCAACAATCACAAAGCCATATTTCTTACCACTTAGAGAAGCTGTTTGAACAGGACCAAACAGATCTAAATGAAGCAGTTCAAGTGGTTGATAGGTAGAAACACAATTTTTTGTTTTAAAAGAGCTTTTAGTTTGTTTACCTCTTTGACATGCTTCACATAGAATCTCAGTTTTGGAACTTACCTTGGGCAATCCTCTTACCAATTGGAGTTTGCTCAACTCTGATATGAGTCTGGGGTTTGCATGCCCTAGCCTCTTGTGCCAAATCAGATTCTGCTCACTTACAGATAATAAGCATTTAACCTGTTGCTTGGCAAGACTAAACAGATCAATTTTATAAACATTATCCTCCCTAGTTCCAGTAAAGAAAACAGTTCCATCAATTTGACTAACAGCTTTGCAAGTTTTTTGATTAAATATAACATCATATTTGCAATCACTTAATTGACTTATGCTCAGAAGATTATGTTTTAAACCTTTAACATACAAAACATTTTTAATAGACAAGGGAGAAGAAATGTTACCAACAGTTCCTGTACCAATAATCTGACCTTTCTGGTTTCCTCCAAAGGAAACTTTGCCTCCATTCTTCATAGTCAAATTCAGAAACATAGATTTATCTCCTGTCATGTGTTTGGAGCAGCCACTGTCAAGATACCATGTTTTGTGTTGCTGATCAGACTTTGCCTTTTCTCTGTCAGAATCAGAGTTAGAGTCAGACTCATATTTAGACTTAGCATCTGTTCTAGCCATTAGAGCCAGTTTTTCTTCTGGCCTATTTGAGCAGTTTCCTTGATTCTGCTTTGGTTTATAAACCATGTTCCTCTGATGATTCTGGAACATGTTTTGGTTCTGGTGATTCCAGTGACTTGGGTGAATCTGGAAGTTCTGACAAATTTGGTAATTCTGATGATTCTGGTAACTTCTTATTTGACTCTGGTTCTGGTTCCAAAGTTGATTCTGATTCCGGTTCCAGAGTTTATTCTGATTCTGGTTCCAGTATCTGTGCTTCTGATACAGATTCCAGTTCCTATTTTGATTCCAGTTCCTGTTTTGGTTCTGGTTCCAGTTTTGGTTATGATTCCAATTTCGGTTCTGGTTGAGATGACTAGACCTTCTTCCATCAGACTCATATTGCCTTTGTCTTGTTGTAGCAGGAACATAGACTTTCTTCTGCTTGTGCATTGCTAACATCCATTGTCCAGGCACCATTGTTGGTGTCTCCTTCTGGTTGCTCAGAACATCTGCAACATAGACAATTTTATCTTTTGGTACCCAAAACTGATTGGGTCCAGGTTTGTTAGTCTTAATAGCTCTCTGATCTTGTTCAGATTATACCATTGGACAAGATAATTCAGAGTGACCTTTCTTAGCACAGACAATACATAAAACATCAGAATAAACAACTTTATTTTCAGTACTTGTTTCTGTAAAACCAAGACCTCTTTTTCCAGAGTTACTGTTTCCATAAATCATAGATGCATACTTACTTCTTACCATTCCATTTGAAATAAAGTTTTGAAAAAATTGCTCATGCATATCAAATTTACAAACAGTCTCAGAAGTGGAACAATTATTACTTTTCAGAGTTTGGTTTTCAGACTTGAGTTTTGGAACTTCAGTTTTCAAATCTTGGATTTCAGTTGCATACTCAGAAATTCGATTCTTTGAAACTAGGACCTCTTTGGTTAGATTTTTCTTATCTTCCCTAAGAGTTTTCAGTTTTAAAGATATCTTATTATTTGCATTTAACAAGTCCTTTAAAGTATCAATTAATTCAGGTTTAGAAAGATCAGAAAATACCTCACTGTCTTCATCTTCTGATTCTGTTTCAGAGCAGTATTCAGAATCTGAATTTGTATGAGCCATCAGAGACAGAATTGTTTCCTCTGATGTGCTTCCAGACTTGCCTGAGTGATTGCTTCTATCACTCTTCCTTCTACCTGTTTTCCCTCTGGAATTCATGCTTTTATGAAGACCAGAAGCAGACCTGATGTGAGCCATCTTTGCTGTTTCTGCCTCTTCTTCATCAGAAGATTCTTCCTCTGATTCTGATACATCCCAGGCAATCATCAGACCTTTCTTTCTGTATCTGGAACTTTTCTTTTGTTGTTTGCCTTTTTCCAGATTAGGACATTCTGACTTGATATGTTCAGGTTTATGGCATCCATAACAAACAATATTCTTCTTGTCAGATTCTTCCTTGCTGTTATGTTTCATCTGGGAACCTCTCCTCTTTCTATTTTCCCAGATCTTAACCATCTTTTTGGTTAAGTAAGCCATATCATCACAGTCACTATCACTATCCTCTGATTCTGATTCTACCTTTGCAGCTTTCTTCTGTTTCGACTTCAGAGTCAGATTCTTCTTCTTCTTAGGTTCATCTTCTTCCAGTTCTATTTCATGAGACCTGAGTGAGCTGATCAGATCTTCCAGCCTCAAAGTACTCAGATCCTTAGCTTCCTGAATTGCAGTAACCTTTGGTCTCCACCTTTTTGGTAGACTTCTCAGAATTTTCCAGACATGATCTTCAGTGGTATAGCTTTTGTTTAATACTTTCAGTCCTGATACCAAAGTCTGGAATCTGCAGAACATTGTATCAATGTCTTCATCCTCTTCCATCTTGAACAGCTCATACTTTCTGACCAATATGTTAGCCTTTGTTTGTTGAACCTGCTTGGTTCCTTCATAGGTCAGAACCAGACCATCGAATATACTCTTTGCTGTTTCTTTATTTGTGCATCTATCAAATTCCTTGAATATGATTGCACTGATCATGATGGTTCTGGACTTGTGAAGAAGTTTGTGTAATCTGCTCTGATCTCGTGTCATATCATCCAAGTCTAATTCTTTAGTTGGATCTTCTGCATCAGTTGGTGCAGTGTATCCTTTAACTGTCATCTTCCATAGTTCAGGATCTTGAGATATGACAAAACTTCTCAATCTGTCCTTCCAATACTCAAACCTTTCTCCATCAAATATTGGTGGTCTGTTGATGTTGCCTCCAAATTCTTCTGACATATTAAACCCCTTGGACCTTTCCTCAAACACTGTTAAGTGCTCAGCCTTGAGACCGAGCTCTGATGCCAATTGAAGGTGCAAACACGAGAAGGGGGGGTTGAATTGTGTTTGACTTAACTTAAATACTTTTCCTGTTTTAATACTTTCAAAACAAAACTTGATGTATAATTAAAACAGAGTTAGCAGCGGATAAAAATAAAATAAAAACTCACAGATTTTATACTGGTTCACCGTTAACAAGGCTACGTCCAGTCCCTTCGCCTTGAAGAATTTCACTAATTCAATCTTGAATTACAACCTTGCTACTGACCCTCCAAGTCAGTCTTCTCAATAGTCTAACAATCCTAGACTTCTTGAGGAAAACAACCTTGTCTTCAGCCAATCTGACAACCCCAGATTGTAGAAGAAATCACAACACTATGAATCTAATTGCTAAGTACCTTGCTACCCTTTCTGATTCCCTCAGTTTGTAGACTCTACTTCAACAACTTAGATACAACCCTATCTAATTGCCAAGTAACCTGCTACCTCTACTGACTCCCTCAGTTTGTAGACTCTACTTCAACAACTTAGATTTGACACAGTGGAAAGAAAATAACAAGAGTACTTGCTTCTTGAAAGCTAAAACTCATAATTGACTTCTATGAAAATTTGGGTGTTTGTTGCTTTGGAAGTGTATGACTCTTTTGTGATTTTCGATACTTTATTCTTCAGCATTAAGTCTCTATTTATAGTTGAACTATAGAACTTCACTGATGTTTTACTTCTGCAGTATATTTAGATTAATCTGTTTTGAAAATATTCTGGAGTATTTTGCTCAGATTCTGTTTTGAGCCTTTTGCTCATTGATCTGTTTTGAGCATTTTGCTCAGCTTCTGTTTTGAGCGTTTTTCTCATATTCTTTAATTCTCATGATCAAATCTGCACAATTGGATCTTAATGCGATAGTCCACATCTGGACCAGCCTATTTGATATTCTGTGATCCTCTGATTTCGGCCATTTCTGGACCACACTTCCTAACCCTCTAATTTCGGCCACCACTGGGCCATGGTCTGATTTTCTGATCTGGACCATCACTGGACCAAATAATTATTTCTGAACCATTGATCTGGAAATTTTTACTCTGATCTGGACAGATTCTGGACTTTGGTCTGGAACAAACTGAAATTAACTTGAACAAAAAATATTTCAGTGTGGACATTTTACCTTTAATTTTGGACCAGGTCTGGATTGATTCTGGAAGTCATTTCTTTTGGTCTGGACTTAGTTTCATGCCCTGAATCATGCTATCTTATGATATGGGCCAAATCTGAATTGATCCTTTTGTTCTGGACTCATAAACATACCTTCTGGTCAAATCTAGAACAAGTCTGGACTGTGTAATTTTTCACTGCTAGGCCATCTTCTGGTCAGAATAACTTCTGGAATAAAATTGATATTTGACTCCTGTTTGTCTGGAACAACTCTCCTTCTGGCAGGCTTTCCAATGGTATGGTCCATGTTTCATTATGATTTTTCTTCCTTCTGTTCTGGGCCACCAAACATATCCTCTGGTGATGTTTTGACATCCTGGAACATCTTCTGGAAATTCCAGAATTCATTTTCCTTTGATCTCTGCTTCTGTTTGCTTCAGTTTCTGGGGCATTTAACTTAATAATTCAAAGTACAAAATAAGTTTACATTGAGTACATTTGTAAGCATCAAAATCCTAAGTACTTAGAACCAACTTGGTTCCAACACAACATGGCTGCGTCTGTTGCTGCACAGACGGCTGCCAAGACTCAGCGCGATCTGGAAAAGAGAGAAAGAGAGATTCGCGCTGCTGAATCTAGAGGATTAGAGGATTTTCGTCACCATAATCCTCCCAAGTTCACCGGTGATGAGGGTCCAGAGAGAGCGGACTAGTGGATCCAAGAGATGGATAAGATCTTTGAGATGATTAACTGTCGGGCGGAGGTGAAAGTCAACTATGCCACATACCTGCTGATAGGGGATGCAGAGTATTGGTGGAGGAGTACGAGATTGCTGATGGGGTCAGCTCAGGAGGAAGTGACCTGGGAGTCATTCAAAAAGAAGTTTCTAGACAAGTACTTCCCAATGAGCACTAGGACCAAGTTGGGGGATGACTTTTTGAAATTGTACTAGGGGAATATGACAGTGGGAGAGTACGCAGCTAAGTTCGAGTCGCTGTCCAGACACTTCAGATTCTTCCAGGAAGAAGTCGATGAACAGTTCATGTTCCATCGCTTTCAGAATGGATTGAAGTACGAAATCCAAGATTCAGTCCTACCCTTAGGAATACAACGTTTCCAAGTGCTAGTAGAAAAGTGTAGAGAGGTGGAAGAGATGAAGAACCGGAGGGCCAACAGAGGAGGGAACTTTAACTCTGGAGGGCCTAGTCGGATACATAGTCAGAACAATAAAGGGAAGCAAGTTGCCAAGCCGTATAACCGGCCACCAAACAGCAAGAGAGGCCAGAACCGGCCGGGAAACCAGAGTTTTGGACGGCAATTAGGACAAGGAGTCCGGTGTTATCGCTGTGGGAAGGAATGACATATTGCAACTGCTTGTACCACGAGGGATTTGTCATGCTTCAACTGCCACAAGCCAGGACACGTGGCGAGGGATTGCCGGGTTCCGAAGGTGGAGCCAACTGTGAACGCAGCCAGAGCTACCCGTCCTACTGCTAGAGGCCGCGTTTATCACATGGGTGCTGAAGCTGGAAGACAAGCTCAAAATTTAATCCAGCAAGACTGTGAGATTGCAGGTAACACACTAACTGCACTTTTTTATTCGGGGGCAACCCATTCTTTCATTGCTATGGATTGTGTGCATCGTTTGAAGTTGTCTGTGTCTGCTTTGCCTTTTGATTTGGTTGTTTCTACACCTGCTAAGACTTTGACTGTAAACACTGCATGTTTACACTATACCGTAACGATACATAATAGAGATTTCTTGGTCAATCTAATCTGTTTACCCCTACTCGAGATCATTCTCGGTATGGATTGGATGACGTATAATTATGTAGTTTTGGATTGCGCTCGAAAAATGGTTCTTTTCCCCGAACCTGGAGTCGCTCGGTATTTGGCTGCGAACCAACTCGGAGTATCGCTAAGAGAAGGAACTCAGGAATTTTTATCATTGGCTAACATAGAGACCAAGATGGATGTGAACATAGAAGATGTGATGTTAGTCAAGGAATATCTTGACGTATTTCCATCAGAAATTCCAGGATTACCCCCGGTGAGAGAGGTAGAGTTCTTCATTGATTTGCACCCAGGAATCGGACCTATTTCAATTGCGCCGTACCGGATGTCGCCATTGGAATTAAGTGAGCTCAAGGGTCAAATTGAAGGATTATTGGAGAAAGGATTTATCAGACCAAGTGTGTCGCCCTGGGGAGCTCCGGTGTTGTTGGTTAAGAAGAAGGATGGAAGTTCACGTTTATGTGTGGATTATCGGCAACTGAACAAGGTGACTATCAAGAATCGTTATCCACAACCACGCATCAATGATTTGATGGACCAATTGAGGGGAGCAGCAGTGTTTTCAAAGATTGATTTGAAATCGGGATACCATCAGATTTGAGTAAGAGAAGGAGATATCCAAAAGACTGCTTTCAGGACTCGTTACGGACACTATGAATATCTCGTTATGCCTTTTGGAGTTACGAATGCACCAGCAATATTTATGGATTATATGAATAGGATATTCAGCCCGTTTCTGGATAAGTTTGTGGTGGTATTCATCGACGATATTTTGATTTATTCAAAGGATGAAGAAGAACACGAAGAGCATCTACGCCAAGTTCTTGAAGTCTTACGCGAGAAGCAACTGTATGCCAACTAGTCGAAGTGCGAGTTTTGGCTAGACAAAGTGAACTTTTTCGGACATGTGATAACGAAAGAAGGAATCGCTGTCGATCCGGCAAAGATTGAGACAATTCTTTCATGGAAACAGCCCCAGACTGTCACGAACATAAGGAGTTTTGTCGGACTAGCAGGATACTACAGGAGATTTATTGAAGGATTTGCTAATTTTGGAATTTTTGTCAAGGGTATTTTGGGAATTTTTGTAAAATATTTAATATATGTATGTTTTAAGTGAATATATATATATATATATATAAATATTTATTTTGGAAGAGGAATTAAAATTATTG
Organism: Cicer cuneatum; assembly: GCA_037974295.1. Classification (NCBI taxonomy): domain Eukaryota; kingdom Viridiplantae; phylum Streptophyta; class Magnoliopsida; order Fabales; family Fabaceae; genus Cicer; species Cicer cuneatum. Next base: position 57,554,287 of record JBBPBO010001985.1, on the reverse strand, counting down.
GATGAAGAATTAAATTAATTTAATTTCGAGTAATTAAATTAATTGGACCATTAATTAAGGATTAGTGGTTAATTAAGGGATTAAGTGCTGAAATGATACAACATTATTTTATTAGTATTTTAAGAAGGAATGCACTCAAGTAGTTCTATAAGTACACGGCAGGGGGACTGAGCTAAGACCAGAACTCACACCTCCCTATTTTGCATGTAATTAGTGATTGCATGTAACAGTAACTTTCCTCCCATTTTTGCCCCTGTTTTCTGAAAAACAGCTTCACGGTTTTTAAATTCAAAAGAGGGAATTCCTCCAAACACCATAAACTGAAAATCCAAACCTCAAACCAGAAAACCCACAATAGTAAAGTTAATCCCCACTTCATTACGAAGCCAAAGAACCCAGTTTGGTAGCAGCACACTCAGGCAGCAGCTTTCACCTGTTTTTGGACGCAAAAAGGGGAACGACGGATGAAACAAGAGCAGAAGCAGAACACGCTACAAGGGTAAGGGCACCTTCCATCTTTTAGCTGCATTAGGACCACGAATGTGTGTTATTTCAGTTCTGAGTTTAAAAGAAAAACTGTTTTTCGAAAATAACATTTTGAAAGAAAATGCACTCTGTTGATATGTGATTATTCTGATGGTTGTTGCTGGCTGTTTTTCTAATAAAACATGTTGTTTTGCTTACGTGTGAAAGCTGAAAATGTTTGCATGTTATTTTAATTATGATTAAAATGCATGTCATAAAACTGTTTTGAAAATGGTCTTAAAATGCAAAAATGCATTCCGTTGGTATTTTGTTGCTCTGTGATGCGTGCTTGTTATTCTGATGTGTTGTGAAAACTAAGTATTTGCATGTTTCTGATGTTTGAGAAAAACTGAGCACTTGCATGTTTGTTCTGATGAGTGAGAAATCTGAAATGTTGCATGATGTGCTGATGGTTTGAAAAACTTGATGATTCTGATTCTGTTGTGTCTCGTGTGATTTTGGTGATATTGATAATTCTGATTCTGGTTGTTTTGTGTGATTCTGGTGGTGTTGATGATTTTAAAGGAAAAATGGATTGTAAATAAGGAAAGGGTTTTTTTTGAAAAAGTGCAGAATCTGTTTGATATTTGGTTGTCATTTTTTTTAAAGAAAACAGTTTGAAAAGGGTTGAACTTTCACTGGTTTTCGAAGGTGTATTCGACTACAACATGGGTGTATTCGAATACAACCTTCCAGGTTTCTATTTTTTTTAAAGTTTTCAAACCTGTATTCGAATACGAGCCCCTGTATTCGAATACAGAGGAAAGATTTTTGCTTCTGTATTCGCATCTGTATTCGACTATGATCATGTCGTATTCGAATACAGAAGTGAAATTTTAACACTGTATTCGCATCTGTATTCGACTACAGACATGCTGTATTCGAATACAGAATGCTGTTTTTCACTGGTTTCAGTTTCTGTATTCGAATACAGATTCGTGTTTTTCCAGAAGCACTGTTTTTAGCTTCTGTATTCGAATACAAGGAAGTTGTATTCGAATACAGATTCGTGTTTTTCCAGAAAATCAAATTTTAAACTCTGTCAATTGGATTTTAAAATGTTGAGAAAACTCTGGGAAGGTTTAAATGATTAAAAATGGAATCTGTGAAATGGTTTTAAAGGGGAAGGGATGATGTTTTGAAAACCTTTAAGAACATGGGAGAAATGCTGAAATTTTTTAAGGTTTGGTCTTCTGTATTCGACTACAGACATGCTGTATTCGAATACAGAATGTTAAAACTGCAGTTCATGCTTCTGTATTCGAATACATGGGGTCTGTATTCGAATACAGATTCGAGTTTCCAGAATTTCCAAGTTTTTAAGAGTGTTTTGTAAACCCTGAGTGTTTGGGGAATGTTGGGATTGTTGTGGGGAATTCAAATGGAACTTTTTGTGATATTTTGAAGTTGTGGTGATGAAGTTTTTGAAACTTTACTGATGTAATGAAAGATGTTGTTTTGTGCACTGAGACTGCCCCCTGTATTCGAATACCAGAGGGCTGTATTCGAATACAAGGTGTGAATCTGCACTGTTTTTGGCTTCTGTATTCGAATACAAAGGAGCTGTATTCGAATACAGATTCGTAAAATTCTAGAAATCCTCAGTTTTAAACTCTGTAATTGAATTTTAAGAGTCTGGGAAAACTTTTCAAAGTGTTAATGATTAATGGACTGTTTAATCATGATTGTGATGTTGTTATTTATGACTGTGCTGAAATATTTAAACATGATGAAGAGCATGAATTGTCTTATTTTGCATTTTGTTTCTAGAGAAGTGAAACATTGCATATTCATGCATTGCATAGTCAAGTGGTACCCGCGATGGGCCACAGAGTAATGCGCAACCACGTGCTGATCTATTGAGCGATTGCACGAGTGCTGGACTGTTGAGCGTCTGCACTAAGTACTGATCTATTGAGCGATTGTACTTTGGTATAAAAGTGCTGGACTATTGAGCGTCTGCACTGGTACTGGACTGTTGAGCGTCTGTACCCTGAAATGCGCAACCTCGTGCTGATCTGTTGAGCGATTGCACGAGTGTTGGACTGTTGAGCGTCTGCACTAGGTATTGATCTGTTGAGCGATTGTACCTTGGGTTATGTCAAACGTGCTGGTCTGTTGAGCGACTGCACGATGTGCTGGACTGTTGAGCATCTGCACTGGTGCTGATCTGTTGAGCGATTGCACCCTGGTCATGAGGGCTGTTAAATTGTGTTGGTCTGTGAGCGACTGCATCTTGGTGATTCCAAGAAAATTGTATACATGAGCATATACATATTGCATTGAGAGATTGACCGGTGGGTCACGATTGATTATATGATGAATGGTTGGAAATTGATGTGTGTGAGTGCTGTCCAGAATTTGAAATTCTGATTTTAATGATTGTGATTTGCTGAGGTGTTGTTAGTACTTACCACATATATCATAATAATTGGCTGCTGCTTTTGAAAAGATATATATGTTATGCAATTTCCAATGAGCATTTTTATTGTCATCATATATTATGCCATGAATACATGTGTTGTTGTGAAATATATGCTATGTGCTTAATTGTTAATTTCGGTCGGTGACCCTTGCTATTATATTGTGGACTTTGGGCTTTGCCCTCAGATGTTACCCAAACCCATGCCACCCGTGGGTACCCGAACGACGGAAACGTCGTTGAACTTCCTTGACCGCTACTCGCGCACTACATGGGTTCTTGACCCCATCTCAAGCAGAGCGACTTACACGGGGTGGCTGGAGCGGACAAGTAGGACCGACGACATTGAGGACTTTGTAGAGCGCACTCATGCGAGTATAGACTTTCCTGTGACTTCCCGTCTGGTGTTGGAGGCACACGGAATTTTCGACGATGCTGAGGAGTCCGTTGGAAGGGTTGAGACAGAGGCCACCGTAGGAGTGGTGACTCCCAACCCAGTGACTGGAGGAGTTGTACATGAGTCCGAGGCAGAAGGGAAGACTGATGAGTCGAAGCTAGTAGCAGTTGAGATTCCGGGTCCGTCTAGGATCTCCGACGATTGTTATGAGATTCCGGCTCCGCCGAAGCGGTCAAGACTATGTATTGATCTGACTTCTGAGGAGATTGACCCCTCGCTGTATGATGAGGAGGAGGAGGTCACGTCGAGGCGAGTGGCAGATTCAGAGAGGACTTGCTTGGGATGCGGGGGAAACCCGTGCTACTGTAGCTTTAGCGCATGATCAGTTAGACTTGATGTATTAGGCTTTGAGCTGGATATGTATTTTGTTTTTATTTTGAAAAACAATTGTTGTACTATTTAATTCCGCACTCTGATATTGACTTTTGGAAATATTATGATATTATTATCTTTCAAAAATGTTTTATTGTTAATCATTAAATTTCCAGAATTAAGTAATTATTTTAATTCTTTTCGAATTAATTTGGAAAATTCATTTTAAATATTTATTCATTTAAAAAAAAAATGCACCCGCGCTGTGTTTTAAACTCGGGGTGTTACAAAGGGACTAGATATAGCCTAGTTAATGGTGAACCAGGATAAATCTTTGTGTTGATTATTTTACTTTATCCGATGCTAATTCTGCTTGCTTATATATCAGATTTTAAATAATCATCAAAAACAGAAAAAGAATTCAAGTATTACAAACACAATTCAACCCCCTCTTCTCGTGTTTGCACCTTCAGTATTTAGGACATTCTCTCTAGCTGACCCTTTCGTCAAAGGATCTGCTCAATTATCATCAGTGCGTACATGATGCATTATAACATGATCCATTTATCGTCTCTTACTGTTGTAATAATGATTCTCAGTCTTTGCAATAGTCGTGACACTATCGTAAAGGATAACACAGCTAGCATATATCTTTCCCATAAAGGGATCTCAGCTAGTAAGCATCTCAACCAGCTCGCTTCTTCACTAGCAGTAGCTAGTGCTATCATTTCAGACTCCATAATGGACTGAGCCAATATCGTCTATTCTTTGATTTCCAAGATGCAACACCACCATCTATACTAAAAATATAGCCACTAGTTGCATTGGAGTCATCTGATAAAATGTTCCAATCAACATCAATGTATCCTTCAACGACGGTAGGAAATCTTTGATAATATAATTTGAAACTCATGGTCCTTTTCAGGTATCTCCTGACTCTTACGATAGTGTGTCAATGCTCCATACTAGGTCTACTGGTAAACCTGCAAAAAGTCCCTCAACATACGAATGTCGGGTGTAACGCCCCGGATTTTTTGGTCCAAAACGTTACAAAAAAAAATACTTTTAGAAAATTTACGACTATTTTTTTTGTAAGAATATATAACATTTATCTATTTAAATAATTAGTAACAATCATGTTTATTTAATATTATTAAAAAATGTTTATTCAAAAACTAAAAAAAAAATTATTAAAGTTCAGTGACAAGATTTAAAAATAGACATAGAAAATGTTGCGGCAATCCTATTTTTACCCCACGTTCACTGTACGTTAATATTCATCAACTACTTTTGAATCTCCTTGAACTCATTAGTACCTAAAATATTGTTGTAAGGGTCATATTTTTTTTCATCATCCACATCAAACCAAAGCTAAACATATAGAAGAATAACACAAAAATATAAAAGTAAAAACTTCCAATTTAAAATAAAAAAATGCGCAAACTGTAAGTTGTATGTCAAAAACATCTGTATAATGCATGCTTCTATAACTATATAATCCGGATATAAACCTGCCACTAAGGCAACTTCCACACAGAAGATCACTCATACCAATTGGAAAAATAAACTTGCCACTAAGGCAACTCCCACGAAGATGCATATGCCATTACATGATGATATATTCTCACACAGCCCACTAAGAATCATGTCATATGCATTCAAAATCACTTTTTTTGTTTGTTTAAATCAACATTTTATGCTCATATCACTAAGATCACATACCACACATTCATATCATGAGTATCACATATTCATGGACAAATAATCATAAAAATTATAACTTTCACCACATACACATAAAAATCAAAAACTTGATATCATACACACCATAAAAATTAACACTTTAACATAGATAATACGAAAATTCAAACTCCAACTCACATACATCATCCAAATTAAAACCTCATATATATAACATAAAAATTCATATTTTACTTCATATTTTTCATAAAAATTAAAACTTTATCGTATATAACATAAAAATCCATACTTTACTTCCTAAAAAATATCGTATATTAAAAATTGACTCAACACAAAGGATTCGGGTTTCATTAATTTAATTCATTAGTCTATATTTTATTCCTTTCAAAAAGCAAGCGATCACAATTATTAATTTCATGCCATCCAACTAACGGTGTAACTATAATTTGTGTGGGGAAAAGCCCTTACCTTGGCCGCTTTTCTTCCTAGTACAAAGCTCTAAGCCCCCACGAAGTTGTTCTCAAGAAAAGAAATTCCAAGCTTTTGATGAACGAAGAAAATGAGGTGTGAAGGTGATGGCGGCTAGGGTTTCGGTATTCCTTTCTGCTTATTATTATTTAGTATGGAAACATTGTGGACTTTAGAGAAAATTTAAAGTGGAGATTATTGGGTAGATAATGTTAGGCCCAAATAAAAAATAGAAGGGAGAAAATATTATTTTATTTATTTATTTTTTTCTTAACCTTGATCATACAAAAACCAAGCCACAAACTCCAAGCCCAAATCTCTATTATGGGCTGGGTCACACAAGGCCACAAACCCTTAGCCCAAATTATTCTTGTACTAAAAAAAAACATCTATATATATATATATAACTTCTCCATTAATTAAATAATTCTTACTAATAATTTTATCAACTACAATAAGTCGAACAAGGAAAATAATTATCACACCTAAATTAATATTGAAATATATATATATATATATATTTTTAGGTCTTAATTATTTTAAATAATAAATTTAGAGGATGTTACATCGGGTCTAGTACAGTAAGTGGTATACCTGAGGTTGCCAATGATGTTAGCATATTCAATTTGTCTAACATCTTCACCAGTGTTCTTGAAAAGTTTCACACCTGGATCATATGGTATGCAAACAGGTTTAGTGTCAAAGTATTTGTATTTCTTTAGAATCTTTTCAACATGGGGAGATTGATCTAAATGAATTCCCTTTTCAAACCTAGTAATCTTGATTCCATTTATTACACTTGCTTCTCCGAGGTCTTTCATATCAAAGTTGTTACACAACAATAATTTCACAATATTTACAACGTGAAAGTTTGAATAAAATATGAGTAGGTCATCTACTTAGAGATCTATGATAGTGCAAATGTCTTTTTCAGATTTGTAGTAAATACATTTGTCACTTTCATTCACTTTAAACTCATTTGATATAATCAAATTATCAAATTTTTCAAGTCATTGCTTAGGAGCTTGTTTAAGACCATACAGAGATTTATCTAACTACAGACCTTGTTTTCTTGTCATGAATCACAAAACCTTCATTATGTTCCCTATAGAATTCTACTTCAAGTCACCATTTATAAAAGTTGTTTTGACATTCATTTGGTGTATCACCAAGTTATAAATAGCAGACAAGTGAAATGAGTATCCTAATGGATGTAACTCTAGTGACCGATGAAAAAGTGTCGAAGAAATATTTATTTCTCTTTGTCTAAAATCTTTGGCTACAAGGCGAGCCTTGTATTTATCAACAGTTCTATCGGGTTTTAGTTTATTTTTCAATATTCATTTACAACCTATCGGTTTGCAACCAGGAAGCAAGTCTACTAAATGCCACGTGTTGTTAGACTCTAGAGAATCCATATAATTGTTTATGTCATAAATCTACATCCAAATATGACGAAGCCTCTTGAAGATTTGCAAGATCCTCGTCTATGGTATAGGTCCTATAATCGGGTCCATAAACATTAGCAATTATGGCTTTCTTACTTCTTCAAAGTTCTATTTTGCCTTATTTGTTGCTTTCAGTGCTCCTCATCAAAGGAATTTGACTTGGTTCGCTGCCCCCATTATTTCACGATTTCAAAGGGAATATTTTTTCATAGAAGTCAACATCCTTTGACTCTATGATCACTTTCGCATTTAGGTCATAAAACCTATATGATTTATTGTTTACTGGATTCCCAATGAATACAAATTCATAGGCTCTACTGGCGAGTTTAACTCCCTTGGGATCTTGAATTCTAACATAAACCAGACAACCCGAAGTTCAAAAATAAGACATGTTTGGTTGTCTTTTCTTCAATATCTCATAAGAAGATGTTTTGCTTTTAGGTTTAGGATCTCTATTCAAAACATAGCAAGCAATCAATATAGTTTCCCCCCACCATTGAGTTGCAACACCAGAGTTAAGCATGATAGCAACAACTAGTTCAATAAGAGTTCTATTCTTTCTTTCAGCTTTACCATTCACTTCAAGCAATTATGGTGCAGTTATTCCATGTATAATTCCATACAATTTATAAAACTCATTAAACAAACTATAATCATACTTAGTTTCCCTATCATTGAGAAACCTATTAATCTTTCTACTAAATTGATTTTCAAATTCAGTTTCAAAGATTCTAAACATGTCAAGCGCTTCACTTTTATTGTTCATTAGATATACGAAAGTATAGTCAAAACAATCGTCAATAAAAGTGATAAAATAACGTTTCTTAAAGTCTCGTCAAGTTCACGTATACCATATTGTATTAACTCTTTGTTATTTTAGCTTGATTACAAAAATCACATTTTTCAAAATCATTTAATGATAACTTAGATTTAAACCTAAGTTGCTTAAGTTTGAAATCATAGGTTAGCTCACATGACAAAGGCTAACATGCCAAATATTAAAATCACATAACATGTAAATAGAAGGAGACATTTTCTTAATTTCAACATTTAATTTAAACATGCCATCAATGGTGTACCATTTGCCAAAAAATATCATATTTAGAATTGGTGTACAAATATGCCCCTATAGAGTAAGTAAACTTTGCCTTATTCAGAAGAAAACCATAAACAATTTTTTTTTCTTATCTCTGGAGACGGGTTATCATACTTTTAGAGAAAATTGTTTTGTTTTATGTCTGGGAGAATATTTGAAATCCTTCAAAGTAGGGGGGAAGTTTGTCAATAATAATAACAACTTGAATTATTCATCTAAAGTCATACCTTAAGAGGTGATCTCATGAGCTATCTTCTAAATTTCACGGGAGTAAACCTCCATAGATTTTTCATCAGTCATCTGATACTCTAATATTTGAGGTAGCGCTCACAGTATTGCTGGAACTGTAGTGGTCATACATATCATCAGGAAGTCCATTTAGAATATAACTCTTAAAAAAGTAATCATTATCCTCCCATGGGTTAATTCTTCAGCTTTCTTATCCTTTTCTGTACCAGATCCATTAATTTCTTCAGTTGACATGGCTGAAAGAAACTTCTTAAAATTTTTTTTTTTGGGTTTTGAAAAACTATTTCAAAATAAATTTGTCACCCAAGATATTACTAGGTTGAGTTGCGGACTAGGTCACTCTCTTTAAGATGTTTTGCGGCACTGCCCAGATTGTGCAAGGAAGACTATCAACCACGAAGTCTCCAGGATAACAAAACTGTATCGGATTTCTACTACATTGTAGAAAGTTGTTCTAGAATTACACCTTCAATATGGCGATTAAAGACACTCTCAATGTGACGGTTAAAACCACTCGCAATATGGTACTATGACCACGCATAAATCAAAAGGCCTACGGCTCAAAAACCGAAGGATTGCGACACAAAATTGCAATAAAAGGACTATGGTATTATGACCACTCAAAAATCAAAGGGACTACGACACAAAAACTGTTCTAAAAATTCCCATGGTCTACAGCATAAACCGCTCTAAAAGGAAAGTGTTGTTAGAACCACTTATCAAAGGGACTACGACACAAAAACCATTCTAAAACGACATTGGTATTAGAACCACTCAAAAACCGAAGGGACAGAAAGAAATGGGAGAAAATGCATCGAGCAGAAGAGGGAATAAAAGAAAGTTGGGAAATGCATCCAACTTTGGGGTGTTTTCTATCCAGTGATAGAAGCAAACTCACATAGTTTTCTATCCAATGTGGGACTTTAGTATTTATAGAGTTGAAAGATACTCAATATATGAGATTTTTTCCGATGTGGGTCTTTAAAAAAATTTTAATTCACACACTAACATACTTTATGTTCCAACAGATGTGTTTTCAAGAAAAAGAAGAATGCTATGTGTGTATATGTAAGACTTGCAAATCATAACCACCCAATCTCATATGTATGTTTAACTAATGCTAATTGGTTAAATTTCTTATTTTTATGGATTCTTCTCTTTCTTGTGCAAAACTTTTCGTAACAAATCGTAATACCCTTTTATATCGAAAATGCTTGATGTTACGAGAGATGTTTTCAAAAAATATAAGAATGATATGTGAAGTATGTAACACTTGCAAATCATATTCAACCAATCCCCTATGTATGGTTAACAAGTTGCTAATTGGTCCAATTCCCTTTTTTATGTATAAATTCTTCTCTTTCTGGTGCAAGTTTTTCATAATATAAAGCAATGCTCTTTTACTATGGAAAATGCTAGATGTTACGAGATATCTTAACAAAAAAGAAAAGAATGATATATGATAGTATGTATCACTTGCAAATCATAACCACTCATTCCCCTATGTGTGGTTAAATAGTTGCTAATTGGTCAAATTTCCTATTTTTATAGATTTATTTCTTTCGTGTGTAAATCTTTTGTAACAAATAGCAATGCTATTTTACTTTGGAAAGTCATAGATATCACGAGAGATGTTTGCAAGAGAAAAAAAATGATAAAGGGAAGTATGTAATACTAGCAATTCATAATCACTCAATCCCACAGGTATGCTTAATTAGTTGCTAATTGATCAAATGTCTTACTTATATCAATTCTCCTTTTTCTTGTGCAATTCTTTTGTAATAAATAGTAACTTGATGTATACCCGCGCGTTGTGCAAATTTATCTGTAAAATTAATCATTTTTTTCTTAAACTTTGTGGAGAGTTAAAAGTGTTAATTTTGAGTGAAAAATCATCTTTTAAATTGATATGTTGTAAACTATTAGCATGTTAGAGGTTGATTTCGGAGATATAAAATTATTTTGATATTGTAGAGCCTAGATTTAGTGAAAGAATTAGTTATTTATCAATGTATATTACTAAGAGATCGAAAAGTTCAAAATTGTGAAAAATTGTCTACAAAGATGCAAATGACAATGGATGCTCGAAAACATTAAAAGTTTAACAAAATTGTATTATGACAATGAAACATATTCCATTATCATAATTAACGTGCATAAATCTTATTTGCATTGTTAGATATTTAATAATATTATAGAAGTTTTAAGTTTCAGTTCATTATACTAAAATATACACAATGACATGTAAATAAAAATTAACACCCAAAAAAATTAACTAGTAGAGTTATTTTGGTGTCATGGGTTTGCTTAAATTTCTTTCGTTGTCTTTAAACTCACTTACCAAACTACGTTTAATATAGTAAAAAATGTACACATATAAACTTTTATCTGTCTTGGAGTAGTAGCCTTTAGCATTTGTGGTCAAATGAAGATGTCTATGTGGTTTTAACCAGCATCAATGTGCAGTGACAATCATTTGAATGTTGAATTCATTATTTTTCTAGTTATTTAAACCACCTCCACATTCACGCAACAACTAATTGATACAATACAATCATATAGAAAATATGTAGGCTTATCGAACATGAAATGCTGAAGCACAATCAAATCATATTAGAAAACCATAAAACATAATTAACTCAAAAATGAGATAATGTTACCATGATAGCTATCCAATATTGTTGGTCTTTTTTGACAATTGAAGAGAACACCAATTTTAAGTCTTTAATTTAACATAAATCTTAAACGATTAAGCAACATCAAAATCTAGAAAAACATACTCATTTAGAAAAATAGTACAACAAGATTGGACAGACAAAGAAATAAGTAAGAAAATAAATGGAAGAATACAGACGTGAAATCGAAAGTCGCAAATCTTAACTGAAAAATTTGATCCCTGCAAGAAATTACATAAAAACCATATTACAAATCCACAAAAAATAATTGATTCAAAATAATACAATGTTACCATAGTAGCAATCCAATATTGTTGGTCTTTTTTGAAAATTGAAGAGAACGCCAATTTTACTTCTTCAATATAAGAGAAATTTGAAACGATTATGCAACATCAAAACCTAGAAAAACACATTGATAAAAAAAAAGAGTAAAATGAGATTGGATAGACAAAGAAATAAGCAAGAAAATAAATGGAAGTATAGAGACTTGAAATTGAAAATCACAAATCTAAATTGAAAATTTTGATCCCTGCAAAAAATTACAAAGAATATTAAATGCAATCTCTTGTAAACTGTGATAGTATATAAGATTAATGCAATAATTTGTGTGACAATCTAGCAATGCAAATTGTGGTCATTGCAATATGGCAAAGATTGATGTTTACAATAAATAATAATCCATTACTATTGTTGAATGTTGTTGTTGCGTGATAGGTATGTTGGTTTACAATAAAGAACAATTCCCTTACCAACATACCAAATAGGATGAATAAATTGATTATTTAAAATTTATGTTACAAATTGATTGAGAAATTAAAGAGAACACATTGATAATAATAGGTTGACGTTAACAAATGGATTGAGTAAGAGTGAGTAGCTTAAAAGTTAATTAGTAGATAGGTTTAAGTTTAGAAGACAAAGAAGTTTAGTGAGACCCAAAAAGTTTTTTTACAAATAAAATTAAAGAAGTTTAGTAACAGAAAAGATGAATGAAATAGCCACATACTTTGATGGATTAAGTAACCGAAAATGACAAAAATGAATTGCATTTAAAGATATGAATGATAAGGTATTACAATGAAGGAATAGAAGATATAATTTAAAAAGGGTGAATGATTGTAGAAAGTGACACATCAAACTTTTTATGACGTGGAACAAATTTGAGTAGATGACACATAGATAGAATGTTGGGAATTGTTTTAATATATTATAATCGATAATCTTTTCTATGGAAAATGTGAAATGTTATGAGACAGGTTTGCAAGAAATATAAGAATGATACGTGGAAGTATGTAACACCGACAAATCATACCATCCACTCCCCTATGTGTTAGAAAGTTGTTAATAGGTTAAATTCTCCTTTTTATTTTATTTTAAATTCAACTCTTTTTTTGGTGCAACTTTTTCATAATAAATAGCAACGCTCTACTACTGTGAAAAATGCTAGATGGTAAGAGAGATCTCGCAAGAAAGAAAAGATTGTTCCTTTTTAGTATGAAACCCTTAAGTTGTCATGAATTATTTTTCTCATCTTTGTGATTAATGTTTTTTATTGCTTGATCAACTTTAAACTGCTATATGAATTGTATTTTGAAACGGAAGTGGACATTACAAATGCTTAAGATGATAAATTCAGGATATCATAGTCTAGAGATAAATGCAATTCATGAAACCAAATGAACTATTTGTAGAGACAATAGTTTAATAAAAGAATTTATGTACCGTAAAGCTTAATTATAATCTTAAATCTACTATGCAATTATGGGTTACTTTGGAATTAAAGGTTTTTGCACAAAGGAATTAGGGCAAGAATAGTAAAGATAATTCGATAATAATCCAATAAATAAATTCAATAACTAGAATCAAATTAGAAACCAAGTTTGAATTCGAAATAAAACTCATCCTTGTCATTTTTTTATAATAAAATTCAATATTATTACTCTTGTTAGTGTCAAAAATTAATTCAATCAATTCGGCAACTTTTTGTTCAATTTTGGTAATTAAACACAATTCGGTAATATAACGCAATCCTTGAGTTCGACACTTAGTACTACCGTTTTAGTCTTACTTGCAACAATTTTGTACACTTGTTGAAACACTATCTAGTTTTTGGCGTCGTTGCCAGTGATTGCTATATCACTATTGAGTTTGAATTTAATTTATTAATTAGAAATTTTTGCTCTACAATAAAATTTTGTTTTCCTTTTATTTTTATTTTGTTACAAAAATTCCTATTTTTTATTATTTTACTTTTCTATTTTTATTCGTTGAGCTTGCTAATGTCGTGTGTTAGTGGTATGTTTCTTATTTGTTTGATATAACCATCTATCGTAGAGCATGGAAGATTTTAATGATTATATTCTACTACAATTGTTGGAAAAGTATGATAATTGTCTTATATCTCTACTCAATTATGCATAATTGAGGAACAGATCTTGAGAGATACATTTGAAAAATACCTCATTCAGATGCAACCTCTTAGATTTGAATTTTGTGGAGAAGGACATAAGAATGAAACTTGTTTTGATTATTGTGTCCCACCACTAGAAGATAAAGATCTATTGGTCATAGAAGCAAAAGATGATGAGTGTTACATGAAAAAGATCAATTGGAAACAAATTCTACTTCCTCAAATTCTATTCAAAGAATCAAATGACAAAGGTTGTCACATCAAGGATGTTTTGGTTAAATTCATGAAGAATAACATGGTTTAAATTGAAAGACTTGAAAGTCAATGAGAGATGTTATTTAAATAAGTAGTTGAGTTTGTGAAGATGGATGAGGAGTTGAAGATTGAAGATGACTTTATTATTATGGTAGAAGAAGATAAGCAAGAGGAAAACATGAACAAGAAAGAGAAAAAGGAATAAATTGTGGAAGTTTTAGATTCAATCTATGTCTTGTTCACCAATGTCCAATTGAAAAACATCATCTATTTCTCAAGTTCATACAATTTCTACCAAACAATAAGAAGAAGAATGATGTGTTTATTTTGTCATATATGCAACCTTGACGGTGGTTGAGGTGTCAAGTTAATGACATTAAAGAAACGCTTTGTGGGAGGCAACCTAATGGTGGAGGTAATTTTGTATTTTAAACTTCATTACTCTCTTTTAATAGTGTGTTAACTTGCACTACGATGAAGAATTTTATACACACTTTGAAGCTTGCATCATGTTATCTATTTATTTATTGGTTGAATTCTCAATCTTTTTGGCTTTATATACTAATTTTTCTATAATGCTCATTGTCCAATTTGATAAGTTTCTCAAATGCATGTTTTGCTGATTGCTCTTTGGTTGTGAAAATCTTACTTGTCATTCTTTAAAAATTATTTGTTGTGAAATGTTTATCATAATATTGATTTTTCATATTCTCTCGTATTATCCTAATTGTGAGCTTTTGAACTTAAACACTTTAATTTCTTGTTGTTTGATTATCTAGATATGTGTTTTTTCTTCGAAACCTACATTTTGTCTGACTTGCATCACTTGTGATTTATGCATACACTGAGGCAATTTTGTTTGATCGTTTGAGCCTTTCTAATTACTTTGTGCAAACTTTATCATTTGCAAGTCCCTTTGTGTAACACCCCAAATTTTATAATAAACTATTTTACTAATTAAATAGGAATTTAAAGAATTAATTTGATGTTAAAATTATTTTAGAATATATATTGATAATTTTATAGATTCTTTGATTTAATTATTAAAATAAATTATAAATATTATATTTTATTATTTTATTTATTTTCTTAAATATAAATGAATATGAATATTTTACTAAAGTTTAAAAAATAAATAAAAATGATTTGTATTCTGAAAAATTGTGGTCAAATATTCATATTTTAATGTGAGTATTTTAGAGAATATTATTTTAATTATCGATGAATAGAACAAGTAATTAAATTGTTTGGACACTTTAAAAATAAAAAAAAAATAGGGATAGACCACTTTCTGCACTCATTATTGTTTGTTTCTGCTATTGTTTTTGTTTGGACTATTTGCTTTCTACCCCCCAGTTTTGAGTCATTGTCATTAGCACCCTTCCATTTGCATTAAAAAAAATGGCCAAAGACTACCTCTTCTTTGTGACTGAAAGAACGCACAAACACAACCATACCAAAAGAAAACCTTTTTTTATAAAATCCATTCTTGCCAATTACTTGTCATTTGAATCGACCTCAACCTTCATCTCACACGAAATCGGCCACTGAAACCATTTTTGGTAACAATTTTATCGATTATTGCTCCATTTCTTCAGAAATAGCTCAATTTCTTTCCTTGGGTGACCTGATTTTTCGGAATCTGATCACAATGTTTGTCGTATCAAAAAACTGACATCGTTTTTGGATTTCTATTGTCAAAAAATTCAAGAAACACTACTTATTTTCATTTTTTGGTGAAGTTGATGCCGAACCCTTCCGGCGTTCCAACGAGTCGGTGAAACTTTTTCCACAATTTTTTTCTCGTTGTTTTCACTCCATTTTTGCTCCTAAAATTATTATTAATTATTTAACATTATTTTTATGCTCCGTATAATTTATCAATCGCATCTCGATGATTTTGTGAACTCACTATTTATTTGAATTCGTTTGTTGTACGTTGTCGATTTGCAATTGTTGTTGAAAACTCCCATTGATTCTTGGGTTTGATAAAGCGTTAAAATAAGGTAAGGGGTGAGAGATTGTTTGAATTCATGAGTATAATATATTTTGAGATGAACGAGAAAACCGTATCTCCCAATAGTTCATCTAAGGCTCGCTACATACGACAATAGCCATTTGAGAGATAAATTAATTAATGTGCAAATATGGAAAATGTGAGATTAAAATGTGGAATAGAAATATTTATAAGGTGTTGATTGATTCAATTTCGTTAAATTTGTGGTATTTGATATTATTGTGATATTGGATGTCGAATGAATTTGGTGCACATGTTTGATTAGACGAGTTTACTTGAGGTGATAATAAAATATGGATGCATTGTATGATATAAGTTTGTGTGGTGATGATGTATAATTTATGATAGTGATGTTATAAATTTGTGATAAGTTTATGTGATGGTGATGATTTATGATTGATGATAGCAATGTTATAAATTTGTGATAAGTTTATGTGATGATGATGATGTATGATTGATGATAGTGATATTATAAGTTTGTGACGAGAATTTGAAGTAACCTCATAGTTGATGAAATAGTGATGATTCCAACTTGTGCTAAAGATTATATGTTGATAATTTTTGAAATAGAGATTATGTTGCCATCATATAGGTAAGGACTGACAAGCCTAGTGATTTCGGGGACGTACAACTGAATGAGCCTGATTGTAGCGGTCTACTGTTGAGCCTCAAAGCAAGATTTTTAGACCTTGGAGGTATTCAAGTGGGAAATTCCTAGGTGACTTGGAGGTAGCACTCCAAATGCCGGGAGCTACTATGCAACACACGTTTACCTCGATTGTCGCATATATGTATCTCGGGTTGAGTTGAAGAGATCTATGGGCACAAGGTCAATTTCAATTGTACGTCCACTTGTGTGGTGACATAGTATCAAGCCTCCTAACTAAGTACTTCAGAGTTAGAATAATACCACATTGTGAAGTAGAGTCTAAGTTCATGGATAGCATTGCATTTTCTTGTGATTGTTTTATTGTGATTAACATGTATCATATGCGATAATAAATTATCTTAGATGATTTGATGTTATAGTGAAATGTATCGATTTTTCTTGAGTGATTTTGACCTTTTAATGTGATATTTTTCTTGAGGAATGTTTGTGTAATGATACAATTTTATTATGATTAATTGCAAGTTCTTCTTACTTATATTATATTATCAACATGATTTGGAAACTCACCTCCTTCGCTGTTTGTGTTTGACTGGTTTGGCCCTGCATTAGCGAAATCGCAGTTATTACAGGTTAATGAGTCTTGAAGTTCAAGTTTTGGAGAAACCCCGCTCTAATAGGTGATACTAGGGATTAAGTATTGTAATTTGTATTTTACTTATTTAATTGGATACGGATTTTTGTATGAAAACCTTATAAGTATTAGTAAGCTTTTGGAATTAAATTAAGGAATTATAGTTAAATCAAGTTCTTTGAGATTGCACTGTTTTAACTGAGGAATAAAGTTTTAATTATTCTATGTGTATTTTGAGAAACGTGATATCCTAAATTAGTTAAAAAAGTTTTATTTCCTTAGAAACAAATTTTATTTATCCGCTGCAAAGTTTTATAAAAATATAGTATAAATTATTATATATGTTATTTTGGAGTTTAAGGTGTCGCACTTTGAGCCTTGGCCTCTTCTTTCGGTTACTTTTAAAAAAAGAAAGAAAAAAATATTAATAAAAAAAAAAGAAGAAGCAAAGCCTACTATCCAAATATCTTATTCCCTTACATAAGCCCCATTACAACCCAAAAGTCCTCTAAAAAGGTATGTGTTTGTTGCATTGTGATGCTACTTAGAATTCTTTCAAGTCTATGTTAGGCTGATGCGTCTTCTAAGAATGTAATGATAAATTTATAACCCTTACTAAATACTTGAGAGAAATTTTTGAGAGACTGTGTGAAGAGAGAATTGAACTTGATAAATGAATGTCAAATGTGTTATTCATACTTTACAATTTTTTTTTGAGATGTTAAACAACCTTTGAGCAAGATTGATGTATTGTAGAAGCATGAACTTTGAGGATTGAGAGTGATTTGATTTGAGAAATTGAGTTTAAGCTTGTTTTTAACTGTTACCCAATTTGAATTTAATTGTTTCTTGGGGACAAGCAACAAACTAAATTTGGGGTTGTGATAATTCTTCGTTATATGCACATTTTTCATTGTTTTTAATCTTATTTATCTTTAATAATTAATTAATTTAAGGAGTTATTTGATATCGTTTATCTATTTTAGTTCTTTAATTTAATGACGTGTTTGAGTTCTTATTTCCTTGATTTAAGTAGAGATTTTTTTTTTATACTTTTCTGTTGGTTCATTGTTTTAGTGAAATACTGAATTTTGATGAGAAATCAATATGACCCATATGTAGTATTTCAATCATATATGGAGTTTTAGATGTCCAAATGGAGTCAAAACAATTGTCAATGAAAGCTAAGATCCATAGCTACAACTTTCATTAAGACACCAAAACCAAATTCAAACTCAAAAGACACGAAAAATGATGTAAACGTCATACAACATATGTTGTCCATTGAAGTGCAAGTTCATGTGTATGGAGTGCATTTCTGCAATATTTTGACAATTTGTTTGTGTCCAAGAGGGTTGGAGCGTCCTTGGCTTGTGTTGGAGCGCATGGCGAGCTACAGAATGCATAAAAGTGCATTTTTATCTCTTTTTAGGGATCTTTTTGGCTATTTTGAAGTGTGAAAGCTTGTGCCTAGCAGAGAATCTTATAGGAGGCTGGTTCTGACACTATTGAAGGAGTTTTATCAAGGATCGTTCATGAATCTTTCTTGTAATTCTTCTTTAATCCATATCTTTTGTTTCTTTGTCATCAGTAACTAAACCCTCTTTGTTAGGGACGAGTGCAACAAAATGCAACCCTTATTTGCTTGATTTGATTTCTAGTTATATAAATGAGTTTATTGAATTATTTTTTTCATCTTTGAGCTTAATGCTTTTTATTGCTTGATCAACTCTAAACTATTTTATGATCCGTATTTTGAAACATAAGTGAACTTTACGTATGTTTGAGATGAGAAATTCATGACATTATGGTAAAGGGGTAGATGCAGGTGATGAAACTAATTTGCAAAGGCAGTAGTTTATTAAAAGAAATTTTGTACTGTAACGCTTAATTCTAATCTTAAATATACAAAGGAATTATGGGATACTTTGGAATCAAAGGTTCTGTCACTAAAGAATTAGGGCAAGAATAGTAAAGATAATTATGTACTAATTCAATAAACAAATTCAATAACTAAGATTAAATTAGAAACTAAAGTTGGATTCAAAATGAAGCTCATCCCTGAAATTTTTCTTATTATAAAAGTTCAATATTATTACTATTCCTAGTTTCCAAAATAAATTCAATTAATTTGCAAACTTTTTGTTCAAATTTAGTAATTAAACACAATTTGATATTATAATGCAATCCTTGAGTTTGACACTCAGTACTACCATTTTAGTATTACTTGCAACGACTCAATACACTTGTTGAAATGTTATCACATACCCCCCCCCCCCACTCCCTTATTGCAAATTGGTCAAATTCCCTTTTTTTTTATAAATTCTTCTCTCTAAGTACAAATCTTTCGTAATAAATAACAATGTCCATTTAGTATGGAAAATACTAGAGGTTACGAGAGATATTTGCAAGAAAGAGAATAAAATTATTTGGTAATATGTAACACTTGCAACTCTTAACCACCCACTCCCCTATGTATGGTTAACAAGTTGTAAATTGATCAAATTCCCTATTTTTATGAATTCTTCTCCTTTTTGTGTAAATCTTTTGTAACAAATAGAAATGTTTTTTTACTAAGTAAAATTCTAGATGTTACCGGATAGAAGAATTGTTGGAACCAAGTTGGTTCTAAGTACTTAAGATTTTGATGTTTACAAAAGCACTCCATGTAATCTTATTTTGTACTTACAATTATTTTATAAAATTTCACCAGAAGATGACGTCACCAAAGGCAGAAGATGATGTCACCAGAAGTAAAAATCAGAGGATGACGTCACCAGAGGATGTCACTAGAAGATGACGTCACCAGAAGCAAAAATCAGATGATGACGTCACCAGAAGTAGAAATCAAAGGATGACGTCATCAGAGAAATATGTTAGAGAAAAATGCTCAAAACAGAATTGGAGAAAAAGACTCGAGAAACAGAATCTAGCTAGAAATATGCTTAAAACATAATCTGAGAAAAATGCTCAAAACAGAATTGGAGCAAAAGACTCAATAAACGGAATCTAGCTAAAAGCATGCTCAAAACAGAAGCGGAGCAAAATGCTCAAAACAAATTAATCTAAATACAGTTCAAAAGTAAAGCATCAGTGAGCAAAAGACTCAAAACAGAATCTGAGCAAACTACTCCAGAATATTCTCAAAACAGATTAATCGAAATACACTCCAGAAGTAAAGCATCAGTGAAGTCTTAAAGTTCATCTATAAAAGGAGGCTCAAGGCAGAAGACTTTGTATCGAAAATATTTGAGAGTCATACACTTCCAAAAGCAAAATACTTGAGTTTTCAGTGAGGTCAATTGTGAGTATCAGCTTTCCAGAAGCAAGTACTCTAAGTTTTTCTTTCCCTTGTGTTAAGTCTAAGTTGTTGAAGTAGAGTCTACAATCTGAGGGAGTCAGAAGGAGTAGCAGATTACTTAGCAATTAGATTCAAGGTGTTAGGTCTAAGTTGTTGAAATAGAGTCTACAATCTGAGGGAGTCAGAAGGAGTACCAGATTACTTAGCAATTAGATTCAAGGTTCTTTTCCTCAAAATTCTAGGGTTGTTAGATTTTTTGAGAAGACTGACTTGGAGGGTCAGTGGTACTTTGTAATTCAAGGTTTTTGAATTAGTGAAATCCTTCAAAGTGAAGGGACTGGACGTAGCCTAGTTAACGGTGAATCAGTATAAAATTCTGAGTTTTTATTTACTTTATATCCGCTGCTAACTCTGTTTTAATTCATACATAACTGGTTTTGTTTTAAAATCAAAAAGTATTCAAGTTAGTCAAACACAATTCAACCCCCTTTCTCGTGTTTGCACCTTCAAGAATGATATGTGGCAATATGTAACACCTGCAAATCATAACCACTCGTTTCCCTATGTATGATTAACCGGTTGCGAATTGGTCAAATTCTCTTTCTTGTGCAAATATTTCATAACAAATAATAATGTTGTTTTACTATAAAAGGGCTAGATATTATCATATATGTTGGCAAGAAAGAGAAGAGTGATATTTTTCAATATGTGACACTTGCAAATCATAATCACTCGTTCCCCTAACGCAGGATTAACCTGTTGCTAATTGGTCAAATTCCTTATTTTTATGTATTCTTCTCTTTAATGCGTAAATCTTTCGTAGCAAATAACAATACTTTTATACTTTAGAAAATGCTAGATGTTATGAGTAATGTTTTCAAGAAATTAAGAGAAACGTGATATTTGCAACTTGTAACACTTGCAAATTATAACCACCAACTCTCCTATGTATGATTAACCAATTACTAAATGGTTAAATTCCCTATTTTTATCAATATTTCTCTTTTTTGTGTAAATCTTTTGTAACAAATATAAATGTTATTTTATTATAGAAAATGTTAGATGTTATGAGAGATGTTTGCAAGAAAGGAAAGAATGATATGTGACACTATGTAACACATGCAAATCATAACCACCAACTCCCCTATGTATGGTTAACCAATTGTTAATTAGTCAAATTCCCTATTTTTAGGGATTCTTTTCTTTCTTGTGTAAATCGTTTGTAACAAATAACAATGCTCTTTTACTATGGAAAATACCCTAAATATTACGCGAGATGTTTGCAAGAAAGATAAGAATGATATGTGGAAGCATGTGACACGTGCAAAAAACATTCACCAATTCCCCTATAAATGGTTAACTAGTTGTTAATGGGTCTAATTCCCTTTTTAGTATGAATTCTTTTTTTTTTTGTGCTTAAATCTTTCGTACTAAATAGTAATGTTCTTTTACTATGGAAATTGCTAAATGCTACGAGAGATGTTTGCCGAAAAGAAAAGAATGATATTTGATAGTATGTAACACTTGCAAATCATAACTTCTATGTATGGTTAACCAGTTGCTAATTGTCAAATTCCCTATTTTATGGATTCTTCTCTTTCTTGTGTAAATATTTTGTAACAAATAGCATTGCTCTTTTAATATGGAAAATGCTAGATGTTACGAGATATGTTTTCAAGAAAAAGAAGAATGATATAAGGAAGTATGTAACACTTGAAAATCATAACCTATTAACCAGTTGTTAACTAATCAAATTTCTATTTTTATGTATTTTTTATTTTTTGTATAAATATTTCTTAACAAATAGAAATGTTAGATGTTCGCAAGACAGAGTATACTGATATTTAGTTGTATGTAACACATTCAAATCATAATCACTCACTCCCATATGAATGGTTAACCAGTTGCAATTTTGGTCAAATTCCTTATTTTTATGGATGCTTCTCTTTCTTGTGTAAATATTTCTTAACAAATAGCAATGCTAGATGTTACGAGAGATGTTTGCAAAAAGAGATGGATGATATGTTGTAGTATGTAACACTTGCAAATCATAACCACTCACTCTCCTATGTATGGTTAACCAATTGCTAACTGATCAAATGTCCTATTTTTATGGATTCTTCTTTTTGTTGTGCAAATCTTTTGCAACAAAAAGTGATGCTCATTTACTATCGAAATGCTAGATTTTATGAGAGATGTTTTCTAGATTGAGAATAATATATGTATCAGTATGTAACACTTGTAAATCATAACCACCAACTCCGTTATGTATGGTTTACCATATGCTAATTAGTCAAATTCCCTACTTTTATGGATTCTTTTCTTTCTTGGGTTAATCTTTGATAACAAATAACAATACACTTTTACTATGGAAAATGCTAGATATTGCATGAGATGTTTGCAAGAAAGATAAGAATTATATGTGGGTAACATTTACAAATCATAACCACCTACTATGTTAACCAGTTGCTAAATGGTCAAATTTCCTATTTTCATGGATTTTTACTATTGACAATTCTAATTAATCCGATCAGAATCCAAATTTATCATAAAAATAAAGGATTTCATGGGTGTTAAGATCAGTGAAATAATTGTTTTGTGAACATAGGTTTTTTGCTTGGGATATGAGGAGGAGGAGACCTACAAGGTATTTACAAACACTTTGGTGTTCAAGTTTGTATAATGTTTGAGGTGGGTGGAAGGTTAGAATGAAGCATACCTAAACATGGAGGAGTGAGGTTTATAAAACCAAAGAGGAGCAGTATTGAATTTGCGCTATCATTTTTGCCACTTCGAAACATGGCAAATTCTAATATGAATCATGATATACCATGGATCTGTTTTAAAAAATGTTTAAACTCTAACGGCATGTCGTCTCTTAGAAGTAGGCGCTAATAATTATCTTCATTTACGATTGAGATATTGACTTAACTGATATCCGTTTGATTAAAATAAAATAAAAAACCAATATGTGTCGCGTAGTCATTGAATCGACATATTAGGTCACCGTTTCATTCATAAAGATGAAGAGGGTCATAACTATTACTTTTGTATTGTTGATTGTCGTTAACATTTTTATGATTTTTAAATATAGATTTACAGTGGACCATTTACAAAATTGGTGTAATGAAGAATTCATCGTGTAATATATATAGTTATGTGTTTATTTAGTATAAACAAAATTATATATTTTTTACATATATCGACAAATTTAACCCAAACCTTTGTAGTATATTTTTTTTAATTAAAATAAAATGACATGAAAAATCATTACAATACAGTTCTGCAGTGGCATGCGTGATAGATTTTAACTGTGGGCGAAAGTAAAATTTAAAGATTCGTGCAACAACAACCATAGTTGAATTTAATTCAAATATATTATTGATATAAAGAGTTTGTATACTGATAGTCAATCACAAATGTTAAATCATTATAGTTGTTGGATTTTCATTATAACTATCTTTGAAGTCATGTCTATGAATAATTGCAATATATTGGTAATGTAAAAAAATTTACATTAAGAGTGCATAATAATTAAACTCTAAGTAATAAATTGAGTGTCTAATAAGAAGAGTGATAATATAAACATCTTTGCTCTCTTCCTTTTAAACAAATTTCCCTTACTAAATTGTGTAAAAAAAATAAATGGATGAAATGAATGTCAATTTTAAAATAAATTGTTTCAAAGTTAATGTTAATTTTAAGTTTCAATATAATTTTAATTATTTTTTCTTTTTAATTGTACCATAAAATTATTACAATATTTACTCACTACAAGAAAATTTAAGTTTTGCGACATTTGGATTGCGACGGTTGCTGAACAACTGCTCTAATCACCAAATCGCGACGGTTTTTACGGCGGTTTTTGTCAACCGTCGCCGCCACAAAACCCTTATCCCTCCAAAACATGTTTCAGGTTCCCCAAAATTGCTTTTTCCCTCCTCCATTTCGTTTTCCCCAAATTTGCGACACCAAACCTTCCATCCTCCATTTCGTTTTCTCATTCTTCTCCATTATTAGGGTTAATCAATCATCTCTATTGCGCTTTCTGAACAAGAGTTTCTTTGTTTCTTCGATTTAGGGGGTGTAGTTTAAGGTTGTTGTTAGTTTCTGAAGCAATTTCTGTTTGGCTTTCTTTTTTTTTTCTTCTTTTCTTTTTTGATTTTTCGATGCCGGAAACAACATTGATTCCAGGGTTTCGGTTTCATCCCACTGACGTTGAGCTGGTTATGTATTTTCTGAAGAGGAAGGTTATGGGTAGAAAATTCCCTTATGATGTCATTGCCGAACTTGACATTTACAAGTATGCTCCATGGGATCTACCAGGTTTGGATTTGGACTACTACATTTTCTCTCCTCTTATTTTATAATCATCATTGCAAGCTTGTATCATTTCTTATTCATTTTTATTTAATAAAGAGTGTGTTTGAACTAGAGCATAATATAATTTAGGAATAGGTCACTGATGTCACTGCTATTTATAGAGGTTAGAGATGCTGAAGATAATTTAATTTCAACAAGAAACTAAGATTGTCGTCTGTAAGTACAAGATACAAAGGATGAGCTATCCCTCAACTTTTAGGGTTATGGGTCATTCATTTGCCTGTCCAAGGCCCATTAGGTTGACTTAGAGGTCCTCCTAAAGCTTCTTCCCTTAGGGCTGACGGCTGCATGGGAGGTGCCGCATTCTACCTTTTGTATCGTCTATACTCGACGTGTGGGAGTGTGCCACGTCAGGTCTTCTGGTGCTCGTTCGACTAGTTTGTGTAGGAAAGGTGAAAGACAGCTTTCGGTACTCGGTCGACCAACTCCTGAATGGCCCTTTGCTGACTTGCCCCAACTTGGTTGGTCGTACCAATTATTGGAATTCCTAGCTCTGTTCCTTGTCTGACTCGTACATATGTGAGGGAAACAAGATAACTTCATTTGGTCGATGAGCCAAATACTATGATTTTAGACTTAGCATTATCTTGAATGGCCTTATGCTAGCTTGTCCCTACCGGGTCAACCGTATTAGTCCGAAGTCATTGTGTTTAATGACATTAAAACTATTTGAATATGCTGGACAAGTTCATTTCTCTAATTTATAAATAATAAGAAGAGCTACAAATGCATGATCAGGTTACTTGAAATATGAACTTTTGAACTCTTTAAGCCTTCAAATCAAATGAAAGTTTTCTATTTAGAAGAATAAGGGTGGCAACTGGCAAGGATCAAAGTCTGCACTACTTAGCCGTGGAGACTTTGATACCGTGTCACTGGCCAACTATTGAAAAACCTTAGCTATTATTAGGTGAAGGTTCGTGAATGGCTTTATGGCCTCTCTAATATGCCTTGACATTACTTCAACACTGAAAGTGAACAAAGCAATATTGTTGCTAAATTGCCGTATTCGTTTCTCTTTCTAATATTTATGGCCTCTCTAATTGCCGTATTCGTTTCTAATATTTTAGAATGCATGTTTGGTCAAACTTACAGATATTGATGCGTGCTCTTTCAAATCCACCGTTTGGGAACTATCGTGTTTGGTGGTCACTCGCAGATTCGAAGTATGCAGGGACATTTCAAGCCAAAAAGTGTTGTTTTCAATCTTGATAAAACAGGTATTCTGCTTCACAGAATTTATTATTGTATTTATGGCATTAGATGTTTTATTTATTTACATTTACATTTAATTCTTTTCAGATATTAATGTTTTTTTACTGAAAAGAATATGAAAATTATTGATGTTAATTTATAATCCTTGGCATTTTGATCATGCTCGTGTGTAACTTTAAAAGAATCACAATCTTATCATTACAGTATATATTTTCATTATTCAGAATACTCCTAAATATAATTAAAATATTTTGGTTGTTGAAATTTTCTTGCTACTAAAAGTTGATTGTATATCTATGCAAAATTGCAGTTTAACTTTTTAAATTAATTTTGTATGTCCTAAAGGCAAGCAGCTTAGCTATTTTTACTGAAATAATAATTTGATGACATATTTGCATTAGATTATATTCAATCTCTGGTTTACTGCTAATGGATCCTCATTCTTGTTTTTGTTGTTAGCTTCAAAACATGAACCAGATGGCCGAGTAATCTTAGCTGAATTTGAAACACTTCGTTTATTGAATACATATGTTCCAAATAATGGGTGGAAAGAGGAGGCAAACTCATTTCAAAGGAGAAGAAAATGGGACAAAAGGATCCTGGAATTTGTCCACACCAAAATTCAGACAAGCCTTTAATATGGTGTGGGGATCTGAATGTCAGGTGGCTAATATCCATTTGTCTTTTGGTTTTGGCATATAGTATTAATTAGTTATGTCCAATTTGTTTGGCATCTTACTTTTATTTATGCATTCTTTTGTCATTTAATAATATCTAGTTATGAAATTCTAGATATGAGCTTGCTCAGTTGTTGGATGCATCTGTTTGTTACTAGTCATGCCATCAAGAAAACAGAAATCTAACAGTTTGAGAGGATCACTAAGATTTTTGTTTTATTTTATGTTGATGCAACTATATGCATTATATGAAACTTATTCATTGAGGCTGCATTGCTTTGTATTAGCTTTTAGAATTATTTTTACCTAGTTCGAAAGCATTTTTATAGTTGTCACTTGTCATGAACTTCAAAAACTCTTATAGATGAATAATTTTAGCCTTTAACTCTCATATATCCATCTTGTGCAGCCATGAAGAGATCGATGTGAGTCATCCAGAGTTTTTCAGTGCAGCAAAACTCAATGGTTATGTTCCTCCAAATAAAGAGGTCTAATCAATTTACTTGAAGTTTCCTCTAAAATAGATTCGTCTTTTTAACTTCAATCAATTTATCTCACAACAGCTTTAGAATAGCTTTATTTATGTCTTTGAGACTTTAACATGACCACGCTTGTGAAGAATGGATGCAAGGACACTGAGTGGTTATTTTTCTTTGGATGGTGGAATATTATAATAGTACTTGACGAGGTTTCATTTGTTGTTTGCTTTTTTCAGATAAATCTTTCCTTCGTCTCTGTTTGCTCTGTCCTCCCTTCGTCTCTGTTTGCGGCCTCCCTTTGTCTCTGATCTTGCTGTGCTATATAAGGTAAAACTCTCATCTTCTTTGTTGTTGACGCTTCCTTTAACTATTTCTCCCTTCAAATTGACACATCATCACAATTTCATCCTTTTTGTCCAAATTTATAATTTTGTCTCCAATTATTTTAGTTTATGATGTTTATAGTCTATTCAAAGTGACTTTTGAGGAGTGAACTTCCTTACTTTTGTAACTGTTTTAGTTCTGTTCACATTACTCCCTATTATGTACATTTTGTTATAACTATTACTAAATTGTATCAATGTGTTAATATTGGCTATTACTTTAGATATAATTAAATATAAGCAAAAGTTAGTCAGAAAAGATAACAAATTAAACACATAAAAAAAACATCAGTGTATAATTTATGCCAACTTATCAATAACCAAAAATTTAAATAGTTAGGTAAAGAAAGACCTTAGGAAAAGGAAAACACTTATGCATGTTTTGTCTAGTAATTATTAATTATTATGTTGATACTAGGCGTTTATATGAATAAATAGTTTAATTAAGTTTGGATAGATGTTTGTAGCGTAAATAATTATTGTGTTAGTGTTTATTTATAAATTATTTTTGTAATAAAAATTAAATTAAGTTAAATTGTTTTCATATAAATTAGAATTTATTTTTATAAATTCTTTAAAACAACTTCTAAATATATCATAAACTTTATTCATAAGTTATTCTAAACAGTTTGCCAAGGAATTATGATAATAAGGTAATGCATTCAGGTTTTGGATTTGAGGTACTCCAGTGTGTAGTGAAAACTTTGGAAGAAAATTTGAGGACTTATTCTTATGTGTGGTATTTGTTTGTTACCTAGGTGACCGGTTTGACCTGTTGTTTGGTTAAAAATATCAATTGTGTAACAATTAATGTTTGCTATATGAGAAATTTAGTTAATTAGTATTTGACAATGTTTATCAAGATTCATTGATATTAATGTAATTTTTTTCCAGGCAACAGATATAGAATCGCTAATAGATGGTAGACGTTCATCTGTTTCTAGCCACCAACCTGATGATCGTGGAACAACATCATTAGGGACTGATTAGATATTTTGATAAACTTTTATGTTTCATGGAGTTGTTTTGTATGTTTAACCACTCCACTAATGTTTTGAATATTTAAACTACTTTATTTATTATTTTAGTTAAGTTCAATGTATGAATTGGTGTTATTTATTTTGAAAAAATTACATAAATTGAATTTAGCTACAATAGTTATTTAATTGTGTATTTATATTATGTGGATGATATTAATTTATAAATATTTTTTGTTTTAATTAATAAAAAATCAGAAAAAATTGTATAATAATTTTTTAATTTAAATTATTAGGATTGCGACGGTTGATAATTGTCGCAATGTTTTGGATCAAATTATTCAAAATGAATATAGCGACGGTTGATAACTGTCGCGATGCTTCAAAAAAAAATTTAATGTGTTTTGCGACGGTTCGAACAGTTGCAGAAACGCCTCGCGATGCACGAATCTGCGACAGTTGACAAACCGTCGCAATCTTCCATTTGAGGCAGTTGTAACCGCAGCAAACAGCCTTCAAAACCGCCGCAAATTTTTTTTTTCTTGTAGTGACTACTTTTAAAATAATAATTCTACTGTGAATTTATGATAGTGAAAATTTCATCAATCATTAATAAAAAAGATAATTTGGACAAATGACTATTTTCTTTCATCTTTTTATTACATTTTTAATATGTGTATAATTTTAAATGACACTCATTTTGAAATAGAGAGAGCAATAATTTTGAGTTGTTGGTGAGCTTTATTTTATTATCGTTTTTTGAATTGCTAAATTGGAGAAATCGAGTGTTTATTAATATTATTATAGATACTAATATAAAAAATTCTCATAAAAAAACGTTACATTTTTTTAAATAAATGATATGTACACATGAGATATGCTCAAGCACTCAAATTGGAGAGTTTTATTGTGGATATTCATAAATAACTAAAAAATATATAGGGACCATATCAAATGAGTGAACTTTTATAATAAGAAAGTGAAATGAATGAATCATAGTTATTGATCAAATCATAAATGGTTATATTTTATGAATAACTTTTGTCATAGTTTTTGCTTTTAATAACTCTTTGTTGACACCGATTTTTTTTAATGACCCAATAAAATAAATAGTTTTTATTGAGTATATAAAAAAATGTAAGTTTTCATAAAATTCTCAAAAAATATTTGATACTTCATCGAATAAGTTCTATTTAATATATAAGATACTTTTTAAAATACAAATACAATATCGATTATAAGATTGTATAGCTACAAATATCTAATTCCTTTTTAATTTTTTGTATGCATTATCGTTAACATAACAAAAATAATCAACATTAAGATCATGAAACTCAATTTCTATAAAGAGTAACTCTAAGAAGTTATTAAACAAAGTTATTTATGGAGTAAGTTGTACACATAATGAATTACACTAACAATTATATTCATTCAATAACATCCGATCAGATAAATATTTTTTAAAATCAATATTTAAATTGAAAGTTATTATCCTTACATCTACAAATTTTGACATTAATTTATAATTATTTTCTATGTGAACAAGATATGTCAAAATCGATTAACGACGACAGTTTAATTGTATATAAGATTACTCTTGATTCATAATGTTGACATGGAAAATGATTGTATATTAATATCAAAATTTGTTCATATAACTAATATGATACTAACTTTCAATCAAGTAATAGATTTTAAAATATATTTATTTGATATAATTTTATTGAATGATCGTAACTATTTGATTAACTCTCTTATGTAACTTGATTCATATATAAAATAAAACTATGGCGAATAACTTCCATGAAAAGACAAAGGAGTTTAAAAGTGTTTTTTCTCTATTTCTCATAAGAAATGGATAGCCCTATTTAGAAAGGAGATAGACACAAATAAAATATTAACTTTAAATGTATTTTTAGTTTTTTTATTTTATTTAAATTTAACTTTTACACATTTTTTTTTTAAATTCGATTTTTTATCTCCAATTTAAAAAGTCGGCTAAATAGCACCCGTGGTCCCTTAACTTAATTTCAGTTAACATTTTAGTCCTTTATCTTTTTTTTTTCCCGGTTTGGTCCTTTTATCTTTTTTTTCCCGGTTTGGTCATTTATTTTAATTTTAAGTGACAATTTGATCTTTTATGTTTTAAAATGTCAACAATATTATCCTTTTTTTAACAAAAATTCATCAAAATTTTCAACCAAAACCCATAAAATTAATTATATTCTTTCATATAATATAAATTTCATAAGATTCGTAACTCAAATCTTTAAATAAACTCATATTTTCATTCTTTATTTCACTTAAAATTAAAATAAAGGACCAAATCGGGAAAAAAAAAAAGATAAAAGACTAAAACGTTAACTGAAATTAGGTTAAGAGACCACGGATGCTATTTAGCCTAAAAAATCTTTAGATATTTTTAGTCCATCTATTTTAAATGATATGACATTAGTAAATTGAAATTTTTTATTAACATGTTATTAATTCAATCCAAGTCATTAACATTGTTTTATAAATATGTTCAAATAAATATTTTTTTGGAAAAATATTTTTTGTCCGTTCTAATTTCCTCATCTATCTATGTCCCTCTCAATTGCCTTCTCACTTTTTTCTAAAAACATACTCCATCTTCTAACCTATCTCTCTTCTTTCTCACCTATTCCCACTATATTGTAATCTCATTCTTTTCACCATTATAGCAAACATCAAACACCAAACACCATACATCTCAATATCAAGAACAAAAGAAAATTGTGAGAGGGAGAAGTATCTGGATGTTGTCACGTCGTAAATGATTTAGCCATATTATTCAAAATGGAGTGGAAAAAAAAAACCTGAAGACTTTCTAAATTGGGAGACAAAAACCTAAATTTAGAAAGAAAAAAAAGATTAAAAATTAAATTTAAATAAAATAAAAAGACTAAAAATATATTTAAGTTTAGAATATTAATGAAATGTACTTGTTAAAAATTAATTATACGAATATCTTATTTGTCTTTTTTCTTTTTGTAAACAGAGTTGTTATTTTTTACAAATGAAGAGGAACATAACTCCATTTATAAAGTTATGTGTAAACAATGTTTTGAAACTCAATCACATTGTTGATTGGACGAGTTGATTCAAGGACTAGGAGTATGGGTGGCTCGAGTAGCATATATTATTAGACCAAGTAGTTTGGTGAGAGTCAATCTGATTTAATAAAATTAATATAAATTGATAGTCGTTTTGATTTGGTCAAAATCGATATAAATTGATGACTCAACTGGTTTGTTGAACTTAATCGAGTTTTTCCAATTTTTAAAATAAAAACAATAACTACAAACTGTTGTTTTTTTAGTTTCGAAAAACTATTTCAAAATAAATTTATATCATCGAAGATATTATTCGGTTGAGTCGCAGACTAGGTCGCTCTCTATATGACATTTCGCGGCACTGTCTAAATTGTGCAAGACAAACTATCCACCACGAAGTCCCCAGAATAAAACAGCCTAGACAAATTGTCCCCAAAATAAAACAGCTCAGACAAATTGTATTGTAGTTCTGCTGCACAGTAGAAACCGTTCAAGAATGTGGCTATTAAAGTCACTCTCAATATGACGGTTAAAGTCACTCTCAATATGGCGGTTAAAGGCACTTGCAATATGGTACTATGATCACTCATAAATCGAAAGAACTACCGCATAGAAAACTACTAAAAAAAACTGGTATTAGGACCACTCAAAATCAAAAGGACTACGGTACAAAACCGCTCTCAAATAACGAAGGATCTACGACATAAACCGCTCTAAAATGACAGTAACTCAGAAATATATCGAGCAAAATAGAAAAGGGAGAAAAGAGAAAGTTGGAAAATGCATCCAACTTTGGTGTGCTTTTCAAAAATGTTTGACACTCTTTATATAGTGATGGAAGCAAACCCACATATGCTTTCTACCAATTGGGGACTTCAACAAAATTTGATACTCTTTATATAGTGATGAAAACTACTCAACATATGAGAGTTTTCCAATGTGGGACTTCAACAATTTTTAAATTCACACACTAACATACTCTATGTTTCAACAATCCCTCACTTGAATTAAAAAAAAAATGTTTCTGAAGTAGCGTCAAACGCTTCTATAAGATTGTGCATAAGTAGATGTGTCTCCTGACTTGAACCTTTGCATAGCAATTGAGATTCAGATTCAACAAGAGTTAATTGTAGTTTTGAACTCTATCTCTGACATCAAACCTACACACAACATTTTCATAGGATGTATTCTCAAAAGCTCATGTATTAATGGCCCTGCACGTTTATCCCAGTATAGTGAACGCTCTAGGAATTCTGCCTCAAAATTCCATAGGAAGCGGCCCCACTTCCATATTCACATTGGTTAGTCTATCAAGAGTACTCTTATAGCTAGGTACTCCACTCCACATAGAATATAGATCTCATTAAGAGTTTCTATTATCTCATCTTATCATCACTTTAGGAGTCATGTTTCTTTGATTTATAATAGCATGTTCATCTCATATCACTATGACTTGTTATTACCTATTGAACCTAATTCTTGGGTTCTCCAGTCTTTTAAGTCGGGTTACTATCATGAGTGACTCTATAGGAATTAGTCTCGTCCTTTTGGATGTATTTAGGACTTTCTTTCTAGCTAACCCTTCCGTCAAAAGGTCTGCTAAATTCTCATTAGTGCGTACATGATCTACTATAAAAGCTCATTTAGAAAGTAACTCTCTAATAGTGTTGTGCTTACGACGTATTTGTCGTCTCTTGCCATTGTAATAATGATTCTCAATCTTTGTAATAGTCGCGGTACTATCACAGTGGATCAACACAGCTAACATAGGTTTTTCGGGTTCTCAGCTAGCAAGCATCTCAACCAACTTGCCTTTTCATTAGTAGTAGCTAGTGATATCATTTCAGACTCCATAGTGGACTGAGCCAATATCATCTATTCTTCGACTTCCAAGATACATCACCATCGGTTATACTAAAAATATAGCCATTGGTTGTTTTGGAGTCATCTAATAAAATGTTCCAATCAGCATCATTGTATCCTTCAAAGATGGTAGGAAATCTTTGACAATGTAATCTAAGCATGGTTACTTTCAAGTATCTCATGACTCTTTGGATAGTGTGTCAATGCTCCATATACTAGTTATATTGGTAAACCTCCACAACAGTCCCATGATATAGGCAATGTTGGGTCTAGTACAATCAGTGGCATACCTGAGACTGTCAATGATGCTCGTATATTCAGTTTGTATAACACATTCACTAGTGTTCTTGAAAAGTTTCACACTTGGATCATATGGTGTGCAAGCAGGTTTACAATCGAAGTATTTGTATTTCTTTAGGATCTTTTAAACATAGTGAGACTAATCCAAAGAAATTCCCTTTCCGAACCTAATAATCTTGATTTCTAGGATTACACTCATTTTCCGAGGTCTTTCATACCAAAGTTGTTACTCAACAATGATTTCACAATATTTATAGCATGAATGTTTGAACCAAATATGAGTAAGTCGTCTACAAAGAGACATATGATAATGCAAATGCCATTTTTAGATTTGTAATAAATACATTTGTCACTTTCATTCACTTTAAACTCATTCGATATAATCAAGTTATCAAATTTTTCATGCCATTGCTTAGTAGCTTGTTGAAGACCATAAAATTATTTATCTAACTTACAGACCTTGTCTTCTTGTCCATGAATTACAAAACCTTCAAGTTGTTCCATATAGATTTTTTCTTTCAGGTCACCATTTGAAAAAATTGTTTTGACATCCATTTGGTGTATCACCAAATTATGAATAGCTGATAGTGAAATGAGTACCCTAATGGATGTTATTCTAGTGACCGGTGAAAAAGTGTCGAAGAAATCTATATTTTCTCTTTGTCTAAAACTTTTGGCTACAAGGCGAGCCTTATATTTATCAACAATTCCATCGGGTTTTAGTTTCTTTTTCAAAATCTATTTACAATCTATTGATTTGCAACCAAGAGGCAAGTCTACTAAGCTTTAGGGTTTGTTAGACTTTAAGGAATCCATTTCATCGTTTATAGCTTTTTGCCATAAATCTGCATCCTATGATGACAAAGCTTCATTAAGATTTGCAGGATCATCTTCTAAAGAATATGCCATATATTCAGGTCCATATTCTTTAACAACTCTGACTCTCTTACTTCTTCGAGTTTCTGTTACGCCTTGTTTGTTGCTTTTAGTGCTTCTTGTCACAGGAATGTGACTTGGTTCACTGCCCCCACTATTTCTCTATTTGAAAGGGGATTTATTTTCATAGAAGTCAACATCATTTGACTCTATGATCATTTTCGCATTTAGGTCATAAAACCTATATGCTTTATTGTTTACTACATACCCATTGAATACACATTTATAGGCTCTACTAGCGAGTTTAACTCGCTTGGGATCGGAGATTCTAACATAAGCCAAACAACCCAAAGTTCAAAGATAAGACAAGTTCAGTTGTTTTTTCTTCAAAATCTCATAAAGAGATGTTTTGTTTTTAAATTTAGGAACTCTATTCAAAACATAGAAACCAGTCGAAATAATTTCCCCCACTAGTGAGATGCAGCACTAGAGTGAAGCATAATAGCAACAACTAGTTCAGTAAGAGTTATATTTTTTCTTTCAAGTTTACCATTCATTTCAGGCGAATATGGTGCAGTTGTTTCATGTATAATTCCATGAAATTTATAAAACTCATTAAATTAATTAGAAAAGTATAGTCAGAACGATTGTCAACAAAAGTAAAAAAATAACGTTTTTCATTTCTTGTAACGACCCATCAAGTTCACATATATCGGAGTGTGAAAAATCTAAAGACTCGGATTCTCTAACTACATATTTATGTGAACTCTTTGTTATTTTAGCTTAACTACAAAAATCACATTTTTCAAAATCAGATTTATTCTGATACTTGAGGTAGCGGCTCACAGTATTGCTGGAACTGTAGTAATTATACAGATCATCAGCAAGTCCATTAAGAATATAATTCTTATAGAGGTAATCATTATCCTCCCATGGTTAATTCTTCAGCTTTCTTATCCTTTTCTGTTTGCCTCAGAAAGAAGCAATAAAACAGCTCAGACAAACTATGTTTGCGGTGGCACTGCCCATATTGTGCAAGATAGACTGTCAACCATGAAGTCCAAATTGTGGTATTAGGACCATTCAAAATCGAGTGTCAAATTGTGCAAAACAGACTATCAACCACAAAGTCCAAATTGTGGTACAAAAACTGCTCTCAAATAATGAAACATTAGAATTACTCAAAAATCGAAGGGATAGAAAGAAATATATCAAGCAAAATAGAAAAGGAGAAAAGAGAAAATTGAGAAATACATCTAACTTTAGTGTGTTTTTTACAAAAGTTTGATACTCTTTATATAGTGATGGAAGGAAACTCATGTATATTTTATATCCAATGTGTGACTTCAACAAAAGTTTGACACTCTTTATATAATAATAAAAACTATTAAACATGAAAGTTTTTCAATGAGAGATTTCAACAATTTTTAAATTCACACTAAAATA
Source organism: Cicer cuneatum (assembly GCA_037974295.1). NCBI lineage: Eukaryota > Viridiplantae > Streptophyta > Magnoliopsida > Fabales > Fabaceae > Cicer > Cicer cuneatum. The sequence goes on along the minus strand of JBBPBO010001985.1, from coordinate 57,518,037 downwards.
CTCTATGCAAACTAATAATAACTAATTGCCATATAATTTGTACTATACTCAATGATAATTTAACTATATTTTTTAATTCTGTAAAAATAAATTTTTATTTATAATAATAGGAAAAAGTATTTTCGAGATTGAGTCATTCGATTATATCGAATTCAACACAAAGAGGAACATTTATAAACACCAAGTAGTCTAAATGGGTTAAATTCGAATCATTCCAGTTGAATCATTCGATTAATAGATAATATTCGACCATTAACATTTAACATAGTAATGCGGTGAACTTACCGATTATCGAATTGGTTTTTAACACATTGTGGGTAACTGTAACTGTGCCGACAGCACAAAGTGACAAGTGTTGTCTTCTTCCTCTTTGATTGTCTTAGTCACGAGCATTTCCATTTCGGTTTACACACTCCACGTGTAGTGTCACATTTCTCTTTAACCTTTTTTGTTTTTCTATTGCTTGCTCGTCTTAAGATGAGACAATTATTGTAGTTGATTTTTTAATAAATTAAAATAAATAAATTAAATAGAATAATAATTTTATTAAATTATTTATATTAATTATTGATTTAAGTTTAACATCATAAATATAAAATAAAGAATAATAATTTAGAAGTGATCAAAATATTTTTTTACAAATGTGAGCATATTATTATTTAACCTTTTTTTTTATCTATTATGAAACAGATATAATAATAATAATATTATTATTATTAACCTCAATTCACTTCTAAAATTAGTATATCAGTTTATTAATAATTGCGTGATAATTTTTAGAAATGTATATCTCTATAATCTAATCTTTTAAATTTAGTTTAAGTTTTCAAATTTAGAACCACAACATTAAATATATTATACTTGTCTTGATGTTGAAAACCGAGTATTAATTCAAGATAAAATATTGGTTTTTCATTAGTTTTGATTCTCTTTTTGTATAAATAATTTTTTTTATGAATATTTAAATTGACCGACATTCTTCCTTTTAAATGATTAATTGTTTTCATGCATTTTTTTATCCATAGAAAATATCAACATTTTATTAATTTACGTATTATTTTTATGCATTTTATCATATAATTATATGCTTTTGGCGGATAATCATATAAATGAAATATTATCTAATAATAAATAGCTAATCCAATAACTTCCTGTAAAAAAGAAATAGCTAGTCCAATACCTTATATCAATAAGAATGTATCTTATATTAAAATTTAGATTTGGAGATTTTATATTTAAGTTCTACTGGTGCCCTTTAAGGAAAATAAATATAAATCATTCATCTTTACTTCGCATTAGATCACCGCCCATCATTTTAAATTTTTTTTTCTTAAAAAAAGGTATGGATTCCGATGTACATATATCCACTTTCACAGTTTGCAATTTTGTCTATTTTTTCTCTAAAATTATAAAAATAGGAAAGTCTTCACCAAATATTTTCCTCTAATTTTTTTTTTTTTTTTTTGTGTTTTACAAAGTTCCTCTAAAATCGTTGGTGACCATGTTTACAAGCATTGTTGCAGATCATACAAAAAATCTTTACTTTTTTTATTGTTTTTATTTTATTTTTACTTTCAACCGATTTTAATCAAATTAAATTATTTTTTCCCATCATGAAATGACATGAAACTTTGTTGTATCAATTACTTGTTTGTTTCTTTCTAATATTTTTCATCCGTTCAATTATTTCATGCCGATATTGTCATGTTCTAATTCAAAATTTAATTAGAAAAATTATTGGTGTACATCTATACACTCTTTTGATATTTTGAGAGAAAAAGTTAAAAATAGTAATGTGATAAATGTGATAGAAAAACAGATAAATATAAAATAAAGTGTTCAATAAATATAAATAAATTATATATTTTCATAAATTATTATTGATTTAATTAATAAAAAGTAAAAATTGTTAGCTATCACATGTTATATAACTACTAACCAGTATGGTTACATGGCTTTTTCTCCAAAGATATTGTAATTATGTTGCCTTTGTCTAGATATGGAAATAAATTTTTTGGATGGGAAGAATCGCATATTTATATTTGTTCGATTTACATTTTCTTTGATAACAATTTAAAATTATTATTAATATTACTTTAATTAATAAAAATAGCATTCATCACACATCATTTTCAATTTTAGGGTTGTTGCGAAAAAATTTCTTTTTTGACTAAGGTTGTGAAAGATTTGAACCTTCCTCAATACTTATAATTAAAATTCCTAAAATGGGATTTTCTGAATGAGATTAATAAGGATGCACGTGATTATTAAGTACTTGTAAAAGTCAATATCACAAATCACATCAATATGAAATCACATGTTCTCAATATAGATTCTTATCGTACTGAAAATTATGTCTAATTTAATAGACCTATATGTCTTGGCTAGTTGTTAAATTTTTGCAGAGCTGAGCTTGACTGCACTACATAAAGAGGCTTGAATGTGACATGATGAAAACAACCTACACTAATAATTTTTAGCTGTTTCTTCTTAATTTTCCTTGCTATTATAATTGAATTTTCAGATCAAGATCTCACTTCTAATATTAAAATTACGTAGTTCATAAAACAAACACGTCAAATTAAGAAACATATCTGTCAAACACATCAATTTATGTATGTGTGTATTTGTATTCTCTTAGTTTTATTAATTAATAATTAACTATGCTGACAGAAGTCGGTTTTGGAACAAATTTAGATTGAAGACAAATGATTAAGTCCTGTTTTATGGTGGTCCTACCCTGCAAATAATAGTGCCATTTTTTATATTTATTACTACTTTTTAATTAAGGTAAAGCTATGATAAGAATCCTGTGCACTTTCTTAAACTAACCTCCATATCGAGCATAATAATTTTGGTATTAGGACATGAGATTTGGTTTCATTTGGCACCTAGGTTTCATTCCCTAGGCAGCATAACTATAAACTTTTTTTTTTTATTCAACTGTTATATTTCAATGCACTAAAATGGACATTATATTTCGCAATTTATACCAATGAATGTAAGTGTCAGATATAAAGTAAGAGAAAAAGTGTGAGAAAAATTTATAAAATATATTTAGAATTATCTAATATCTATATTAATGTAGTAAAATTAAATAATTTAATTTATCATTTGATCAAGTGATTGCAATACTTGAGTTTAATGTATCTGTTAGCAATTGATCCAATACATCTCTTAAGTTACAAAAGATTACAATATTTTTTATGAGTTGTTTTCTTTCACCAATTGGTATGCGTGTCTCTATTAATAGAGATATTTTAGAGACATAAAGGATAAGACAAATTTCATGTTACATGAATCAAAATTCTGTCAAAAATATTTCTGAGTCATTTCTTATTTTCTCTAGTGCACGAGAGTAAATGAAGAAACTTTATTCTGTAAACTATCATTGATTGATAGGTTTGATGTGAATGTGCAATTCACTTCAAGGATTCCAACGTATCCTGAAAGGGATTCGCCGATTAACCCGTTTGCATCCAACATACATAGATTGGTGGGGGCGAATCGAACCTAAAGCTTAGTGTGATACACATGCTTTGAAATTTATTTGTACAACATTCATCATCATCAATTTCATCATTTTCTTGTTCAAGATTTGCAACATATCCCCAATAATAGATCCAACAATCTTTAGGTTCAATTTTGATTTTAATTTATTTTTAAACAATGAATGTTTCTTTAAAAAGATGAACAATCGCATATTTATGACTAGGGTGAATGGTACATAATCAATTTATATCAATATATGATGTTTGATATACATATATTAAGTTAAAGATGGTATATTCGTCTGGATTGTATGCCTTGTTGTCGACTTGCTAGCATATATAATTGATGATAATAATTTTCTTGTGGTTTATTTATGCATGAATTGTTTGTTTGAATTTTGAAAATCAATGTCTTGATTTTTATTAGTGGCATTGTATGAGTTTGACTCTTTGCTGATATTTGAATTTCAAATCTTATATTTTGAAATTGTTGACAAAAAAGAAACGCAAAAATTGAAATGACAATATGTTGTAAACATTATATTGAACCTTTTAATTTTGGAAACAAATTTGGCGTAGACATTAATTACCATGGTCGTAGATCATAAAGTTTATATGGTTCTAAATTTATATGATTTTGTGAAATACTCATAATTGTAATACTACAACGAGTTCATGTTTTGATATTAACAAGCATGTAATTTTATTAGCATTATAATGTTTGACTAATGATGCATGTTTGTGTACTAGTTTATTATAAAAGTAGTCTAAGTAACTTTCATAAATATCAAGTGGAGTTTTAATTGGTTCATGCAATTATTTTTATTTAGAATAGATGATCTCATAGTATATGTGCATGATAGTATGAAAATAATTATTTCTTGTTTGCCTTGATATTGAAAGTGATTTGGATCTATTTTGCATTATTGTAAGTTGACAAATGTTCATGGAAGAAACTAATACAAAATCTTAATGATTTTATTCATTGTTTATTTTTCTTTGTGATACTTATTTAGATTTACCATAGAACATATTTAAATATGAAACTTGAATTAATAAATAGAATTCATGATGCATGTATTAGTTATAATATAACTATGAAGAAATGATTTTTTTAATATAAATGAAATGAATTCTTATTTGTTAAGGAATAGATGACTTACATGTTTGGACCCATTTTATGATATTTGATTATGAGAAATTTTTATGTTCATGCTTTGTTAGCTTGTAGCAATATATATTTAATGCATTCAATATAATATATCTTGAACTTGAATATATTAAAAAAGAATTAGAATTTTAAATAGAGATGCTTATTAAATATAGTAAAGGTAGAATGAAATAAAAGTTTGTGTTTGATAATTGAGATGCTTATTAATTGTATGTGATACAATGTGAAGAGATTAAATTGTTAGAAAGTCATGGGTTTCGCGATAGTTGGTCAACACTATCAAGAATATATAAAAAATGTAGCTATATGGATGTATGCATATTCAAAGTTTATTAAAGTTGAAAGGAATCTTGCAATTCTTTGACAAAATAGTTGATAAGGATATGATGTCTTCGGATATGTTGTTGAAGTCATTGAAGACATCATTAGGAATGTCATACAAGCCCATATCTAAATAATCACCAATGGTAGAAACGATCAACTCACACTTGAGTAACAACAAATCTTGAATTCAATGATGAAAGTACACTATTAGAGATATTGAAGTACTTGACGACAGATACATCCCAAAGGGTAAAAGTACTTGGACCATAAAATAAAAGTGGTAGGATGATGCATCCTCTTAATAGACATATATCATATATTTGCTTAATTGTATAATTATGGGTGAATTTCTAATACAGTCCACCTATATGAAAATGAAGTGGGCCACTTCATAGAGTTCCAGAGTTTGACTCTTAAATTCTCATGAAAAGGTTACGAGACACAAGACCTTATCAAATGTGTTATCTTTTTAATTCGACCAACGGTACCGATATTTCATGTGTGAGTTATGCACACTTGTTCTAAATGGTTGGTTCAAAGTTTGTCTACCAATCTATTCGGGGATGAGTGAAAACATAACTTACTAAGTAATGATTCAAATTGTAAGATACCTTTATCTGAAACCATGAGATTTTCGAAATAACAGATTTAGATATATTTTGAAAATGGTGGGGTATTGTGAGGGAAATTTCCAAAATATATTTGGAATTCTTTAATATCTATATTAATGTAGCAAAATTGAATAACTTAATGTATCACTTGATCAAGTGGTTGCAATACTTGGGTTTAATGCATGTGTTAGCCATTGAACCAATGCATCTGTTAAGTTACCAAATGTTACAATATTTTTCAAGAGTTGTTTTCTTTCATCAATTGGTAGGAGTTTCTCTATAAATAGAGATACTTTAAAGGCAGAAAGGATGAGACCAAATTCATGTTACATGAATCAAAATTCTGTAAAAAATATTTATTAGTTATTTCTTCTATTCTCTAGTGCATGAGAGTAAATGAAATGATTTTATTCTGTAAACTATCATTGATCGATAGGCTCGATGTAAATGTGCAATTCACTTCAAGGATTCTAAAGTATCCTAAAGGAGATTTGTCGAGTAACCCGTTTGCATTCAATATACGGTAGAGGTGAATCAAACCCAAAACTTAATGTGATACACATGCTTTAGAATTTATTTTTGCGACATTCATCATCATCATCAATTTCATTATCTTCTTGTTCAAGATTTGAAGCATATCCCCAATAAAAAATCCAACAAAAAATACATTAATAGAGAGAGAAAATTAATATAATAACCAAAAACAATATAAAAATATAGCAATGATATCAAAATTTGTGCATGAGAGTAAATGAAAGGATTTTATTATGTAAACTATCATTGATCGATAGACTTGATGTAAATGTGCAATTCACTTCAAGGATTTTAAAGTATCCTAAAAGACATTTGCAAATTAATCCGTTTACATTCAATATACGGTGGAGCGAATCAAATCCAAAACTTAATGTGATAGACACGCTTTAGAATTTATTTGTGCGACATTCATCATTATCAATTTCATTATCTTCTTGTTCAAGATTTGAAGCATATCTCCAATAAAAAATCCAACAAAAAGTACAATTATAGAGAGAGAGAGAAAAGTAATATAAAAACCAAAAACAATATAAATATATAGCAATGATATCAAAATTTGTGTCAAAAATATCATTTCTGTTTATTATTTTTCAAAAAAATTTCAAATACTCCTCTCTCACAGTATAAACAAAAAAAATAATCATACTTTTGAAGTATGAATGTCACTTTACAAGGAAGGGGGTTTGAATTGTAAAGTTGTATTTTTAAAATTTCCTTGTTGAAACTTAAAAATAACTCAAGATTGATCTTGGTTAAGAAAACAGAAAACGAAGAATGTTCTTGGTTAGTTTGAAAAGGCAGAATGATTTTGATTGTGAAAGCAGAAAAACGGAGAACGTTCTGGAAAACGAAGAACATTCTTGGTTTGATTCAAAAACAGAAATTGATTTTTAACTTAAGTAAATGAAGAGCTGAAAGTAAATAGAGATAGAGAAGAGATATCACACAGAGATATATCTTGGTTCACCCAACCCGGGCTACGTCCAGTCCTCACAACCGTGAGATTTTCCACTAAGTGTTAAAAACAAAGAACCTTCTTGGTTTTACAGCACCTAGCTCATATCAGCTTCGATCTATCACAATTGTCAATCCTTTCCACCTAGAAAAAGATTCAATCAGATCACCTATCAACCCTTGATATGATTTTTACAACTCACCTTTTATAAACAATCCTTATAGTCTTGAGTTTACACAATAATGATTAAAGTGTTTGACATAATCTGTATAATCTCAAATCTTGTTTGAGGTTAAATTCTTTACAAGATGTTTCAGTAAACTAATGATAGTAAATTCGAAACTGAATGTTACTGATTTCTTGTGAGACTTTCAAGTATGAATGTGAGTGATTAATGATCTTTCTTTTGCAATTGAATGTCGTGATTCCCATTGAGCTGTGAGGTTCCTTTTATAGACATTTGAGGAGGTCCATGTCAGCTTAATGTTACCGTTTGGAAGAGTTCCTTTGGTCAAGGGTAAGATTAAAATAATTGGTCTTCAAAGTAAGACTATTGACTGGACTTTTTCCCTTTTTGACTTTAAAACTTTCTAGTTTTTGTGCATTCTCTTTCTTCTGATCTGTACAGTGTTTTGAAGATTACTTGATCACGAGAATATGTGTCATAATGTAATGTTGGAGTCTCAAGAACGTTCTTCGTCTGTGCTTCACAAGCTGGAGAATGTTCTGGGGTTGTATGGTAGAAACTGGAGAATGGTCGTTTTCAACTGATTTTGTCACTTTGTCTTGATTCAAATCTTTTCTCCTTAGATCTTTTAGAGTACTTCTTTTGCTATTATTAAAGTTGTATATCCCTTGTATATGTACTGGTAATCCATTCGAAATAATCGTGATCTTCTCTTGCATAAAAAGCTGGTTCGAACAGTTTTGATGAAAAGGAAAAGATGCGGAGAACGTTCTTGGTTTTTTCAGAAAACGTCTAGAACGTTCTTGGTTCTGGGCAGTTCGTTTTTAGCTTATTCTTGAAACTGACTTTGCTTGTTTTTGCTTAGTACCTATCTTGGATTATCACACTCAAATACACATGTTAAATAACACATAATTTAGAACCATAATTAGAGTCTTTAATTAATCTTTGTTTTCATCAAAACAATTTAATTGAGATTTTTTCTTCACAACTTTATGATGTAAAATATAAGTAAAAGAGAACTAGTCGTATCATATATTGTTGGAATTCAAGTGTGAGTAGTTTGTTCCACATCGATTAAGAATAGAGGAAACATTGAATATATAGATGTGTGACATATATATCCAAAATGTATCTAACATTTCTTTCATTCCTAGTCGCTACGGGACGAGCCATCGACACTTGAATCCCAACAAACTCTCTCTATCATTTGTTGAAGAGTTCGAAGGAGCATGGTAGCAGCAATAAGCTAAACGTCTAGAATATAATATTAATATTTCTAAAATACCCTTTAATTAATCAACATTTTAATCTTATGAAACAAGTTTTTACTGGGGATAATTTAAAAAATAAAATTACTTTTTTATTATTTTTTCTAGGTCAGTAGAAAGGCCAGTAAATACTATCTTAAATACACACACAACTGCTATCAACTTAATAATATCAATATTTGTCAATTGAGTTAAAACATAATGTATACTTTTTTATTACTTTAAAAATCATAAATGTTACTACAATCGTCTTTATATATAAGATCACATTGATTGAATAACAAAAATTAAAAAACATTGTAATTAATATTAAATTTATTGAAAATTTAAACTTTTTTTTTACTAGTTTACTTCTAGCGAAAAATAATTAGTTTATGTTTTTATTGTAGTATTTATTGTAGATTAAAAAAATATAAAAATATAATTAATGATAGATTATCAAAAAAATAATTAATATAATTAAAAAAAATATATCTTTTGAAAAAGAGTAATTTTTTATTTTTTGTATATGTGAGACTACCTGAGTGTATAAAATATAATTTTAATTTATATATCAAAAAATATTTATACCAATAATAAATCACATCTATCTAATATTTAAAAATATTTATGTATATGCTAACCACTTTTAACATAAATGATTATAATATTTTACAATATAAAATATTTTATACCACATATAAATTAAATTGTATAAAATATACCAAGACTTGTGATTTTACTAATATAGAGAATAAAGCATATTCTCAGAGCATATGTAGGTCAGAGCACAATACAGAAAAGCTTAGGCCAGGCCATATAAAATGAAATTGACCGTGTAAAATTTTCAAACCATACTATTGTTGCTATGGATACAATGGTGAGTTGTAGGATGAAGAAATGTTCCATATGATCTATGATAAGCAAACAACCATTTTTATTTTTGAATATACGAGGTGTTTGTAATTATAATTTTTAAATGTGTTAAAATTGGAAACACATTTTTAGTATTTATTTTATTAATAATTTTATGGACTAAATTGACTATTTAAAAATATATCTGAGAAAAAAAAATAACTAATTAAAAAAACATTTGTAGATGTGTTTGCAATTTCGTTATATTTAGTGACTATAGTGACATCTTTTCACTCATTAGTAGATAAAAATGATTGTTTACTCCATCTATATATAATATGTCAATGCTTAAAATATTCAAAATAATATTAACAATATAGGTGCTACTTTATGTAAATGGAAGTTGATTGTATTATATGTCCTCTTGTGATTGAGATGATAACCTAATTGATCTGTGTTCAACAAAAACAAGAAAAACAAATACTAGTACCACAAAATTTAGTTAATTTATGTTTTCCCTAATTTTTGTTGAATCAACATCGATAAGATCATTGTTTCATATGTAAGGACATAAAAGCCCCTGAACTTCTGCTTAAAGGCGGGCCAACGCTTGAATCAATATTGATAAGATCATTGTCTCATATGTGATATTTTTATTCTAAGGGGTGATATTTTCATTCTAAGGGGTGATATAGACTATTATTGATATTTTTAGTGATATTCAAGTGTTAGTCTACCATAACCAATTATCAAAGTGATTCAATGTAAAATTACATTTGAAGAGTTAACTAACGGTTACACTCATTCAATAACTTTCATATTGAATAAATAATTTTCAAATCAACTGTTGGATTGAAAGTTACTATCATATAAAATTTTGACAATATCTATTATAATTTCATAAGTTATATATTATATATAGTAATAGAATGTTATGAAATGAAAGGAATTTTGTAATGAGAAAGTAAGAGAAATGAATTTTAGTCATTAATCAAAAAGTAAGTTTATCATGTAACCTTTTTAAATAGTCTTGTGACACTTAAATAACTTTCAATTATGACTATTTATATATAACCGTGTTATTCAAATTTAGTCATCTCACTCTCGTATTAAAATTATTCTCAATGTATATATAACACTCCCAATTAACAAAGAGTTTGATTTCACTTAATAAATATCAGGCCAAGTCTTCAATAATAAAATTTTAGGTGCAAAAGAGCTTTGGTGGTCTAAGATTAATTTAAAGTTGAGGTTTTTATTAAAGCTCATAATATTGTTTTAGTAAAATTATAAATATTTCATAAAATTATTATTTAGTAATAATTCCTCCTAAGAGAAGGTAGATCCAAAGAAATCAATAAGAAGGTACATAGCAATTCAGCTGAAATCACGGTCCTTTGTTTGATGCTCAGTTTTGGCTTGTTTAGTTGTCCCATTGCCAGAAATTTACCTCAAAGCTAATCTCAATATTGTCCCATAAAATTGAATAGCACTTTTAAAAGCTAACTAAAAAATTTCAAATATCACCTAAGATGGTCTTGAGCAAATTCTTACATTGTGTCATTCCTATCTCGTTTCTAATTGATATCATCAAACAAATGTGAAATTTTAATATAACTTTTTTAAAATTTAATTTCAATTATAAATTTTTTTTTATCAATTTGTAGAATTGGTTCTTCTATATTAAAATTTAACAGTTTTGGATATTATTCATATTTTTTTAAATAAAAAATTAACGATTTAACATATTATAAATTACGTGACATAGAATCTCGTGATGTAGAACAATATATATGCATTAATGATTTATAAGTTATTAATTAAAGAGTTAAATATTTTTTTAGTCTCTGTAAAATAAAAATATAATTTTTAATATTTTCAAAAGTATTATTGTGTACGTAGTTTTAGTCCTTTTTTTGTTAAATGCAAGTATATTTTTGAATGAATTTTTTTCAAACATATCTACAACAACATAAAAAGTTTCTCTATAAAAAATGAACACAAAATTTGATTTTTAAATTTATATTTTCGTTACTTTTTTTTTTATTTTTTTACATTTGAAATATTCATATTTAATTCATCGAATCTTAAAATATTCTAAATTTTTGTGGAAGAAGATTTTATAAAGTTCTAAGTATGCTTGAATAAAAAATTATTCAAAATTTTTAATGTTAAAAGACAATTAAATATGTTTTATTTCAGCAGAGACTATAACCGTTTGCTGGATAATTTTGCCGGGATCAAAAGTTGTATTTTTATTTTTACATATATTAAAATTGAAATGTTGAAATTTTACAAAAAAACATATTTAACCCTTAATTAAATTACAAAAATAAATAATTTCATAAATTTAAAATGAAGTTTTTAGAGGATTTTATTGCAATTTCATATATATTAATTATTCAACATCATTGTATCATATGTAATGTGTTTAAAATATATCACATTATAATTTTTTAATTAAAAAATCCAAATAGACGAAAACTATAAAATTTTAAAATGAGAGGAATTAATCCACAAATTGATAAAAATAAGAGATCAAAACTACAATTAAATTTTTTAGTCATTATCGGTAGAGATCATTAATTCAACTCCTCTTCTTATAAAATTAACAATAAATTACTAACATCATCGACTATTTAAAAAAGTTATTGAATATCAAATTATGTCTTACATTCCCAATATTACAATATCAGTCTTAGCTAAATCAAGTGTATTCATACCAACATGATGAGAAACAAAATGATGTAGTATTTAAAGAAACATTTGAGTATTGTTAAAGGTAGTAGACTAATAATAGAAAATGCATTATGATACTGCCATAATTCCACATTTGAGTATTGTTTACTCAGGCACTTCATCATAACAATTCCACTGAGGCATAATAACACTTTAACCCATAACATGTAAATTTTCTATTTTTATGAATGTCTCTCCTTTTTGCATCCTCAAAACACTAAATTCTTACTCTATTATTTAGAATAATTGGTTAATTAGAGATACCCAATTTGAGTCCCATATCACTGAGTTTGAAGCATGTGTTCAACTATCCATGCTTAGGCCTACTACTAGTAGCCCACATCTTTTCTTTTATCTTTAGTGAAAACTCAAGCAATATATAATCATTTTTACCCAAAAATATATAGTCTCAAACAAGAATATATAATAATTGTTGCTTCCAATAAGTTATAACTTTTTGTCACACAAAAATGAGAGTACAAATTAATACACTTTTTCTTTACACCTCATTTTCCACTTCATTTATTCTATTTTATTTATGTCACTCTTTTCTCACTATATAATATATTTTATCTTTTATTTTCTCTTCCTATTCATTGAATAAACCAGCATCCCAATCCTCGAAATTATAAAGATTAACGGTCTCTCAAATATACAAAATAATAAATTGGTCTTTTAAATTAAAAAATATAAACCAATTAAATTCCTCAATCAAAATATCAACTTAGTAAACACCTATCAAAACCAATTAAATATCTACATATTAACATGAATAGTTTTTTGGTGAATTAAATCATATAATATTTAAAATTATAGTGTTAAATTTAAAAATTAAAGAAAAAAAAACTAACTAAATTAGCATATATTTTTAATTTTACTACATTGCTATTTTGCACAACTAAATAACTAGATCAATATTTATACAATTTCAACAACTAAAATATTTATTTATTCCGATGGAAAATTGAGTATAAAAAATGTGCTAGGAACTAGAATTACCCCAAAAAGAATAGACCTAGAACCTACAAGACCAAACGTATACAGCACATTATCATGTACCACTACTATTTGTCACTCACTACATTTGAGTGCCCCATACCCTGATACACCTTCAACCATATCCCAAAAATAAAAAAAAATAAAATCTTCCAACCCCAAAACAATAAAAATATATTACCAAAAAGAAAAAAAAATCCCACAAAGTGAGTTTTTTCAGTAAGCAACTATTTTTGGTGTTTTGGCATTTGAATGTACGAGATATTGTAATAATAGTGTTTGAATGTATTATAATTGTAAAAAATACTTTAACGTGTTTTGTTAAATATTTTGATTCTCAAATCAGTTTTTTTTTACTCAGTTAAATCCTCATATATTCATATATTTTTCCTTATATATAGTACTCACTGGTACTCCATATATCACAAAGGCACCATCCATTATCTCAACCTTAAATCAAAACAACCATGAAAATCCCATTTTTCCTAGCTCCTTTACTTCTCTGCCTCTTAATTTCCCAAGTCCAAGGACAAAACCCAAAATGCAACATCCAAGATCATGGCTCAACTCTCCAAATAATCCATACATTCAGCCCATGTTCCCCATTCAAGCCATCAAAACCAATGTCATGGGAAGAAAGTGTCCTACAACTACAATCCAAAGACCAAGCTAGGATGCAATACTTGTCTAGCTTAGTTGCTAGGAGATCAGTTGTGCCAATTGCATCGGCTAGACAAATCATACAAAGTCCAACATATATTTTGAAGGCTAAAATTGGTACTCCACCTCAAACCTTGCTTATGGCTATGGATACTAGTAATGATGTTGCTTGGATTCCTTGTACTGGTTGTGTTGGTTGCTCAACTACAAAAGTTTTTGCTCCTTCTAAGAGTACAAGTTTTAGGAACGTGGGATGTGGTTCTCCTTTGTGTAAACAGGTTAGTAACATATACTCAATGCTTTTTGATTTGGAATGTTTATTCATTTTTCTTAAGTTTTTTTACTACCCTTTTTTTGAAATTACCATTTTATGGCATGTGGAATGTTTAGATCTCATTATTTTTATAATGATATTGATTGATGAGTTATGTATATGATGATGATATTGACAAAGTATAATGTTACTTTGGAAAGTATTTGAAATTTTCTTCCATTAAAGTGAGATTTTCTCCTCTCTTTTATGTATTATATATATGTAATGATTAACTTTTCCTTAATTTTTTTATAAACAACTTTAAGCTTTTATGTATATTAAAAAAAGTAGATAATAAATTTAATTTATTTATTTTATTTGTAAATATTTATAATATACTATTTGTAAAAGAATGTATCAGACTTGGTCTTTTTATTTTTAAAGATAAATTAATAGTATTATTAAGAAGTGTATTTATAATATTAATAGTAGTAGTAATAAATGTATCTAGTAACTAAAAAATGACTTATATTTTGGAGCAAATTTTTTAAAAGAAAATGTTTTTAATTAGAAACAGAGAATAGGTAATATCGATCATAAACCCACTTCAAAATGTTTTTCTAATGAAACAACTATACATTTATATTTTACAAGGACTCTTGAACAATATTCTTTTATAAGAAAAACGCTGGAACAATATAGTTGATACATAGGTAATATCAAAATAAACATATATTTTAGACTTATGATGGGCAAAATCGATCCATACTCTCTATGTATGGCATCAAGACAAAAAACAACCACACTAAATTATTTAGGTAAATTGTTATGTATCTGTGAATTTGGTCAGATGCTAATACTTCTAAAGTAAAATTAGTTCAAAATTTATTTAAATTATTTAATTTTTATATAAAATTATAATGTAACTTTTCATGACTGATTATTGAGTAGAAGAGTGTTCACCTTTATTTTATGGGTCATGCTATAGATATATGTTAAAAAATTTATAAATGGTAGTTATATTTAAAAAAAAATAAAATACACACTTTTTAATTAATAAAATACAAAATTTTTAATATAACTTATTTATCTTTAATACATTAACAAATACTATAAAAATGCATGTTAACATTTATTTTATTTTATTGTGAATAATATATTCGAATTATACAATTTATGCTTCATTACCGAGTCACAGTTATTCCTATTAAAAAGGAAGATTTCACGCACCGCTTGTCGAGCGTGGACTCAAATTATCAATACACAGTTTAAAAGCATTATCCTATAGTCACTCAAGTTACCTTTAGGAAAGGCAAAAAAGATCACGAGATTTTTCCAAAAAAGAAACAAATGCTTTTACTACTTTTCTCTTTTTATACAAAAAAATATGAAATAATGTCTTTATTCAAAATAATTGAAATATAAAATATTCTCTTTATCTTAAAGTAATTGATTTATTTAAAAAAATTATTTTAAAATAATTAATTATTTTAATTATATTATTTAATTAATATTATTATTATTTTTAATATAATATATTTTACTATAATTTATAACATAAACAATACACTAATATATGACAAAAATAATTTAGTCAAATTAATATTTTCTTTTATATATATATTATTTTTGATATATATGAAATAATTAAATAATTTAATTATTTTGAGACGTATCCGTTGCGAAATTATAAACGGTTCTCAAATAGCTAACATGTGATACTTTTCAGGTACCAAACCCCACTTGCGGTGGAAGGGCGTGCGCGTTCAACCTCACTTATGGTAGTTCCACGGTGGCAGCTAGTGTGGTCCAAGACACACTTACCCTAGCTACTGAACCAGTCCCGAGCTACACTTTCGGCTGTGTTCAAAAAACTACAGGGAGTTCAGCACCACCACAAGGTCTATTGGGCTTGGGCCGAGGCCCATTGTCCCTATTGGCCCAAACCCAAAATCTTTACCAATCCACATTTTCTTACTGTTTGCCTAGCTTTAAATCACTTAACTTTAGTGGGTCGTTGAGACTTGGGCCTGTGGCCCAGCCCAAGAGGATTAAGTATACTCCACTTCTTAAAAATCCTAGAAGATCATCACTTTACTACGTTAACTTGGTTGCTATTAAAGTTGGTAGGAGAATTGTTGATATTCCTCCAGCTGCATTGGCCTTCAATCCAACCACTGGTGCAGGAACCATTTTTGATTCTGGTAATTTCTTAATTAACACATTATACTTTTGAAAAAAAAAATGCTTCCTACTATAGTTTTTTTAAAAAATACAAAAAGAGGCGTGATTCTACTATAGTTTTTACAAATAGATTTAATTTGTATATACTTACATTATAAAAATGTTTTATTTATTCTAATGATGTGTTGTCATATCATTGCATGTAAAAATATTTTTACAATAGTACATACCATCTATATAATTAAATTAGGTTTGAACAAACTATTAATCAAATGATTACTTATAAAAAAAAATTAGACTCTAAATATATGTTTATTGTTATCATTTTAAACTTTGTACACGCATTTTAAATAATTAAAATTTCAGATCCTAACATTGTTATTTAAGATAAAATTTCATTACTAATAAATTTAACAAAATTAATAACTCATCACTACTAGTATGTTAACTTTCTTTATTTTTTTAAGTAGAAATTATAGTGTCCAAAATTATTAGTAGAATTTGACATTTTATTTATGTTGATACTTCAAAATTACCACTTATCATTTGCAGTATTTTAATAAGTTTATTAAATAAAAATGTGAAAAGGTTGAACAGATTAGAGAAAAAACAAAAAAAACAAAAATGGACAATAATGTCTCATTAGGGTGGAGATTAACTTTTCAAAAACTCTTATTAGAAAAAGTTAAATTGAATAATACATGTGTTAGGTTAATTGTTATGCTTGACCGAGAAAGCGATAGTAGCTGCAATCAAATGATATATTTTTTTGGTGAAAGTATAATCAAATGATTTACGATTACTTTATCTAGGTTTTATATTTTGGGTATTTCCTTATCTTTTACCTTTTCAAAAACACATGGGGTGCTATTCTTGAATAGTCTCCTATTATGTCCACATTCTCAAGATAAGCAAAGTAAAATGGGTTTCATGTTTTTATGTACGATGACAAAATAAAGGTCAAATTACGACAAAATTTGAGTTTTTTTGTGAATGGAATCCTACATGTGATTGTACCATATGCATCACTTTTATTCATGCTCCCCATGTCTTATGTCTTATCTAGTACAAAGAAGTATTCACCACCACATTGAGATCAATATTAGATACAATTATAATCACCCGACATTAATTTCTTTCATTGGAAAAAATTGAGAATAGTGATCTTGAAAATAATATGACAAAATTGAAGCAAAAAAGAATACAAATAATTTCACAAAACTTTATTTAAATCTAATTCTTTTGTTGAATATTACCAGGTACGGTTTTCACTCGGCTAGTTGAACCGGCATACATCGCCGTAAGAAATGAGTTTCGTCGACGAGTTGGCCCAAAACTCACCGTGACAACCCTAGGAGGATTTGACACATGCTACACATTCCCAATTATTGCACCAAATATAACATTCATGTTCTTGGGCATGAATGTAACACTACCACCAGACAACACCCTCATACACAGCACTGCCGGTAGCATCACATGTTTGGCCATGGCAGCGGCGCCGGATAATGTGAACTCGGTGTTGAACGTCATAGCAAACATGCAACAACAAAACCACCGTGTGCTATTTGATGTTCCCAACTCAAGACTTGGTGTTGCTCGAGAACTTTGCACCTAATAAGTTGTTCTTGGTCAAGATCAATTTTCGTAACATGTAGCACAATAATTATATTGTCAAATTGGCAATGTGAGTTAATTATTTGGGTAATGGTATTTTATTTATCTTTGTCTCCGTGTGATTTGGTTTTGGCATTGCTCTAGAGTTTATTGCTAACTATATAGTAAGATACTGAGCTACCATGTTTAAGGAGTTATTATATGTAAGTTTCAAAGTTTGAAGTAATAATTATATTGTAGCTATGTAGTGGTATATGCCACGAGCACATATCCCTTAATTAAATTGTTTTTCTTTTATAACTTAATTAAGGTGTATTTGATTAAAATTTTAAAAGATAATTTTTGCATATAAAAATCTTGTAAATTTTAAGAGACTGCAAGACTTTAATGACTTTTAAGATTAATAAAATTTATAATTTAGATTTTAAATGATTTATATTATAAAAATTTATAAAATTTAAAAAGACTTTATTAATTTACGAGATTTTAAATGATAAATAAAATAATTTATCTCAAGTGGTTAAAAGAACTTTAATTCGAATCTTGAATAATTATTTAATTATACTTTACTTTTGTCGCACAAACTCCTAATTATCATAATCTCATATTCAGGGTGGGGGTTAAACAAAAACAAAAGATTTCAAAGGAATATTGTTAAAAGATATATGATTGAATTTACTATATTTGTCGTGCTTTCGTTTTATGCGTTTCCTTTTTTGGTGAAATTTTTTAGGTGTTTCCTTTTATAAATCGCTTCACTTTTACTACTACTAGAAAAACAGGAATTAGCGTCGATCAAAAGCCGACGCTAACACTTCAAAAGCCGACGCTAACGCCGTTTTAGTGTCGGATTAGCGTCGGGCCTAGGCTAAAACGGTCGAAGCTATTGCATAGCGTCGGCCATATAGCGTCGGATGGTATATTAGCGTCGGTCTAGCCGACGCTAATCCGACACTAGTAAATAAAAAACCCATCCGACGCTAAAAAAAACTTTTGCCACGTCATTTTTATTTTAAAAAAATTAGCGTCGGATAATCGACGCTAACGTCAACAAAAAGTCAATAAACTGTCAGCGTCGGCTAGGCCGACGCTAAAGTCAATATTGAAAAGTCAGCAATTGTGTAGTGTCGGAGGAAGCCGATGCTAAGTTGATATTTATTTAATTTTTTTTTTGTTTTTTTAGCACCTGCTCAAATAATATTTAAAAATTTTATAAAAAAGATAAAGTCAACATAAAAATCCCCTTGCATTAACAACATTAACAACATAATAAATAATACTTCAAAAACGCCCTTGCATTAACAACATAAAAAAGGCAACTTAAAGTATCATTTGTTATCATAATCCAAAATATTAACATAATATCAAATAACCTAACAATGTCACCTATTGCATAATTGTCAACCAAGTACTACAAAAAGTAAGCATAGCTAAATATCAAATCAAAGTTCTTCCAGTGACACACGTCGTCCAAATGATCATCGTAATGAGGATGCGAAGGAGGATGACTCGCATCAGATGATTCACCAGCTGATTCTCTTTGTCACTGATATCTTTTTGCATTGCCTCCAAGGATTTAGTTAACTTTCCAATTTGAGTATCAGTCAAATCTTTGTTCTTCAACAAGGTTTCCTTTTCTTGATTCAGCTTCTTATTCAATTTCAGCAAAGTTTCGTTCTCTTGAATTAGAGAAAATTTTTCCTGCATTTTCATGTGGATTTCAGTAGAAATAGTAATGCGACAAGAATCACTTAGCTTGTGGCTCCCAACTCTAAAATTTATATATTAGGATGAGATTAAGGCTTGTTCATGCAATTCCTAACCGATATACTATTTCTAACATAAATAGATAAGCCCATAAACTAATATGCATTCAGACAAAAAACTTAGAGAAAAATGTAACAATTGACAATTGCAGAAAAAAAAAGTGCATATGAAATGTATGAAGGAAATGCAAGACATAAAACCCACAAAATGGGCTGAAGAGGTCAAGAGGGCAACTTCTCAGAACAATTTTTTGGGGGTACAATCTAGTATGAAAGGTGTTACACAATGAAAACTTGCTAATATAGTGAAAATAAATCACCTCAGCACCTCTGAAGTTGATGAAAGATACTGATAATAATAATGCCGCAAGGCATCGGGTACAGATGCAGGTGTGTTGTGCCAAATGTCCAAGTTCTGGTCAGTAACCTGCAGCAATAGTTATAGTATAGAATAACAAATCACTAAAATTAAGCACCAAATAGGAAGGGCAAAACCATCACTAAAATTGTATCCATGTCCACCATATATGAATTGACATCATTTATGATGATTTACACAAAAATAACCACATATCTGTCAGATTGTATCTAAACGACCAATTTCCTTAATAAATGAGTAAACCACGAATTTACTCCCTCAAGCATTACTCTCTTCTGTAGTTCATGTGCAACCTGCACCTTTGGGTCATGTTTTGGTCTCTGATACAATTGGAGTCTCTACCACCTTTTTTTTATATAAAAAAAAGTATCCGAAAACATTACTCCCTCATGTTTTTTCTTTTCTCAACATGATGGGACCCATTTCTACTACACTAGAACTTCACCATGGTTCTAAGTATAAATTAAACGGTATTATTCAAATAGTATTCTTAGGAGTCTCTTCTCTCCCTAACCATTATAAACCTATACTTTCAATAATTATAGTACTTTATACGTTGTTGGAGTATTAACTGTTGAAAGATTATTGAACAAATCTGGGAGCAAAATCAAAATGCAGGATAATAAGGATATATATACTACAAAATAAAGTACCATAGAAACTTCCTTTAGTTTTTATTTTTGCTTCTTGGGGGGAAAAGGGTGCAGATAAAACAGTATGATTAAAGAAACTGAGATAATACAAGGGGAAAATATTTTATCTTAAAGTTAAACGACACTGGCCCTATAAAACTCCTGTCATGGTGGGATCTAGGGAAGGGTTTAACTTATTATGGGTCTATTGTAGACAACCTTACCTTGTACAAAGTGCATCTTAAAATGGAACGGTCACTTTCTCAAAAATTGCAAAAAGTCTAACCCCCTCCCCTCCCACAGGGGGAGGGGGAAGCAATACAACAATACAAACCTCTTCATAAAATGTCATTGCAGTTAGACGGTAACCAGCTATGAGCAAATATTCCTTTACAGCACAATTAAGATCTCGACGTTCAGTATCCTTTAACAGACCCAAATCGGTGAAGGAAGTATTATTTTGCTGTTGAATTTGCTGCCCATCTTTCACTGAAACATCTCCACTTAACTGTGTAGCTGCATTCAAAAAGAAATATGCCATAAAGCAGTGACAACAGCATAACATCTCAAGTATTCCAAATCATTATTTTTTTATACACAAGAAAAATTTTCATAAGAGAAAGAAAGAATTAGAAGATCAGAGTATAAACCAAAATTGCCTTAATGAGTGTGTTAGGAACATGCAATTCCTAATCTTTAGGGAAACAGGGTTTATTCACCAACTAGAGCATTCTCTAGTTCACAACAATAACAAAATAATTTTCTAATCCTAACTAACGGAGGTTAGTCCTATTTATAGATGGAAATCGCTGAATGTTATGACAGCCTTACCCACAAAACATTATCCTTTCTCCTGTTCCCCGTTTCCTATCTAATAGTATTTATTTTTCTAGCTAATGAAAATATAAAAAAAACTGAACAAATCATTCATAAGTAAAGGTCATCAAAATAATTATACTTAATTCCGTAAAAACTGTATGACATTGAAGGCCAAACTGATATCACGTAAAATATAAAAGATACTACAAAGGTCAAGATGTCCTAAAAAAAATATACCACTTAGTTCATTAAGGTTTTCCGTTTTCTTCTGCAATTCAGTCTTGAGTTTTGAGATGTCTTCTTGAGCCAAACGCAGTTCATAATCACTTATAGCTAACTTTTCTTCTGCTGCTTCTTTTTCTACCAGCAAACTTTGAGGATCTGCCACTGCATTTCAAAATACAAAAAATGAATAAGAAAAATTATCACCATAAGGTACAGGGTTACATAAAAAAATCTACACTTAAATATCATACATCTGCAACTATCAATCAGGTTAGACTACAAATACATTAGAATGACTTAAGGCCCATCATTTGTATGTCTACTCTCCTTTTCAATTTCCAATTAATATTACTACACTAAAATATTTCATTTCACTGAATATCTACGGTTCGAGTGGCTTACCTTGACGGCGATGGTTGACAGTGGGTTCGCGAGCTAGCTACGGTTTAGATTGGCTGAGCTTCACGGCGGCGAGAGGCTGAGCTTCGTCGGTGAGGGTTCACGGACTCGAGAGCTTCAACGGCGAGGGTTCACACGGGTTCGACAGCTTCGACGGCAAGGGTTCCCTTCAGAGTTGACAGCTTCGATGGCGAGGGTTTCGTGCAACGGGATTTTTGAGATGTTCGATGGCGTTTGGTGAGAGCAACCCTAATTTTGATATATGTTTTGTTTTATTTTCATTTCACATATCAACAGCTATTAAAAATTTTAATTTTAAACAATTTACAATTTAGCGTCGGCCCATTCGACGCTAAATATCAAAATAAAAATAAAAAAATTTTAAAAATAAACTAATTGTTTTATTTTATCTAGCGTCGGCCTAGCCGACGCTAATAATTAAAAAAATTAAAAAATAATTTTATTGTGTTAGCGTCGGCTAGGCCGACGCTACACCTACGCTAACTAGCGTCGGAGTCGTGGCCGACGCTAAATATGGCAGCTAAAATAAGCTTTTCTAGTAGTGTTTAATTTAATTTTGGCTTAATTATAATTTTAGTCATTTTATTTTTATTAATTTAAAAAATTGATCTCTATATTTTAAAATATGACAGTTTTGATCTCTTATTTTGATTTTTTTAACTAAAAATCGGCGATATGACGTGCTTTAAATAATGTAGTATATGATACGATGATATGAAATAATTAACACCCATAAAATCGCAATAAAATCTTAACTTTCAACCTCATAAATTTTGGTTTTTTGTAATTTAATTAATGACATTAGAATAATAAATGTCTTTAGATGGTTCTATATCATGAAATCGTATGCCACATAATTTAAAATTTGTCAAATCGTCATTTTCTAGTTCAAAAATTTGAGGGAGATACCAAAACTAAAATAGTAAGACCAATTTCGTGAAAGTGTGAAAATAGGGAGACTAAAAAAGCAATTAAGTCTTTAATTTAGTTATATGTTGTAAACCTTATATATATTTATAGTCCTTCCAAATCATGATTGTGTCAAAAAATGAAGGCATGATACTACTGAAAGTTACCTAAAACACGGTGATAGGGTAATTTAACACATCAAATTTCAAGGCAAGTTCTTGGTGAAACACCTATTATTTCCTGAAAGTTACTTAAAACACCAACAATGATAGACGTTATCACTACTCAAAAGTAAAAGTTTACGATCCTCTTCGTCTTCACTACTAAGTACTAAGTTACTTACCTAATCAGCGTTAGTATAATCAAAACAAGAAAAACAAATATGAGTTGGATCAATGAAGGCGGCTAGCTTCGTAAGTTGGGTGAATTGTTGGATTCCGGTGAGATGATGGTACTTGCAAACACTCTGACACTCAAGTGAGTAGTGAGAGGTATTAAAATGAGAGAATGTGTACCTTTTTAGGTGTTAGAGACATTATTTATATAAGTGGTGTTCTAAAGCGAATGGGGACATTGACCATTATTGTAGGCAGATTCGGCGGGGTGCCACCTCGAGGGCATTGAAATTAGGTTTAGCCATTGAAAGTTGGAAACACTAGCTATCTGTTGTGGGTTATGATGTTGGGTTGGTTCGGGTCTGTAAGACCCTTAAAAATTAATATTAATTTATGGAATTAATATTAAGGGTGTTTTGGGGATATTTGTAAAATATTTAATATATGTATGTTTTGAGTGAATATATATATATAAATATTTATTTTGGAAGATGAATTAAAATTATTGGATGAAGAATAAATTAATTTAATTACGAGTAATTAAATTAATCGGACAGTTAATTAAGGATTAGCGGCTAATTGTAAAACGTTTAAGTGCTGGAGGATCCAACAATATTTTAACATTAATTGTGATGAGGTGGCACATGGAGGTTCCTATATATGGACTGCAAAGGACAGAGCAAAGACAGAAACCTTTCTCTCCTACATACTGCATGTAACAGTACCCTTTTCTCCCATTCTGTTCTGCTTACCAGTTCACGATTTCAAAGTGAAAAGAGGGAGTTCCTCAAAAGTGCCATTACTTGGAAACCTAGGCACCAAACCAGAAAACCCCCAGTACAAAAGTTATTCCCCACATCATTACGGAGCTAAAGAACCCAGTTTCGTAGCAGCAAACGCAGGCAGGAGTTTCGCCGATTTTTGACGCGCAAACGGGAATGAAAACAGAAACGTGAGAAGTAGCAAACACGCAACAAGGGTAAGGGCACCTTCCACTTTCTAGTTGCATTAAGGCTGTAAATGCATATTGTTATGACATGCACGTTTTTCCATTTTTGTTTTTGAAGAAAAACTGTTTTGCATGTCATTTTGAAGAATGAGAAAATGCATTATGTTGAGGTTTTAAAAATCTGCAACATGCTGTTTTGGGGTGATTATTCCAATACTGTTTTGTTATGGGGAAAGCTGAAAAATGCATTGCATGATATTTTGAAGAGGAGTAAAAAGCATATTCATAAAACTGTTTTGAATATTGCAAAAATGCATTCTGTTGGTATTTTGCTGCTATGTGATGCTTATTGTTTGACTGAATGTGTTAATATTGTTCTGATGTTTGAGAAAGCTGTAATACTTGTATGTTGTTCTGATGTTTGAGAAAGATGAAATGCTTTGCATGTTGTTCTAATGTTTGAGAAAAGCTGAATGCTTTGCATGTTGTTCTGATGTTTGAAAAAGCTGAAATGCTTGCATGATGTTCTGATGGTTTGAGAAAGCTGAAATGCTTGCATGCTGTTCTGTTAATGAAAATCTGGTGTTACTGATGATTTCAAAATAAAAAGGGTTTTAAAACTGATGAAAGTGTTTTCTTCTGGAAAATCTGGTTTGATGTCAAAGTCTGAGTTTTGTGGTTTAAAAGAGTGATAAAACTGTTTTGGAGTTGTGCTGATTTTTCAAAAGAAACAGTTTGAAATGTGTTGAAGTCTCAGGAAAATTTCACTGGTTTTCGAAGGTGTATTCGAATACAACATATGTGTATTCGAATACAACCTGTCAAGCTTCTGTTTTACTTAAGTTTTCAAACTTGTATTCGACTACGAGCCCCTGTAGTCGAATACAGAGGAAGGATTTTTGCTTCAGATGATTCTGATGTAAATCATCCTGTTTCTGCTTTTGATGATTTCTGATGTTAATCATCATGTTTCTGCTTCTAATGACTTTAATGTTAATCATCCTGTTTCTGCTTCTGATGTTAATCATCCTATTTCTGCTTCTGATGACTTTGATGTTAATCATCCTGTTTCTGCTTCTGATGATTCTGATGTTAATCATCCTGTTTCTGCTTCTGATGACTTTGATATTAATCATCCTGTTTCTGCTTCTGATGATTCTGATGTTAATCATCCTATTTCTTCTTCTGATGATTTTGATGTTAATCATTATGTTTCTGCTTTTGATGATTCTGATGTTAATCATCATATTTCTGCTTCTGATGATTTTGATGTTAATCATTCTGTTTCTGCTTCTGATGATTCTGATGTTAATCATCCTGTTTCTGCTTCTGATGATTCTGATGTTAATCATCCTATTTCCGCTTCTGATGATTTTGATGTTAATCATTCTGTTTCTGCTTCTGATGACTTTGATGTTAATCATCCTATTTCTGCTTCTGATGATTCTGATGTTAATCCTCCTATTTCTGCTTCTGATGATTTTGATGTTAATCATTCTGTTTCTGCTTTTGATGATTCTGATGTTAATCATCCTATTTCTACTTCTGATTATTCTGATGTTAATCATCCTATTTCTGCTTCTGATGATTTTGATGTTAATCATTCTGTTTCTACTTCTGATGATTCTGATGTTAATCATCCTGTTTCTGCTTCTGATGATTCTGATGTTAATCATCCTATTTATGCTTCTGATGATTTTGATGTTAATCATTCTGTTTCTGCTTCTGATGATTCTGATGTTAATCATCCTGTTTCTGCTTCTGATGATTCTGATGTTAATCATCCTATTTCTGCTTCTGATGACTTTTATGTTAATCATTCTGTTTCTGCTTCTGATGATTCTGGTGTGAATCATTCTGTTTTGCTTCTGATGATTTTTGTGTGAATCATTCTGTTTTGCTTCTGATGATTCTGGTGTGAATCATTCTGTTTTGCTTTTGATGATTCTGGTGTTAATCATTCTGTTTTGCTTCTGATGATTCTGGTGTGCATCAGTCTGTTTTGCTTATGATGATTCTGGTGTGAATCATTCTGTTTTGCTTCTGATGATTCTTGTGTGAATCATTTTGTTTTGCTTCTGATGATTCTGGTGTGAATCATTCTGTTTTGCTTATGATGATTCTGGTGTGAGTCATTATGATTTGCTTCTGATGAGTTTTGGTGTGAGTCATTCTGTTTTGCTTCTGATGATTCTGGTGTGAATCATTCTGTTTTGCTTCTAATGATTCTGGTGTTAATCATTCTGTTTTGCTTCTGATGATTCTGGTGTGAATCATTCTGTTTTGCTTCTGATATTCTGGTGTGAATCATTCTGTTTTGCTTCTGATGATTCTGGTGTTGATGATTCTAATTCTGGTTCTGTTTCTGATGTTCTGATGATTCTGATTCTGGTTCTGTTTCTGATATTCTGATATTCTGATGTTGATCATTTTGGTTCTGTTTTTGGCTTCTGTATTCGACTACAGGCTTGCTGTATTCGAATACAGAATGTTGAAATTACAGTTTCAGCTTCTGTATTCGAATACAAGGGATCTGTATTCGAATACAGATTCGAGTTTTCAGAAATTCCAAGTTTTTTAACAGTGTTTTGTAAACCCTAAGTGTTGGGGAATATTGGGAATGTTTGTGGTGAATTAAAATGGGACTTTTGGTGATATTTTGAAGTGGTGGTGATGAAGTTTTTGAGACTTTACTGATGTAGTGAAAAATGTTGATTTGTGCACTGAGACTGCCTCTGTATTCGACTACCAAGGGGGCTGTAGTCGAATACAGAGTGTTAATTCTGCACTGTTTTGGCTCCTGTATTCGAATACATATTTGTATTTTCTAGAAATCTCAGTTTTAAATACTATTTTATGAATTTTAAGACTTTGGGGAATAATGGAAAGACTTGAGATGATTAAGAATGGAATTGTGTGATAATGTAAAGTGTTAATGATTACTTGAATGTTTAATCATTGATGTGTTGATGATGAAGTTAATTGTGTTGAGATGTTCTGGGTGAAATGCTGGAAAGGCTGAGTGTTTCTGATTTTTTTGCATACTGTTTTCAGTGAAGAGAAAACATTGCATGTCCATGCATTTCATAGTCAGGCGGTGACCACGATGGGCCACAGAGTAATGCGGTGACCGTGATGGGCCGCGAAGTTAAGTAGTAACCACAGTAGTGGGCTACGGAATGGCCGCGTGTTCGTGGTGGTCCATTCTATCCGTGCGAGGATTTAACTTCTGTGTATTTGGCCTGTGAGAGGCTAATACATGTGAATGTAGTAACCGTGATGGGTTGTAGAGTGTCCGCGTGTTCGTGGTGGTCCATTCTATCCGGTTTCAGAGTGGCCGTGTGTTCGTGGTGGTCCATTCTATCCGGGCTACTGAATGGCCGCGTGTTCGTGGTGGTCCATTCAAAGATGTATAACGTGTTGGTCTGTTGAGCGACTGCACGAGTGCTGGTCTGTTGAGCGACTGCACTGGTGCTGATCTGTTGAGCGACTGCACTGATGCTGATCTATTGAGCGATTGCACCATGGACTTGAGGGCCGTTAAAGTCTATCATACATATAAATTGTGCTGGTCTGTTGAGCGACTGCACCTTGGTGATTCCAATAAATTGTATACATGAGCATATACATATTGCCTCGAGGGGTTGACCGGTGGGTCACAATTGGATTATGATGATGAGTGGAAATTGAATATGTGTGAGTACTTTATAGAATCTAAATTTCTGATTAATGATTGTGATTGCTGAAGTGTTGGTTGTACTTACCACATATTTTTCATATTCATTGGCTACTGTTTTTGAAAAGGCATATATGTCATTGAATTTCAAATGAGCATCATTATTTCCATCATTGTTACACGATATGCCATGTATATATTTGTTGCTGTGAAATATATGCTATGTGATTATTTGTTAATTTCGGTCGGTGACCCTTGCTATTATATTGTGGAAATTGGGCTTTGCCCTCAGATGTTACCCGAACCCGTCCTACCGACGGAAACGTCGTTAGTTTCCCCTGATCTTTACGTACGGAGTCTACGTGGACAATGCAGAGGGACAGACAGCTGGTTGAAGACGAGACTTATAGAGAATACGGTGGAGACCGTGCTACTGTAGCTTAGTGCATGATCAGACTAGACTTTTATATAGGGTCTTGAGTTTTGGGAAATGTAATTTATTTTGGGAATTAATGTATGACTTTTCCGCTGTATTTTCCGCACTCTGATACTGTTTAGTGGCCACAGGCCGGGTGTTCTCTTTTGAAATGAACTGATGAAAATTTTATTTTAATTCCCTTGACATTAATTTTGGAAAACTCATTTTAATTATTTATTGAAAAAAAAATACACTCGCACTGTGTTTTAAACTCGGGGTGTTACAGGGTCGGCGCGAAAGATCAACTTAGCATTGGGCTAGTCTGGAACGATGTAATGACTTAAGAAGTTATCTAGGGAGGTTTTCTGATATATAAAAGAACATATTTTTTGCATAAGGTATCTAATTGGTGTTCATAGTCGACATGTTATCTGTAGAAAAATGGATCCATTGTCTCCTGTGACACGTACCCCAAATATCTTAAGGTGTTCGAATGATCTAAAAAGTGTCGTGTTTGTCGAATTATAATCGTACTCGACTTTGAAAGTTCGTTTGTTTCCCAGAATTGATTGTCAGGTGACATGATTTGAAGGGTTGGTGAAATGATGATATATGATGTCCCTTGGGTTTCCTCCTAATACGTGTCACCCTATGGGGTAGGCATTTGAGTACTTGATGTTGCCTCACATTGTTTCCAGGTGAAATCCTAATTATTGATTCACGACCTTTGAATTCCCACTGTTGGATCGGTGGTGGTATATAAGAAGTTGTTTCAGATTTTGGAGGGACTTTGACTTTCATCAGCTTCTTCTTTCTTGCATTTTCTTCGTTCTCCATGTGATAGGAAATTTTCTCCGGTCTTCGCTCTTCATTGTAGGTGCTCACTTTTCTTTTCTAATGCATCTATGAATTCGACATTCCATTTCTACATAAGTCATTGTAGTTTATCTTTTATTTATATACATTATGAGTTTTCTAAGGTTTATGTTTCTACTTCTTACAATCGACAATGGTGGTGGTTGGTGGTTCCACGTTGGTGTGTTATTCCCCGACCGCTATGGGCATTTATTTTAGGTGAGGCGGAAGTCTATCCCTCCGTTGTGCAGTACCTTTAGGAACCGTAATGCTTTTGCCTAAAACAACCATAAGTTAAAGGCTTTTCTATTGTTGGTGCGGTAGTGGTTGGCAGTGACTCTATCGCTTCGCCGCACTAGTGGTGTTCTGGCATAATGGCTCCTTTTGACTCTTTGAATTTCAGAAACGAAGGTTGAAGGGAGGATTTAGACGTCAAAGTCATTCTCTTCATCTTTTGCATTTCAGGTCGACATGGTAAAAGGAACATCTTCTCGGCATAACTTGGTTCTCCTGCCTAATGAAGGGAGCTATGTTTGGGTAGCTAGTGAACCTCTCGAAGTGGTATCGGTTTTTACAACTAATGTCGAGAATGGATTCACATAGGTGGGCATCATTGTTGTTAGCTTATTTGACGAACAAGACTTCTTTGTTAAAGTGTTCGATGTAGTTATTGAGGGCTTCACATCTTCCTTGGTCAATTGTCAACAACGTATCGATCATCTTGGGTTGCTTTCTGGACGTCGTATACTGAGTGGCGAATTGCCTGCAAAATTCCTCCTATGAATCAATGGTGTTCATGAGCTAATGCCTAAGTTCAGTCCATGGACTTGCTTTCAACGTGAGTGCGACTAAGCGACATTTGATGGGTCATTCCGCTCCACAATAATCGAGGATGGCTTCTACATTTTCGATCTGCTCATTGGCGTCAATGGTCCCATCATATGATTACATGTGTGGGGGTTTCTCTAGCGCCTTCATTATCCTAGAATTCCTAATCCTTGTTGCGAAGGGTCACCAAGATTCGCGAGATCCATGTAGTTCACGATGAGTCCCACGTGTTAGGGATGATATGTAACGTGACCTAGATCATGAAAGATGTCGACACTATCGTACCTCCCTGGGTAGGGAATCCTCTAAAGGTGCAAACACGAGAAAGGGGGTTGAATTGTGTTTGCCAAACTTTGAATCTTTTTACTATTTTGTTGAATGTTGATGTGATTTACTTGATTAATAAATAATCAGACTTAGCAGCTGAAAATAACAGCATAAGAACACAGTTATTTATCCTGGTTCACCATTAACTTGGCTACATCCAGTCCCTTCATCCTGAAGGCTTTAATCCACTAATTCAAAACCTTTGAATTACAACACCTGACCCTCCAAGTCTGTCTTCCCAAACAGCCCGACAACCCCAGACTTTTGAGGATTGAAAACAACACCTTGACTCTACAAGTCAAGTCTTCTCTTACCAATCTGACAACCCTAGATTGAAGAAGGAATCTGCACCACTATCGGGTTAGATTACAAGGTTTGGAACTCTGCAAATTTGCTTCTGGAAAGCTGATTGCTGCACTGATTCTTGCACACTTTTGTTGCTTCTGTAAAGCTGATTGTTGCATTGAATTTCTCTCTCGAAAACACTTAGAAAATATTACTTTTGCACTCAAGTAATTCTCTCTTTTGAACTCTCGGATTATGTTGAATATGAAGCTTGAGTTCTTGTGTTTTTCGATGCTTGATGCTGCTGCCTGAAGCCTCCTTTTATTGCTGTAGATAAGGCTTTGTCGAAGCTTAAATTCGAAATAGATCTTGCTCAGATTTCCTTTGAAAATATTGTTGGCCAATCCTGTTTCACTTAAATAAAAATCATATCTTTTTAGCTTCAGATTGCATTTGAAAATTCTGTTGACCAATCTTGTTTCTTTTAATTTCAAACCATATCTTTTTAAGCTTCAAATTGCATTCGAAAATTCTGTTGACCAATCTTGTTTCTTTTAATTTCAAACCATATCTTTTTAAGCTTCAGATTGCATTTGAATTTCTTCAAGTCTTTAGTGAATTTTTTAATCAAATCCCCTTAATACTTTGATTAAATTTCTATCAAAATTTAATCAAGTTTTGTTCGAATTTTAATCAAGTCTTCACTGATCTGCATCATGATTTAAATTCTGGACCGTATGATCTTCTGATCTCGCCAGCTTTGGACCATGTAATCTGATCTGTACCAATTCTATGATCCTATGATCTCGACCAACTCTGGACCATGTGATCTGATCTGTACCATTATGTGATCCTCTGATCTTGGCCAATTCTGGACCATGTAATATGATCTGTACCAATTTTGTGATCCTCTGATCTCGATCAACTCTGGTCCATGTGATCTGATCTGTACAATTCTTTGATCCTCTGATCTCGACCAATTATGGGCCATGTGATTTGATTTGTGTCATTCTGTGATCCTCTGATCTGAACCATTGATCTTCTAATCTGGACCATTGGTCTTTTAATCTAGACTATTGATCTTTTAATCTGGACTGTTGATCTTTTAATTTGGACATTTTATCCTCTGCTCTGGACCAAGTCTGGACTAAGTCTGGATTAACTCTGGACTAAGTCTTATGTTCTGGACAATTATATCTTCTGATCTGGATCAAGTTTTATGTTCTGGACCATGCTATCTTTTGGTCTGGACCAAATCTGGACCAAGTCATTTGTTCTGGACCAGTTATCTTCTGGTCTGGACTAAGTCTGGATTAAGTCTGGACTAAGTCTGGATTAAGTCTGGACTAAGTCTTATTCACGACCATGCTATCTTCTGGTCATGACTAAATCTGAACCAAGTCTGACTTATGTTTCCTTTTGGTTTGGAACAAGTCTCCCTCTAACAAGCTTCCTTCTAGTCTGGACCAGGTCTCCTTCTGGACTCTGCTTCCTTCTGATTTGGGCCAAGAAAGATATCCTCTGATGATGTTATTTTTCCTTCCATTTGACGATATCCTCTGATGTTTGCCTTTGATGACATCCTCTGGATCCATCCTCTGGTATCCTCTGGATGTATCCTCTGGCCAAACTTTCTAGTGGCATTTTTATCCTCTGGTTGCTTCCTCTGGATGTATCCTCTGATTCTGCACAACCTCTGATTTGTTCTTCTAAGTCAAAATATGATTTACATAAAATACTTTTGTTAACATCAAAACTTTGATTATAAGAACCAACTTGGTTCCAACATCCTCCTAGGACTTTCTGTGATGTCCTCGCTCTAGGACTTCTGTGGGGAATGCCTCATCTGTTCTGGAGTCATTGACCTCCGACCTTTCGTTCTAGGTAGAGTGTCGTGATGACATCATCTCATAGAACCTTCAGTGAATTTTGGTGTCTCATGAAACGTTACCACCATGCGAGTGGTTGGCTGTCGGTTCTCCAAACAGTGGTGAGACGGTGGTTCTGTTCCAAGATCTTTTGGGATTGTTCCCGAATCAGAGTGACGAGCTCATTGAGGGTTGTTCCTTGATTCTGGACTACACAAATGTTGGCATCCGCGCCAAGCCTGTTGTTTTGATAGGGAGCACATGAATGGGGACGATGTTGCCCCATCCTCTAATTATTGAACAGAGATGTCGACATTCTTTATGGGGTTTTTGCGCTTGTTGCTAGCCATCAGAGAGTAACAAAGTAGGTTTTTAAAATGACAAGGGTACCTGATTTTCGAATGATGATGCCAATGATCTCATCTTTACCGAGGATGAAGGTTGGCTTTGTAAGCTGGATGAATGTTTGGATTCCGGCGAAGGGGTGGTACCTGCAAGCACTTCAAAGTTCAAGTAAGTATTGATTTGATGTGAGTATGAGGTATTAGAATGAGATAATGTGCGTACCTTTTTGGATGTCAAAGGCACTATTTATATAAGTGGGAGTCCCAATGCGGAGGGGGACAGCAACAATGAATGACCATTATTGATGGCAGATTCAACGGGGTGCTGCCTCGAGGGCGTTGCAACTAGGTTTATCCATTGAGAGTTGAAAACCCTAGCTATCCATTGTGGGTTATGATGTTTTGCAGTGTTGGCGCGAAAGATCGGCTTAGGCGTGGGTCAATCCGGAACAACTTCAATTTTCAAGCACATGTATCTATTTTTTTTCCTTCTTGTTTTCGTAAAGGTATCAATTTCTCAAGACATTATATGGATTGTTAATTATCTTCTACTTTTAAGGCTCAACATTAGTCATCTTTAGAGTTTCAGTTGATTTTCAATCAACACGACATTAATTATGTCACCATTTCATTCATGACGATTGAGAGAATTGTGAGCTTCTACTTTTGAAGGATGACATCAATTTTTATTTGTCTTTTCTTTATATGAATAATAAGATTTGTGCATAATTGTAGTTAATTTTAAATTAAACGTTTATCAATATGATATTTTTAAAAGTCTTGTGTGACTTATTAACCTACTTAATGTTTTCAAATAAGTAAGAATAATGCTAATATCACATTCTTTAACACACATTCTCTAACATATTCTCTTTGATTAGTTAAAATTCACACATCCCATCAAATTCATATAGGACCAAATGATTTAGTGGGACGTATCTGAATTTTAACTAATCAAAGAGAGTGTGTTAGAAAGTGTGTATTAGTGAGTGAGTTGCTTGCATTCCTCAATAAGAATATTTTAATATATTTTTAGATAAACTAACGAGCTAATAGACCAATAAAATTAGAATTTTTCAAGTTACACCCATTAATTTTCTGATTTTACTCTAAAAAGAACAAAATAACTTTAATATTAAATTGGAAAAGAGTTTACATACGTTTCTGTGAAATGAGTTTATGTAAACTTATGTGAAACCATATCACATATTTGTACATTAACTCAATCCATGTAGTCCGTCAACTAAATTTGTGACATTATGTAAACTAAGTTAATTAACATATGTAATTCAAAGTAGTGTTTTGTAATAGTTTAGATTTTTAATGTGTGTAGGCATAATGGGTACATTTACTATTGTTGACACCTAATTTTAATTTTATTATGTAGTTTTGAAGAAATTCGTTAAATAATAAAAATAAAAATGACAAAAATAGGTAAAAAAAAAATACAATATGTTGCACATTATATTTGGTTTAAAATAAAATAGAAAATAAAATAATAATAAAATAATTAAAAAAATATTACTCGAGGAAGTATTTTGTTATTTTATGATATGATTTGAATATCTTTAATAGGATATTAAATCTCTTTTGATTTTTTAAATAAGACAGATTTTTACGATGTGTCATTGAGATAAATTTTGGAAGAATAAAAAATATTTACCGTAATTACTAATAATGAACAATTATTTAGAATATTGTTCTCTTAATTTTTTTATTTTTTTTAAAACCCAATTGTAACTATAAATATGAATTTGTAGTGACCATAAATAGGAGGAGATGAGGTGAAAAGTATCGTCAACCATTATTAGAATTTTCGATGATATTTTTTATATGAAAGAAAAAGTTACACTACGAAATCAAAAGAGATATACTAGAGTTTCGAAAATCATCCTTTAAAATAACTTTTAAAGCAGGAAAATAGACTTAATTGATACTCAATCCAACGGTTGAGACAAATGGCCCTGATTAGCCAGCAGGTTAGCACATCTTTGTGCTTCACGGAAAACATGACACACAGAGGTTTTCCAATCAGTGAGGAGGAAAAGTGTAATGACCCCTTGAAGAAGAGGATGAATTAAGGAATTGGATAAGTATTCAACATTCACCATGTTAACAATCTCCTAATGAAAATACCATTAGAGTCTCTAGTCAAGCCTCCAGATGTGGCACTTCCTTGTTTCTTAAGAGTAATACCCTATTGGTGATGGGATCCAAGAGATCTCTATCATTTGATTAAGAGTAATACTAGTCGTATTTACCCTTTCCACGTGGGAAACATAAATAAACTCTGCTTGGTTAGCCACATGGCTTGCCAATTTTAGTAAAATGAGATAGGACCATAGAATTTATATCCTTCCAAAGTTCATACACGACTATTCCAACAAAAAAAAGTTGCCAAGAATCACTAATCATTTCAATGTCGGGGTCAGTTAACTTCCACTCTAACCAAGGGTTTAAGTCATTACTAAAGAATTTACTCCAATGATTAAATGAAATGATATCATTTCATAAAGTCTTAAGTTCCTCGTAGTCTCTTAATGTATGCATAACTGTTTCAGGATACTCCTCCACGTCTTGGGAAAATATTGTTATTAGTCATGCCTCAGCGACATCTTTCATCATTAGTGAGGATCTTACCATGAGATAGTTTCCATAAGAAAACTCTAAATTGGTTTAGGTCATTCCAAGACCAAACACTCTAAAATAGCTTTAGGGGATTCTAGACAAAGTGGGTCTTACCATGAAATATCATGTATGCTGATTTAAGAGAGAAACTGCCATCAGAAGTGAGATTGTAACATAGAAAATTGAATCTATCATTAGTTAGGGGTTTAATAGTTGCAATATGTCCACAAATTGTCGTAGACACGAGTTGTTGAGTGGTCTCCCACTTCCAACTTCCATTAGAAGCATAATGAGAACTAGAAGCTCCAATTGATTGATAGGGATACTATTGAGAATATTATCAAGAAGCACTCCAAACTCTCTCAACCAAGCATATTTCCACAATCGTACATGATAACTGTCTTGGATGCACCAAGTTATATTGTTGACAATATCTTCCCAAACATAGTTGATAGCCTTCCATACAATTGTTGAGTTAGACGATGTTGCATATTAGGAATCATAAGATTGCCACAAGAATATTTAGTGCACAATATTCTAACCCAAAGCTTGTTAGGTGCGATAATCAGATGCCAAGCTAATTTTATCATATAAGCTATGTTAAGCCACTAGAGATTCTTGAAGCTAATATCACATTCCTTCTTAGGTCGACAAACTTGCTCCCAAGAAATAAGACGAGTATTCCTATGATCCACTGTTGATCCCCATATGAAGTCTCTACAAAAAATTTATGTTTCACGACACTTGCAAGTTGATTGATTAACATACCTAGAAATACTAGTTAGAGATGATTGAGCTAAAGTTACCCTCCTCGCAAATGTTAAAGAATTTGATTTTCATCATGATAATTTGTTCCTAATTTTATCAAGGACAAACTCATCAGTATTTTTAGAGGTTCACTAGTGTAACATTGGAGCACCTAGGTACACACTTAGATCCTTAGTAATTTGAATCCCCAAATCACCACTCAAAGAATTTGCAACCTTTTAGTACATTGTTGGAGAAATACATTTGTGACTTATGGAGATTTAATTTTTGAGTCTGGTGTATCCATATAATTGTGGTTTCTTTCCTTACTCACTCTTTTTATTACATTCATACCATATGCACCCCCTCTTTCAACTGAGGCTCTGATACCACACTGGCCGGGAGCCTCCCATATCGTGAGATTAGTCTTAACTGAATCATCAAGTGAGACAACAAATAGCCAACCATAGGCATAAAAAAGTCTCAAGCACAGATTATCAATTAAAACTAGCATCCCATAATAGAGATGTTTTCTGATACACAAGATCCTCATTTCAGAGGCGAGTGTAGAGCATACTAGCATCTCTATGGATGGACTTATGATATGAACATAATAACTTAGAGCTTTCAGAAAGAAGAGAGAAATTTAGAAGAACATGTTTTTCTTAAAACACACTCAAATTTTATTTCATCCCAAGTTGGTCCTTACATGTTACAACTCTTCTCCTTTTATAGCCAAGGAGAAGCACTAAAAACAAAGATAGGACTATGCCACTAAACATTATGGGAGACACCATAATAATACCTTTTGACTAAAATGTCACAACCATTATGACACTTTTGACTAAAATGTCACAACCATTATGACACTTTTGACTACAATGTCACATTATTCTTTACACCTCATAATAAAGACAAAGATATAATTATACATATTGCCATCATGAAAGGCACGTTTTTTGACACTTATGCCACCCTAGTAATGACTTATTGGACTCAAGCATTATATTAGTCTTTAATAATAGGCTCGTGATTTGGAGACATGTTTAGATCAGACAAATATTTTTCTGAATAATCTTCCCATGTGAAGTAGCTTATTGACTGGTGTGACTCATGTTGCCAGGTGTCTTCAAAATTCATTTTTGTGAATTGTTGTTCAATATTCATCTGAAAATTTTGTTCTTGTTGAGAGGCGTTTATGGAGCTTTCTCCAACTTCCTGTGAATTGACTGGTTGGAATTGTGGTGGAAGATTCTCATGACTTATGCATGTAGTATCTGTTTGAGTGTTTCCTCTGTCATGGAGATTAATAAAACTGATATAATCCATTAAATCTTTGGTAACTTTTAAGCTTGGAGGATAATCATCAATAGTTTTCCATAAGTCAGCATAATTTTTGCAAATGAGGATTTTAGTTCTGGGATCTATCTGATATGGCTTGTGCACAATGAAGACTATCTTGAGTTTGCTAATAGCTTCTGGTGCCATTTTTCTTTCTCTTACCTCTTTTAAGACTGGTTCAATCTGATTTCTCCACCTCTAGAGGAGAATACCATTTGAGTGCTGTCCAAATTAATGACTTGTGATTTTTAGGGTCCATCCGGTGTTGACACATTGCTTCAGTTGGGACAAAGATAGGCATAACATATAAAATGGTGGCACACCAAATATACCAAAGATGATCTTCAGTAAACTTTGCATTTGGATTTAACATAAATGGTAAATAAAAAGGTGTATCTGGGAGGAAATGTGAATGTTCTGGAAATCTTTTTTCCATTTTTATGATTTTTGCCATAAAATAAAAAAGGTTGTTTATGGCAAATTCTTTGAGTTGGGTCAGTGAGCAAGAAGAATTTACTCCAGGAGGAAAGTCTTTTATAGAGGCATGGGCTGGTAGTGGTTTTACCATGAGGATTAAAGGAAATGTGTGGGTGTTGGTAATAATCTGGATAGGTTTCATTGGCCTGGAAAGTAAATCAGGGATTAAGTTTTGATTTCCTTTGATATGTTTTACAGTGAAATCATACCTAGAAAACCAGTCTTTGAGACGAAGAGTTTGAGGATCTGGTGGCATTTTATTCTTGAATTTGAGAATCCTCGGAAAAGAAGAATTATCCATCTGAACTTCAAAATGATAACCCCTTAAATGAAAGTCAAACTTTTGAATCCCCAACTTGACAGCCAGTGCTTCCTTATAAGTAGTATGATAATGTTTTTCAGCTTCTTTGAATTGTCCACTGGCATGGCCACAATAGTGTTTTACCCCATTGATTTCCTCTATTAAGACTGCTCCCCAATAGTGATCACTAGCATCAGTCTATAAAATTATTTTCCCATATCCTGGAATTTTTAAGGCAGTTGGAGTTTGAGCAATCTTTTTCAAGATTTTGACTGCCTCAGTTTATTTTGTTCCCCATGGTGGAGGATTCTTCCCGAGTAACTATGCCAATGGACTGGTATATCTGGCAAGCTTGGGTATGAAATCTCTGATATAATTAATTATACCAAGAAATTGTTGTATTTGTTTGACTGTGAGGTTTTCATCTGGAAAATTCAGTAACTCTTGAGCAATATGAGGTTGAGGTTGATATTTTCCTTGGGAGAAGTGCATTCCCAAAAAATCAATCTCAGTTTGGGCTAATTGGCTCTTCTTCTCTGAAAGCATCATTCCATACTTTTGGGCTAATTGAAAAAATTTGTTCAATAATTGTTTGTGAGTTTTTTCATCCTTTGAGAATAATAGTACATTATCTATATAGATGAGAATACTATTTAAAATGGGCTCAAAAATTCTGGTCATGGCCTTTTAGAATAGTGATGGAGCCACCTTAAGCCCAAATGGTAATATTGTCCATTGATATTGTGCATTAGGAATACAGAATGCCGTTTTGTAACGGTCTTTAGGATCAACCCCTAGTTGCCAAAACCCCGATTTCATGTCAAATTTGGAATAGATCTGAGCATCCTTGATGAAAACATTTAATGAGGAGGCTTTTGGAATGGGAAATTTATCATCCTTGAGAAAATGATTAAGAGGCTTATAATCAATTATCAACCTCTTTTTCCCCCTGGTTTTTTCAGATCTTTTTTCAACATAAAATGCTTGACAAACCCACTCAAACTTAGTAGGTTCTATCAATCCTTGTTTGAGTAACTGATTGCACTCTTCTCTGGCTAATGCAAAATCTGATGGACTCATTCCTGGATGAGTAGCCTTAGTTGGGTTGATGTCCTCGTTGAGTTTAAATGGAAGTTCGACAAAGAATTCTTCATTCTTCCACAAAGGTTTTGGATGAGAAAATTTCTCGTGACTATCTGCACAAAGTTTGAGCAAATTAGTCTTAATTCTTTCATATCCAACAGGAACTTTTGCGAGAGAATACAACTTTAACATTTCAGAATATGGTTTAAATTCTCTCTTGAATTTAATTCCTCTTGGAAGAATTTGAAGTCTTTCCGCAGCTGAATACACATCCATTCCTACAACGATGTCCTTGTTTGGGAGATTGCTGCCAATAACCTTAGTCCAAACTATGCATTCAGGGAAGAATCTGATTCCTATTTTTTCTTTTGTCATCAGGTTTGTCCTGAAAACTTTTCCATCTTCTGCTACAAAGTATGCAACATGTTTTACCCATGAGTTGGTGGGAAGAATGCTTGGATTCATCATTGTTATTTGGGCACCAATGTCCATATAAGCTATGGCTTTCTTAGGATGAGAAAATTTTGATGCGAGAACTTGGACTTCAACGCAAGGGAGAGGAGGAGTAGGCAGAGTACTTCCTATTTCTTTGAATGAGTAAATAGGGAAGTATTCACCATCTCTTGACTCAGTAAGGGATCCTTCCTCAGTTGAGGAGTCTTGTAGTGCAAAAATTGTTTCTTTATCAGCAGCACTTTGTTTTGAGTACAGAGATTCTAGATGACCTTCTCAAGGTTTGAGAGTGTAACACCCCGAGTTTAAAACACAGCGCGAGTGTATTTTTTTTTTAAATCAATAATTAAAATGTTTTTCCAGATTTAATTCAAAAAGAATTAAATAAAATTTTCACTAAGTCCTTAATTCTAGAAATTTAACACTAAAAATTAATATATTTTCAAAAGATAACATTGTCATAACCATCCCAAAAGAGAATATCAGAGTGCATAGTTTAGCGGAAAAATAGTACAATAATTTCCAAAATAAAACAAATTACATTTCCAGCTCAAATCCTATACATCAAGTCTAACTGATCATGCACTAAAGCTACAGTAGCACAGATTTCCTCCGCATCCCAAACAAGTCTCATCCGACTCCGCCGCTCGCCTCGATGTGACCTCCTCCTCCTCATCATACAGAGAAGGATCAGTCTCCTCCGAAGTCAGATCAATGCATAGTCTCGGTCGCTTCGGCGGTGCCGGAATCTCATAACAATCATCGGATATCCTAGACGGACCCGGAATATCAGCTGCTACTGGCTTCGGCTCTTCGTTCTTCTCTTCCGTCTTAGAATCATGTACATCTCCTCCAATCACCGGGTTAGGAGTCACCACCCCTACGGTGGCCTCCGTCTTAACCCCTCTAGCTGGCTCCTCAGCATCATAAAAATTATGTGCGCCTCCAATATCCAACGAGAAGGCACAGGAAAATCAATCTTCGCATAGCTGTGCTCCACGTAGTGCACCACTCCATTGGTCCAACAAGTCCTCTTCAATCTCCCCGTGTATGTAGCCCTGCTTGAGGTGGGGTCGTAAACCCAAGCAGTAGGCACGACACGAT
Organism: Cicer cuneatum; assembly: GCA_037974295.1. Lineage (NCBI taxonomy): Eukaryota > Viridiplantae > Streptophyta > Magnoliopsida > Fabales > Fabaceae > Cicer > Cicer cuneatum. The sequence continues at coordinate 57,477,041 of JBBPBO010001985.1, read as the reverse complement.
CAATGAAGTCGAGCGACGTTTCTGTCGTCTCGGGACCCATGGGTGTCATGGGTTTGGGGGACATCTGAGGGCAAAGCCCAATTACCACAATATAATAGCAAGGGTCACCGACTGAAATTAACAAATAATCACATAACATATATCTCACAGCAACAAGTAAATCTATGGCATATCATACAACAATGATGGAAAATAATGATGCTCATTTTGAAATTTCATGACATATATACCTTTTCAAAACAGCAACCTATTATTATGAAAAATATGTGGTAAGTACAACCAACACTTCCGCAATCACAATCATTTATCAAAAAATCTTATCTCATAAAGTACTCACACACATCAATTTTCAACCATCATCATATAACCTAATCGTGACCCACCGGTCAATCACCCCGATGCAATATGTATATGCTCATGTATATAATTTCTTGGAATCACCAAGGTGCAGTCGCTCAATAGACCAACACAATTTAAATATGTATGACTTTAACGGCCCTCAAGACATGGGTGCAATCGCTCAACAGATCAGCACCAGTGCAGTCGCTCAACAGACCAGCACTCGTGCAGTCGCTCAACAGACCAGCACGTTTGACATATACCAAGGTACAATCGCTCAACAGATCAGTACCTAGTGTAGTCGCTCAACAGACCAGCACTCGTGCAATCGCTCAACAAATCAGCACGTGGTTGCGCATTTTAGGGTACAGACGCTCAATAGTCCAGTACCAGTGCAGTCGCTCAACAGACCAGCACCTATATACCAAGGTACAATCGCTCAATAGATCTGTACCTAGTGCACTCGCTCAACAGACCAGCACTCGTGCAATCGCTCAACAGATCAGCACGTGGTTGCGCGCATTACTCTGTGGCCCATCGCGGGTACCACTTGACTATGCAATGTATGAATATGCAGTGTTTTCTCTTCACTTAAACAATATGCATTATCAGGAAAATTCAACCTTTCCATCATCTTTCAAAACATCTCAACACAATCAATATTATCATCATCACAATCATGATTAAACAGTCAAGTAATCATTAACACTTTGCATTATCTCAAAATTCCATTCTTACTTATCACAAGTCTTTCCCCCAACTCATAAAATAGTGTTTAAAACTGAGATTTCTGGAAAATACGAATTTGTATTCGAATACAGCTTCTCTATATTCGAATACAGAAGCCAAAAACAGTGCAGAATTACACTCTGTATTCGAATACAGCCCTCTTGTATTCGAATACAGAGGCTGTCCTAGTGTAAAAATCAATATTTTCCGCTACATCAGTAAAGTCTCAAAAACTTCATCATCCCCACTTCAAAATATCACAAGAGTTCCACTTTAATTCATCATAAACCTTCCCAATACTCCCCAACACTTAGGGTTCATAAACAATGTTGAAAAACTTGGAATTTCTGAAAACCCGAATCTGTATTCGAATACAAAAGCATGAAACAACAATTTTAACATTCTGTATTCGAATACAGCATGCCTGTAGTCGAATACAGAAGACAAAACATTGAAAGTTTAGCATTTCCTCCCAGGTCATTAAAGGTTTCCAAAACATCATCCTCTCCACTTCAAAACTATTTCAAAGACTCCATTTTAAATCATTTTAACCCTTCTCAATATTTCCTAACACTTTAAAATTCACATGATAGTGTTTAAAACTTGATTCGAATACACCCATGCTAAAAACTGAGTTTCTGAAAAAACCTGAATCTGTATTCGAATACAGATCCCTTGTATTCGAATACAGAAGCTGAAACTAGTGAGAATCTGCATTCTGTATTCGAATACAGCATGCCTGTCTGTAGTCGAATACAGATGCGAATACAGTGTTAAAATTTCACTTATGTATTCGAATACGACATGGTCGTAGTCAAATACAGATGCTAAGTCAAAAGCAAAAATCCTTCCTCTGTATTCGAATACAATTTTGAAAACTTAAGTAAAACAGAAGCTTGATAGGTTGTATTCAAATACACACATGTTGTATTCGAATACACCTTCGAAAACCAGTGAAATTTTTCCTGAGACTTCAATACATTTCAAACTGTTTCTTAAAAAAAAAAACAATAAACATCAAAACAGATTCAACACTTTTCCAGAAAACACTTCCATCATTTAAAATCCCTTTTCTTTTGAAAACATCAACAACACCAGATTTTCATCAACAGACCAGAAACAGAAACATAATGATCAACATCAGAATCATCAGAAACAGAAATAGAATGATCAACATCAGAATCATCAGAAACAGAAATAGAATGATCAACATCAGAATCATTAGAAACAGAATGATCAACATCAGACTCATCCAGAACCAAAACATGCATCTCCAAAACAACATGCATGGTATTCTCCAGTATGCTTACACAACCAACACAACATGCAAAGCATATTCCAGTTTTCTCACACAAACAAAATGACATTAACACATTCAGTCAAACAGAAATCATCACATAGCAGCAAACACCAACAGAATGTGTTTTCGCATTTTATAACAACATTCAAAACAGTTTATGAACATGCATTTTAATCATCTTTAAAATAACATGCAAAACATTTTTCAACTTTCCCACACAAAATCAAACAGCATTGCAGTAACAACCAGAACAGCAATATCACAGATTCATTACACATCACATAATGCATTTTCTTCATTTTTTTTTTCAAAATGTCATTGCAAAATAGTTTTTCTTCAAAATAGTGATGAAAACATCAGTAATGCTATGCCAGTTATGCATTTACAGCCCTAATGCAACTAGAAATTGGAAGGTGCCCTTACCCTTGTTGCGTTTTCTACTTTCGTTCCCGTTTACGCGTCAAAAACCGGTGAACCTGCCGCTTGCGTTTGCTGCTACGAATCTAGGTTCTCTAGCTCCGTAATGATGTGGGGAACAACTTTTGTACTGGGGGTTTTCTGGTTTGGTGCCTAGGTTTCCAATTAATGGCACTTTTGAGGAACTCCCTCTCTTTTCTTTTGAAATCGTGAATTGGAAGCAGAACATAATGAAAGGGAAAAAGGGGTACTGTTACATGCAGTATGGGCAGTGAGGGAGGAGGAATGGTGTTCTGATTTCACCATCCTTCTCACTCCTATTTATAGGCTTGTGTGGTGCCACCTCACCCGACACTTGTCTGATCCTCAGCACTTAACCAATCTCGTCGCAATTAGCCGTTAATCCCTTAATTAACTGTTCGTTAATTTAATTACTCATAATTAAATTAATTTATTCTTCATCCAATAATTTTAATTTATCTTCCAAAATAAATATTTATATATATATTCACTCAAAACATACATATATTAAATATTTTACAAATATCCCCAAAATACACTTAAAATTAATTCCATAATTTTAATTAAAAATTAAGGGTCTTATGAGAAAGTTAATCAACTTTGCTACTTTGTTGGCTTTATTGGGACAATTTTTAGAAAAATGTTCTTTTTCACCACAAACAAAGCATCTTTGATCTTTCCTTTTTCCCCTAAATTTTTTCCTTTTAAAAAACTTCAAGTTTTTTCCCTTCTTCGTTCTGTTGATGGTTCTTGAAGGTTTGATGTACTTTTGCTGATGTTTCTTCTTTTTTGAACAGGTGCATTTATTACTTTTACATTTTATTTCCAGGTAAGGTTTTTGACTTGCCTTTGTGAACTTGGATTTCTGCTCAACGATCTCTGAGAAATGTTGATGCAGTCTGCACAATTTTTCAAGTGCCTCCAAAGTTATCTGATGAATTTGGCCAAGACTCATGGTTTGGACATCCTTTTGTGTCGTTGCTATCATCCTATGGATTTCAGGCTGGAGTTCTTGTGGTAGTGAGGACACATAGGTACTTTTGAGACTAGGGTCGTTGAACCCGTTGAGCACATAGTACCTCTGTGACATTCTCTGAAAATGTTTTTCAAGGTCTTTTACTTTGAGTGAACAACATTTCATTTCAAAGAATTCTTGCCTGCTCTTCCTATCAAATATTTCCATCTCACCAATGAATTCATTGTGAAGAACACCAAGGACAGCAGCAGTATTTTCTAATATGTGGAATTCATCCTGCTTGAATGTACCAAGATTATGATACCATTCTTTTAATGTTTCTGTCATTCTGCAGCAAAATTCTTCAATGATTTTGTAAGGATCTACGCCTGTCTTCATTAGGTGTGTATCCAGCCATGCACCAAATTCAAGGAGTCTTTTCCTCCAACGATTAGGAGGTATATCATCAAGTGTGAACCAGGGACCACTATTTATCTTAGTTTTTTTAGCAGCTGGAGTTTCTTCAAATGACTCTTCATAAAATGACCCTTCTTCTTTTACATTCACCATCAAAAGTCTAGAAATATTCATGTGATTTTTTCCATATTCTTAATCTGATGAGGAAGATCCCGAGACATCAGTGGTGGATGTATTTTGAGAGGAATAGTTTCTCGATGAGGAATCTTCATTACTTTTTGCGGAAGATTCTGTAGAGGAGCAATTTCCTTGAGAATACTCTCTATTTTCTGTGATAGCCATGGCTTGAAATCTCACTTGGCCTTGCAATCTTCTGATTTCTCTTTCATTGTGATCAAAATCTTTGCCAAAAGCTCTTTCTTCTAGCATATTTCTCAAGTCTCGGTCTAGTTGTGACACTTGAGCCTTGAGGTTTTTATAATGCTTTTGCATCTTTTGGGACAAAACGTTGAGATTTTCATCTGTCTCATCCATCCTTTATGTGATTTTGTCCATTCTTTTGTCAAGATTTTGGAGAATATCGTTTTGAGCAACCATATTCTCAGACTGCCAATTTAAAACTTCATCGGCTTGGGTTAAAGGTTTAAGTTTTCCATCGGGCTGGACTTCATTTGGTTGTATGAATGGTTTAGATGATCTGTTTGTGATGGGGTCTATTTTTCGTTCTAGAACTAGGAAATGTTGGTCATATTGTGAAGTTGAAGCTGAGAACATAAAACATGGGATTGGTTCTGTATTTTTTGGAGGATTCACTGGCTTACAATAGTCTGTGGGAGACCATGTAACGAGATCGGGATCATTAGGTGGTAGAAGGTTTTCTTTTATAAGGATCTTAAGGGCTTCTTTATAGAATGGAAGGGGATGAGCCTTTGTGGTGGAGGAGATGGTTTACATGCTCCTTTTTTCTTCCTTTTGGGGATTATGATATCTCTGTCGATATCGTCATCATGCATCCAGCAATCACATTCAGGGTCACACATGTTGGGATCTACGTCCCAGATAAAATGTCCATCTATGTTGTCAGTATAGATGGGTTCTCCTTTTGCTGTGACAGCATAAATTGGACACCAATCTTCTTTGAGCACTGGTTGGATCATCATGGTTTGAAAGATAGGAGTTGAACTTGGTCCTTTTTCTGGCTTTTTGAAGATTGTTTTGACTGACCTATCAACAGATCTCCTGAAGGTGGCCTCTTGGGATTGTATAGGCCTTCTGTCCTGGTGGATTTTTTCATAGTTTGTTATCCATTCTAAAGGAATCAGTTAGGTTAACTCTTCTCTTGAGATCCTTCTTGGGATCTGGACAATCGAGGGTATGTCTTCTTCTCTGTTGGTGACAACCAACAATGAATCAGAAGAGCATCCTGAGAGGGGCAAATCTATTGAGTGATTCTGGAGGCGGTAAATTATTTGATGATGCAAGGTAGCAGACAAGGCTTCTGGAACCTGGTCAGATCCAGTGATTTGTACTTGAACTTTTAATCTTGTGGAGAGAGTGCTATCATTGAGGCTTACGTTGTAATTTGGGAAGATGGTAAGCACTACACTTCCAGCATGGAGTGAAGTTAGTACGGTCCCAATTACAACATTCTCATAATGAAGGTAGCTTGAGTCAAGGAGAGCTATTTTGCAAAACACAACATGATTTTTCCTTCGATGAAGAGAAAGGATTAACCTCACAGCTCCAAAGTGTAAAGCTGTGTATCCTTCAGATTTCCAATGATTTATAAGACTCTGGGGAATCTCTAAATCAACATACTGTTCTTGGTTTGTTGCTTTAAGGCTGCACTGGTCAAGTCTAGATGACTGTACGTACTCCTTCATGTGAGGCCGATTTGTCGAAATTAGGTTCCTGATTGATCTGGTAAATGATCTTTGTCTTTTGAAGATGTTGTAAGGGCTTAAGAGGGGAGGTATAGTTTCAGCAATTTGGGCTTTATCTGGAACATATGAATATTCTACAAGGTTTTCTATTTTATGGGAATCAGTCTTTTTACATGATCTGGGAAGGGATAAGGCTGAGGTGAGAGTGATGGGTTGAGATGATGTTGAGTCTGGTGTATCCATATAATTGTGGTTTCTTTCCTTACTCACTCTCTTTATTACATTCATACCATATGCACCCCCTCTTTCAACTGAGGCTCTGATACCACACTGGCCAGGAGCCTCCCATATCATGAGATTAGTCTTAACTGAATCATCAAGCGAGACAACAAATAGCCAACCATAGGCATAAAAAAGTCTCAAGCACAGACTATCAATTAAAACTAGCATCCCATAATAGAGAGGACCGTAGCATGGATCTATAATCAGATGTTTTCTGATACACAAGATCCTCATTTCAGAGGCGGGTGTAGAGCATATTGGCATCTCTATGGATGGACTTATGATATGAACATAATAACTTAGAGCGTTCAAAAAGAAGAGAGAAATTTAGAAGAACATGTTTTTCTTAAAATCTTGTAAAATAGAACGAGTCAAAGTAACCCAATCCTTGATTGCCTCAGCCACCAGAATGATGTAATCAGCACAATTTTTTTTGATGATTTTTAAAGATTAATATACGGTAGATTATTTATGAAAGTGATCGACGGTAAAACCACCGTAAAATATAATACTTTAATTTGAATCTTGTTGTGTGATAAAAGTTGAATTTGATTAGTTTGATTCGGTCTAGATATATAAAACACAATCAGATTAATCCCCTTGGATTGAATTTTGATATCATTTTATTAATTGGATTGTTGTTAACTTTTTATTTCAAAATTTAAACAAAATAAGTTTTTTTTTTTACTCTCAAAACAAAATAAGTTGGTACAATTAAAATCTGTATGAACGGCATCTTGTATGAAAAGTATCTTCTTAATTCTTATCCACTTGTCTGCGAACTAAACAATTATATATATGTATAAACCTCCATGAAAGACTTTTTCGGTCACATAATAATTAAACGTGTTTACCTCTCCAATCTTTCTAAACAGTAACCCAACTAATCCAATTTATATTCTTCCAAAATAGACTGCTACGCCATTTAACCCATCCAAACCAACCACCGAACCAATTCCTCAAACCAACAACTCCCACCGAACCGCACAAAATGGATGCTAAACGCCGCGTCGTGCGGAACTTAGTAACAAAACTCAGCTCCGTTTCCGAACAAACTCGCATCGAAGCTCTCTGCGAGCTTCGGATCATGTCAAAGCAAGACCCGGAAACCCGACCCGTAATAGCCGAAGCAGGTTCAATTCCTTACCTCGCTGAAACTCTCTATTCCTCTTCACACCCTGCGCAAGAAAACGCTGCCTCAACGCTTCTAAACCTTTCAATAACTGAAAAAGAACATATTATGTCCACGCGCGGTGTTCTCGACGCGCTCGCACACGTGATCTCTCATCATTCTTCAACCTCCACCGCCGCCGCCGTACAATCGTCCGCCGCTACAATTCACAGTCTTCTTTCTTCCGTCGATGATTACCGAACCGTCGTAGGATCAAAACGCGAGATCGTTTACGCTCTCGTTGATATCCTCCGTTGTCATCGTTCCTCACCGCCGCGCACCGTTAAAGATTCTTTGAAAGCGCTTTTCGCAATCGCGCTTCATCCGTTAAACCGCGCTACTATGGTTCAATTCGGCGTCGTTCCCGCACTTTTCTCTCTCATCGTCAACGACGGTAGGGTAGGGATTGTTGAAGATGCAACCGCCGTCATCGCGCAGGTCGCCGGCTGCGAAGAAAGCACCGAGGCCTTCCGTAATGTCTCCGGTGTCGGCGTACTCGCCGATCTACTCGATCTTGCTACCGGTTCCAGTATGAGGACAAGAGAAAATGCTGTATCGGCGCTTCTCAATCTTGTGCGATGCGGCGGAGATGCGGTGGCCGGAGATGTTAGAGACGCCGTAGCTTTTGGTGCGTTGGACGGAATCGCTGATGTGAGAGAGAAAGGTAGCGCTAAGGGGAAGAGTAAAGCTACGGAGTTGATGAAGGTTTTGCTTGGGGATGGTCATAGCAATGTCGTTTTTGGTAGTGGTTCGTCGTTTGGGTCTTTGATGAATGAAGATATCGGTTCGTCGTTTTGAATATATCGGTTCGTCGTTTTGTTGTTTTGGTGAATTGAGTCCTAGATTGGCGGATTGTGTACAAAAAGATTAGATTAGAATTTTGTTGTGATTAACTTATTGTTGATGTTGTGATTCTATTGATTATTATTATGTTATGATATGAGCAATATCATGATATGTTGGACATTCTTACATCTTACATAAAGAAAAAGCTTTTCCGCAAATGGTCGTGAAGATATAACTTGTATAAATCTTTCCACTTTTCAACTCGATCCAATTCATTCGTTCGTAGAGTTATTTCTCAATCGAAGACATTTTTGGAATACCTCTAATAGAGGAAGAAATAGTCCATTTTGAAAGAACTTATCGTCAACCTCTTTCATATATGAATTTACCTAACTCAGAAGGGAAGAACTTGCTTTTGATTTCTCATTGGTTTTATTTGAAGTTGATTTTATTTATAATCTATGAAACACCTAAGCAATATCTCAAAGAAATGGTGAATGAACTAGTGTTGTTTGTATAATAAAGTATGAGTTAGAAGTCTTATTTTCTTTAAAAAAATGATAGTTGAGCAACTTATAATTCGAATGACTTATAGATCTATTATTTTAAGGTTTTTGATTAAGATGTAATATTCAACTCATTTGTGTAGTTGTTCTTGGCACAATGTAATGATCATCTGGACTCCCCTCATGACTCAAGAGACTTAAAGGGATTAGTTCTTTATATCCAAAATCTTTCTAATCAAAAGTGTTCAAATGTTGTATCATGTTAACGTGTATCAGTCAACTGTCCAAATATATAAGATTACCCTCAACTCAATATGGATGATTCCTAGGCTCTCTTATGACCCAATAGCGTCGATCTCAGCTATGATCAACGTTTTCTTGATGAAAATGTATTTTCCATTTATTAATAAGTTTTCTAATTTTTGGTGTATTTTTTTGGGCCTAATAAATGGAGTGTGGTTCGCATTAGCTGCATTTCTTTTGTTTCTAATATTCAAAATCTCAACAGAGGCAGGAGGAAACGTAAGCTTATTTGCGAGCTGATTAATATAAATACGCACTGGAGGCGTGGTTTTTTATTTTTTCTTTTTCTGAAAGATTTGTTTTGTTTTTTGACAGAACGTGGTTTTGTTTTTAAAAATTGTTGTTGCTGAACAACTTATTTTCTAGCGGAACTTCAATGATTCGGTACTAAAGAAATGTCATTGACAACAGTAAAGGATTGCAAATATAGAATATAATATAAAATGATTAAATCTATTCACACTGTCGAATATCAAATCCTAAAGAAAAGAGCTCTTGTGCAAACTATAGTTTTACACAGATATCATCGTTTAATGAATTAAAAATATTAATGGGAGTATTTCTCTTTGACTAAAAATATTAAAGTGAGTATGATAAGTCATGTATATTTTTTTTTTACAAAAATTGTTTTTTTTTTATATATAAAAGTCATGTATTTTTAATTCATTAAATGATATGGTAACACATCATTGAATATATGTGTACGTTTTTTTAGGACACAATAACTCATTGCATTTTATTTGTAATAAGAAATTCAATACAAGATGGAGTATGAAAATAATAACGTGAACTAGACTCTAATATGGAAGCCCTTGCTAAGCAATGAGCGGCTTTATTTGTTTGTCTACGAATGAAAGCTAGCTTGTACTAGTATGTAGAGAGGAGAGTCTGACGACTAACTAGAAGAGGACCCAATTCATTGGTGTAAGTCGTTGGATAGTACAAGGCTTGAACAATAGTTTGACAATCTGACTCAAAGGTCACTTGGTCATAATCGTGGGCGATGAAGATTTGTGAGGCAATAAGTAGAGTTGTAGCTTCTCCTTCAGCTGCTCTAGGGAGGACAGGAGACCAAGATGTGTAAGCCATAACCACTTCCCTTCGCGAGTTTATGAAACATATGTCGATACCAAAACATGATTGGTCGGAGAAAATAATGCATTCTATGTTGCACTTCAAGCGTCCATCATGGGGCTTCTCTCATAGGGCTCGAGGGGTGACTTGAGGAGTAGTTGTCAACGCAAGCATGCTCACTGAATTGTGCTTTTGGATGGTTCATGGATGTATGTGGCCGAGCAATGCGGTGTGCTAAGTTGGTGATCCCAAAGGCAAGTATTTTGAATTTTCCAGATACACCACAAAGATACCATAAAGTAGGTCAATTCATTCGTATTGCGGTTGTTGCAAATGGTAAAAAACTGTAGTGACAAAGTCTAAAGCCGACGATTGGAAGTGCTAGTGAATTTTGTTCTAGAGACCAATTTCCATCCAGCGGAAATCGAACTCGATACTTGGGAGATAAGTATCGTCTTCCATCCATTCCCACTACCAATTGAGTTAGCTCAATTAGTTTGGACTATTTCAAAAAAGGCGCATTTTTTGTAACAGCCCGACCCTTACCGATATTGGTAATGGTCGGACTGTTAAAAAAAATCTCAATTGGTAGTGGGAATGGATGGACGACGATACTTATTTCCCAAAAATCTCAATTGATAGTGGGAATGGATGGACGACGGTACTTATCCCCCAAGTACCAGGTTCGATTCCCGTGGAAGGCAAAAACTCGCTATTTTCAACAGGGGAAAGGGGGAGCGAGAAGGTTGTGAAGTAACGGTAAAAGTTAGGGCTGTTACAAAAAAAAGGCATCTTTTTTGTAATAGCCCGACCCTTACTGATACCGGCACTGTTAATTACGACCTTCTCCCCCCCCATTTCCTCTCCATAGGAAATAGCGAGTTTTTGCTTTCCATAGGAATCGAACTCGGTACTTGGGGGATAAGTACCTCCGTCCACTCATTCCCACTCAAGCAAAACAATTTTGTTTTCGATGAGAGCTTCATTTTCCATGTGAGGGACTAGTTTCTAGAAATAGGAATTGTGTCATCATGTACAAATTCATTGAGGCAAAGCTTGTAAGTTGACTTAACGATGTAAGACCCATGGTTCGAGAGGTTCCATATGATAGCATATTTTTCTGGTCACTATTGCAGAGGAATACGAATGATGGATGTTGCATCCTCATCATTAAAAGTGTTGGCGATAAATTCATACAAACTGTAATGATAAATAAGAAAACTATTGGATTAATGTGTGAGTGGTTAAGTACCACATCGACTATGAACATAGTATATGTTGGATATGTAAGAGTTGAAGGTGCAAACACGAGAAGGGGGGTTGAATTGTGTTTGACTAACTTGAATACTTTTTAGTTTTAAAACAAAACTTCTTATGTATGAATTAAAACAGAGTTAGCAGCGGATATAAAGTAAATAAAAACTCAGAATTTTATACTGGTTCACCGTTAACTAGGCTACAGTCCCTTCACTTTGAAGGATTTCAAAAATTCAAAAACCTTGAATTACAAAGTACCATTGACCCTCCAAGTCAGTCTTCTCAAAAAGTCTAACAACCCTAGACTTTTGAGGAAAAGAACCTTGAATCTAATTGCTAAGTAATCTACTACTCCTTTTGACTCCCTCAGATTGTAGACTCTACTTCAACAACTTAGACCTAACACAAGGGAAAGAAAAACTTAGAGTACTTGCTTCTAGAAAACGGATACTCACAATTGACCTCACTAAAACTCAAGTATTTTGCTTTTGGAAGTGTAGGACTCTCAAGTATTTCGATGCAAAGTCTTCTGCCTTGAGCCTCCTTTTATAGATGAATAATTAGGGTTGCTTCCATGCTTAAGTTCGACCTGTATCTTGCCAGATACTCTTGCAAAAATAACTTGGCCAATCGGGTTTCACTTAAATAAAAAACATATCTTTTTAGCTCCAGATTTGCTTTCAAAAATAACTTTGGCCAATCCTGTCTTTAATTAATTCTGGATCAAATATTTCTTCCCGCCAATAGCTTCTGAAATCCCACAAGACTTCAATTTATTTTTGAATCAAATCCTTTTAATACTTTGATCAAATTTAATCAAGTCTCCACTGATTATCATCATGATTAAATCTGGACCGTTTGATCTTCTACTCTCGTCCACATCTGGACCATACAAACTGATCTGATGTGATCCTTTGATCTCGGCCAACACTAGACCACACGTTTTGATCTTCTGATCTTGGCCAATCACTGGAACATATAATCTGATCTGTTGTGATCCTCTGATTTCGGCCAACATTGGACCACATATTCTGATCTTCTGATCTTGGCCAACACTGGACCATGATGCTTAAATCTGGACCATTCATACTCTAAACCATGTTATCTTCTGGTCTGCTTGTTCTTGACCAATTTATTTATGCTCTGATTAAGTTTGGATCAAGTCTGGACTGATTATCATTTCACTGCATAGCTATCTTCTGGTCAGAATAAATTTTGGACCAAGTCTGACTTATGATTCCTTTTGGTCTGGAACAAGTCTCCCTTTGGCAGGCTTCCTTCTGGTCTGGTCCAGGTCTCCTTCTGGACTCTGGTTCCTTCTGATCTGGCCCAGGAAAGATATCCTTTGATGGTGTTTTGACATCCTGGTGTATCATCTGGTGCCTTCAGGATGCATCCTCTGGTACCTTCTGGATGCATTATCTGGTATCTTTTGGAGGTGTATCCTCTGGTCTGATTTTATCCTTTGGTAACTCATCTTCTGCCTCTGGTACCTTTATCTTCTTGTGGCAATTAATATAATAATTCTAAGTACAAAATAAGATTACATGGAGTGCTTTTGTAAACATCAAAATCCTAAGTACTTAGAACCAACTTGGTTCCAACAAGAGTGGCGACCCATATACCTAATGTCTTAAGGTTTTAGGTGGAGATATGGTGTCAAAGTCTCTTGTGGTTGTCGAGCATTTGGCCTGTTGATGCTCTTGTGCTCCCCAAACTCTCTAACAAGTGGTATAAGAGTTTTTGGTTCAGTATGGTGAAATAGAGTTCTTAGTAGGCTCTATGGTTGCAGCTTTGTTTGATCTTCCATATTAGAAAATGAGGGTTATATTATAGAAGTGTTATTTAAGCAAAGTTTTGACTAAGGAAATACTAGGTTATTAAGCGGTCCTTTGTGGATCACCTCTACTTCATTAGAACCTGTCTGGTGCACAAGTAAAGTATGTCAAGTACCGCATTGAAGTTTGGGTTAGAGAAATTTGATGGAAGAAACAATTTTGGCTTGAGTAAAATTCAAGTCAAAGATGTGTTGATTAGCACATGGGCATTGCTTGGCATTGATGCAAGGTGTGCTATGAGATTTTGTCAATTGCTGAAGAACATTATGAGAAAGCGTATATGGAAGTTGCACCATAAATTTTCCAGCTTAGTTTTGGAATTTAGAAGAAATTCATGGAGCAATTTAGCTTTAAGTGAAAATTCTTGAAGTGGTTTAGCTTCATGTGAAAATTCTTAGAGTAGTTTAACTTTAAGTGGAGTATACTTTTTATAGTGGAATATGATAATTATTTTGAACTATGATTTTCGGTGTTGACAATGAAAGTTGTAGATGCACAAATTTGAATCAATGTGGAGATTGATGAGTTTGGTTAAAATTGAAGAATTTGAAAAATTTTAACATTGGAATTGTAAAGGAAGATGGAGCTCAAAGCTATATATATGGCTCTATTTCTTCATTACAAAATTGCATCAGTTAGAAACATTTTAAGCTTGTATCTGATTCTTTTCTTTTCTCATATATTCTTGTGTTAGAGTTTTGTGAGAAAAGAGGTTAATTGTTGGGTTCAAGTGTGAATGGTGAAGTTCTACATTAACTATGAATAAGCTAAATGTTGGATGTATAAGAGTAATGACTCATAAACCTAATGCCTTAAGATTTTGGGTGGAGATGTGGTGTCAAATTCGCTTGTGGTCCTGGAGCACTTGACCCATTGTTGCTCGGTGTTCATCTGAACTCTCTAACAAGTGGTATAAGAGCCTTGGTTTAGCTTGGTGGGGGTTCAAGAGTAGGATCCTAGTGGATCAATTATGGTGATGTAGGTGACTTACACTTTATAGAGAGATTGTTAGGTTTAAGTGTGAGTGGTGAAGTCCTAAGAATAGGATTTAGGAGACTCACACTTAAAGGGGAGACTGTTGGCTTCAAGTGTGGGTGGTGAAGTCCCACATCGACTATGAATGAGCTAAATGTTGGATATATAAAAGTGGTGACCTAGATTCCTAATGTCTTAAGGTTTTGTGTGGAGATGTGGTGTCAAAGTCTCTTGTGCTTATGGAGCATTTGACCTATTGTTGCTCACGAGTTCCCCTAGGCTACCCCAACAAGTGGTATCTATTGAGACAAAATCCCTAGTAATGTTTTAAAGATAATAAACATTAATGATTAAATGATTAAGAGATTTTGATATACTTTTTTATCTAATGTGTGCCCTTGAGTGATTTCATTAAGACATGTAATTCCTAAAAGGATTATGCAAAAATGAACTAATCACAAGCAACATTGTGTGAAAAACAACTTTCAAATAAACTTTTTGATACACTTTGTTATCTAATGTGTGATCTTGAGTGATTTCATTAAGACAGATAATTCCTAAAAGGATTAAGCATAAATGAACTAATCACAAGCAACATTATGTGAAAAAAAAACTTTCAAACAAACTTCAGAAAGTTCAACTCTGAACATGACAAAAGTTTATAATTGTCGTTAGAAAGTTCAGAATTTTCAACAAAGTGTAAATGAACATAGATCAAAATGTCCATCACATTCAAGAAAAGAACTAAAACTACTTTGGCATAAGTACGAGAATATGACATTAATATCATTTATCATCAAAAGGGATATTGGTATTCAATCCAAAAGAATATTTAATGTTATTTATAACAAAGAATGCTGGAATAAATACAAATGGAGTATTCTCTTGTGTCATAAAGAAATGAACATCGTCATTATCAATGTAAATGATTCATAAATTATTTGTCAATGTTCAGATCTAAAAAAATAAATATCGACAATAAGAACACCAAGAATATTCAAGACATTTACTTAAAGGAATAATAAATAAATGCAAAGAAGAATATTTACATTTATCCTAAAGGAAAATCATCCTAATTGTCAACAAAAGTGGTTTCTCACTAATACACCAATATTAAGATTGACAAAGATCAAATAAGAAATGCACAACTCATTATTGGTGGAAAAATATCAACAATTACGAGAGTCAAAACGATCATGCAAAATTTAGAAAGTTTAGGCATATTAGAAATTTCATCACTAAAAGACAAAATTTGAAGTACATTGTCAAAATACAAAAAAGTGTTTGCAAAGTATAGTACATTAAAGTACATGAATAGTACAAATTTCTCTCTTTTGTAGAGAAGCCAAAGCAGAAAATCCCGGAACATTCTAAAGTCGAAGTTCAGAATGTTCATTTAAATCATCAAAGGAAAAATGCCAAATAGTTTTCTAGAATTAAGATACATGCCCAACAACCACTTTTACCTAGAAATGCATGTTAACCTATATATCTCTCATATAACACCTCATGTTCTTCATTCAAAGAAATAAGAACATTCTGATGTTGAAGAAGGTCTTTCACTAAAGGACAAAAGATGTACTGTTAAAGTACAAAAGGTTTGTGTAACTTTTCTTCCAATTTCTAACAACCATATCAATCATTAAAAGGTGTGAAAGTCTCAACAAGATGAAGTCAAATCCAATTCGATCATTTAGAAGTCATCTAGAACATAATGAAGTTGAATCTTGCATTTGGAAATTCAAAGGAAGATTCTCCAACTATCTTTATGCATTGAGACAAGTATCCAACAATCATATTACTCTTCCTACATTGGAATGAAGGCTTTCAACATCTATAAATACTAGAAGTTTCAAGCCTTCAAAATCAAGAGACTACACATAACATACAATACACTTTTTATCTACAAATGGTATAAAAGTCTCTCCAAACCCCAAATTCATAATCCAACCCCCCTTTATTATGACTATTGTTTCCATTTCAGTATCAGCGCCTTGGTTTGGATTGGCAATGGAGTGGGAATTGATCTTGGTATTGGATCTGGTATCTAAAGTTTTTCTGGAGGTGTTGTAAGGAGGAGGTCTCATTGGTAATAATGGTGGTGCAAGTATATAGAATGTGGAAGACTCTTACTTGAGGGGGAGAATGTTGTGTTCAAGTGTGAGTGGTTAAGTACCACATCGACTATGAACGTGGTAAATATTGGATATATAAGAGTGGAGACTCATATACCTAATACCTTAAGGTTTTATGTGAAGATGTGGTGTCAAAGTCTTTTGTGGTCCTAGAGCATTTGGCATGTTCCTGCTCATATGCTCCCCCAAACTAAAATCTATATGCATGTATTAATTGACCCAAAACTAAAAAAACTACGAAAATAACTCTACATTTCTAAAATCAACAATCGAACAAACAGTCCAAACCAATATAGAGGTTTTATAGGGGTTTTCTTATGCTACCTTAGAAATTTTATGAAGAGATAAGAAATTTCAAAATTGGTCTTGGCCTCTACTTCCTCAAGATGAATCCTAACTTTGTCTCCTTGAAAGTTATCTTCTTGCTTCTAATCCTTTGATATTTGATTTCATTTTTAACTTCCATGGTAGTGAACCCTTAACTCATTCCCTTCCCCTCTTTCTCTTTTTCTTCCTCTTCTTGTTGTGTTTTTTCCTTTCTTTTCTCTCTCTCTCTCTCTCTCTCTCTCTTATTTTCCTTTTTTCTTCTTGAATGTTGTTAAGTGTGGAAAGAAGCTTATATGGGAAGGAGGGAGGGAGGGAGAAAAGGTCTATTTGGTGCAACAGAGAAGAATGATTGGGAGATATTTTAGTGGAGGAGATAAGAGGGGAGAAGAGAAAAAGGAAGTCAAGACATGCTTGATTCAAAAACGGAGAGATATGATTTTAATGGTTTTGTGTTTGGTTCAAGTAGATGAGAGGAATTTTAAATGGTTTTTAAGTTATATCGATCATCTCCCCTCTAAATCTTCCCAAAATGGACGGAGATAAGAAATGTCTTTAAGTTTCATTTGGTTGGAGGTAAATGGAAGGGAAGGGAGGAGAAAAAAGATTTTAAGTTTTTTTGTTTGGTTAAATTTTCAAAAGGGGAGAGAACTAAAATTCTTCCTATAGCATGTTTTGCTACCCCTCCATTTTGGCTGAATTTAGAGGGAGGGGAGATCACAAAAGTAACATAAAATTATTTAAAATACCTTCATTTCTTAAATCAAACACAAAAACATTAAAAAAAATTATAATCTCCTCATCTCCCTTATTCTCTGTTGATCCAAATAAATATATATTATCCTCCCCTTTTCAATTTTGAACCAAACACAATTTAAAAAAATATTTATCCTTCCCTTTTTCTCCCCTCCAAACCACGCAAACTAAACACATCCTAAGTGAGTGGGTGAGTGTAGGTGGCCAAAGGAGATGGGAAAGAAATTTAGGTTTATTTCTCTCTCCACTCTCCCTTTTTATTATGTCGATCCTCTTCTAATCCTAATTATATAAACAAACATTTAGATATAGGTTCAGGATAACTTCCTGATAAGATCGCAAGTGCACGATATTATCACGTAGTAAAAATTATTGTTCCCACAAGGACTTTGTTATGAGTATTAGTCTCTCTTTACTATGATGATTAGCTAAAACAGTAAATGTTGATAATGATTTTTGGTTTAAAATTCACAGTAAAAATAAAGCCTTAGGATTGTAGTTTTTTACAATGATGAAAACAATAAAATTAACCTTATTTGAGTTATGGGTGTTAAACTCTTAAAAATAAGATAAACAATTTTAACTAATGGCTTCTTTCAAAGAACAAAAGTTTATTTTAAACTAATAACCAATCTATTTTCAGGATTGATGTATTAGCAAAATCTTGTAAGCCAAGATATCTTCAATGGTTTCAAGAGAACCAAAATCTATTTTCATGAATTGATTATCTTGTCCAATCTTAGGGGTCAGATATCAAATCCACCTTTCGGTATATTATTTGATATCCAAGGGTGAACATAATTATTACTAAGATTGGATTAAAAGATCAATACCCATGACAGAAAGAAATAAAAATTGTTAGAGATCCATCATTGGAAATCCTACAATCCCAAGACAAGGAAGATCTACTCACATTTGATCATAGTAGAATCAAAGCTTAAATATAAAAACATTAGAAATATAAAATAATAGAATAAAATAACAAAGTAAAAATAGAAAACTGAATATTATTGAAACTAGAAAAATTTCTAAGAGAAATACAAGAACAAAAGAAAGAGTAACAAGATATTGTGAGTAGGAATCTCTGTCTAAAACTGAGTATTTTCGTCATTTTTATAGCCTTAGGTGCCTTCATGAGCTTTAATTACAAGAAATCATCATAAATTCATAGAAGAAAAACAGTTCAGTAGTAGAAGATGAGTAGTTTATAGCCATAATAGTCATTACTACCAGACAGTAATAGGTTCAATAGCAGAAGATGAACAAATTATGGCCATAATGGTCGTTACTACCAAGCAAAAATAGGTTCAGTAGCAGAAGATGAGAAGATTATGGCCATAATGGTCATTACTGTTAAGCAATAATCCTTGTTGACTTGGAGTGACAAATTCTTTTTTTTTTTTCTCATTCATCCAGTATGATCGTAATGGCCATTATGGCCAAGCAGTAATGCTTGCTGGAACTTGAGTTTTTTTCCTTCATTTTCTTGATCATGACTGCCCCACTTAACTTCAAGGCTTTTTTGCACCAAAAATCGTCACTTATTCCTTCACTTCTCCTTGAAATCTAAACAAAACAAAAATGTAGTAAAATAGAACTAAAACCGAATTAATAACATCAAATTAACCTATTAAATAATGCTATAAAAATCAATAAATTCTAGCTTATCAAACTCCCCCATGCTTGCATCATTGCTTGTCCTCAAGTAATTATTTCACGTAAAAGTTATGGATGAGCAGACACTATGAATAGGGAACTCAACATTCAGTTCAAGTGTAGGCAATAGGCAAATTCCCAAACCAAAGGATAACCAACTTCAGTTCCAAATTAGTGACTTAGGTTCCCCTGAAAACATAATTCTCATCAAAAGGACACTCATCTCTCAAATTCTCTTAGTGTTTCAGGGTAATGGGCATTAACTCAAAATTTCACCAATGCAAAGTTTGCTGCCATAGGCTTGATGATTAACAAAATCTCCATTACATATATCATGAGAGCATATGTGAATGGAAAACACTTTTCAAGGTTGTAACGGGGCCAAGGGACAATAGTTGGGGAAAACCAAAAAAGAGATATTCAAAAGGCTATATCAAATTAAACATATGATTATAGATATCCTTTTTGAATAATTGGAGCTCAGCGTATGCAAACAATCTTTCATCAGCCTAAACTTTATTCATCATTCAAATATGTTACTCCGAGTGGAACATCTTATTGTGTCTTTTCAAACTAGGACTAACAACATTTTTTCTTCTATTTTTTTTTCCATCTTTTATTTCTTTTCTCTTTTTTTTATTGATTTTTTTCTTTTTTATTTTATTTATTATTTTTTTTAAGTTTCACCACTTTATTCAAAAGGGCACCCAAGAATGATTTTATCGTTAAAGCAAGGGACCAAGAATGATAATTCATGTAAGGCTCAAAGTGGGCAACTATTGGAAAGTATGAAACAAAATAAAACAAGTCCTGAGGCCTGAAAAAACGAATCCTACAATGTTTTTTTCTTCAAACATGATCACAAGAGAATTTATCGTTGAGATGGTTGCAAGTCAAGTTCTAGAGAACACAGTCAATGGTGAATAATCACTCATAACAAATAAAAGGGGCATAATATTTGATGATGTAACACAAGCCCCTATATAAGCCCAGAACTCACATTTAGTAGTTAAATCAATGAGAACATGCTGTCAGAGAATAAGCTAATTTATCAAACTGATAGTGTGTTATCCGAAGGTGAGTTCGTTGCCTATTTAACAACAACATGCACAGAAATTACAGTTCCTTATCAAGGATCAAAAGGTTTTCTTTCAAGCAACGAGAAAATATTTATTTATAACAAAAACTAAAATTAACATGCTGAGCAAACAAGCAAACAAGAAAATGTATCCCCCCATGCTTGGACCAGACATTGTCCTCAATGTAAAAAATAAATAGTTATGAAACGGGTAGGAAAGTTCAAAAGATTATGGTGGTGGTGGAAAATGGCCTTGTGCACGTATTATGACCATAATGGCCACAACTGCTAGCAGTAATCTATGTTGTCTTCTCCTGTTTTCTGCATTTTTCTTGCTTTAGCTCAACTTACAAAGCAAAAACAGAAATCAAAAAATTAAAATTGTGGGTTGCCTCCCATGCAGCGCTTGTTTATGGTCCTTAGCTTGACCTTCATTTTGTAAATCTTCAGTAGGAGATCGAAGGATAAGACTTACCTCTCTCTCTATTGGATTCCCAACTACATAATGCTTCCACCTTTGACCATTCACAGTGAAAACTCCAGTGGCCTCACTCAATATTTCTTGAGGATTTGAAATGGCCCAGATCACCTCTAACGAAATTTACCCAGAAACAACTTCAATCATGAATTGAAAAGTAATACGAAGTCCCCTTCTTTGAATTATCTTCTTGTTATGTGTTTATCATGCCGCTTCTTCGTTCATTCCTTGTAAAGCATTCTCTTAAACGTCCAACCTCAACTCGTCAAGCTCACTGAGTTGGAGCTTCCTTTTGTCACTGACATCCTTTAAATCAAAGTTAAGGATCTTTATTGCCCAATATGCTTTATGTTCGAGCTCAACTGGGAGGTGACAAGACTTTCCATAGATCAACTTGTAAGGAGTCATACCGATTGGAGTCTTGTATGATGAATGGTATGCCCAAAGCACATCATCTAGATTCACGGACCAGTCCTTCCTTGATGCAGAGACAATTTTCTCGAGAATGCTCTTGATCTCTCTATTGGAAACTTCTACATGTCTGATAGTTTGAGGGTGATATGATGTGGCAATTTTGTGCTTCACTCCATACTTTTTTAGTAGGACTTCAAAATGTTTAGCTATGAAATGAGAGCCTCCATCACTAATCACCACCTTTGACACACCAAACCTCGGAAAGATTACCTTTTTAAAGAGCTTAATCACTACCTTAGCATCATTTGTTGAGGCAGCGACAACTTCAATCCACTTGGACATGTAATCCATCACTACAAGGATGTATTGATGATTTCCAAGAGACGAGGGAAATGGTCCCATGAAATCAATTCCCCAAACATCAAATATTTCAACTTCGAGGATATTGTTCAAAGGCATTTCATTTCTTTTTGATATGTTTCAGGTACTCCTTCATTGATCACATTGAAGCACAAAACGATGCATGTCTTTGAAGAGTGTGGGCTAGTAAAAGCTTACTTGAAGTATCTTTGCTGCAGTTTTTGAGGAACTAGCATGTCCACTGTAAGCGAAGGAATGAATGAAACATGATGTTTTCCATTTATTCTTTTGGGACACATCTTCTGAAAACACCATCAACCTCTCTCTTAAAAAGCAGAGGTTCATCCCAATAATAATGTTTAAGATCCAAGAAAAACTTCTTCCTTTGTTGATAGTTCAAATACGGGGTAGTACTCCAATTGCTAGGTAGTTCACAAAATCAGCATACCATGGTGCTTCTATTTGTGCAAGAGCAAACAATTTATCATCAGGAAATGAATCATCCAAGGGCAACTCATTTTCATTTTTTTCATGTAGCCTGAAGAGATGATCGGCCGCCACATTTTCAATTCCTTTCTTGTCTCAAATTTCTAGATCAAACTCTTGGAGAAGTAGTATCTATCTAATCAACCTCGACTTAGCATCTTTCTTACTCAAGAGATATTTAATGGCTGCATGATTTGTGTAGACAATTACCTTCGATCCAACCAAGTAGGAGTGAAATTTGTTAATGGCAAATGCTACTGCCAATAGCTCTTTCTCGGTTGTGGCATAGATAACTTGAGCTTCATCTACAATCCTGTTAGCATAATAGATACCATGAACTTTCTCGTCTTTTCTCTACCCCAACACTGCACCTACAGCAAAGTCACTAGCATCGCACATGATTTCAAATGGAAGACTCCAATCAAGTGGCTGCATAATTGGGGCGGATATAAATGCTTCTTTTAATATGCAAAATGACTCAAGACAAAATTCATCAAAGACAAAAGTTGTCTCCTTTAGAAGCAGAATGGTTAGAGGCTTAGAAATCTTAGAAAAATCTTTAATGAATCGGCGGTAAAATCTGCATGCTCCAAGAAACTTCTCACTTCTTTTATGGAGGTGGGAGGTGACATTTTCTTTATTACCTCAATTTTTGCTTTGTCTACCTCAATACCTCGCTCGGACACCAAATGTCCAAGAATAATTACTTCTCTAACCATAAAGTGGCAATTCCCCAATTTAACACTAGATTAACTTGTTCACACCTTTCAAGTATCTTTTCGAGATTGGCCAAACAATTATTGAAGCTACATCCATACACAGAAAAGTCATCCACAAATATTTCCATTATATCCTCAATAAAATCAAAAAAAAAATTGACATCATGCAATGTTGGAAGGTAGCAGGGGCATTCCACAAACCAAAAGGCATTCTCCTATAAGCATAAGTGCGATAAGAACAAGTAAACGTGGTTTTCTCTTGGTCGCTAGGATGAATGGGAATTTGAAAAAAAAAGTCAGAATAACCATCCAAATAACAAAAATGTGAATGCTTTGCTAACCTTTCTAACATTTGGTCAATAACGGGGAGAGGAAAGTGATCTTTACGAGTTACTTTGTTCATTTTTCTGTAATCTATACACATCCTCCACCCCGTAACTATCCTAGTTGCAATGGATTCATTTTTTTTTAATCTTAATTAACAACAAAGATAGGGTAAATTACCCCGGCATCCAGGAGTTTAAGTACCTCTTTTTTCACAACTTTTTTCATGTTAGGATTTAACCCCCTTTGATGCTCAATAGAGGGATTATAGTCTTCTTCAAGTAATATCCTATGCATGCAAATGGATAGATTAATTCCCTTTAAGTCCCCAATATTATACCCAATAGCTTTTTGATATATCTTGAGGACTCCAAACAATTTTTCAATTTCTTCACCATTTAATTCAGCACTCACAATGACAGGAAATGTAGAATTTTTGCCAAGGAATTTATACCTGAGATTTAAGGGCAAAGGCTTAAGTTCTACCTGTGCAGCCTCTTTTGAGAGATGTGCTAAATTTTCTGCTGCTAATGCCTCAAAATTTAAGTTTGGAAGAGGAGAATTTTCATCCAATAAATTAGCATATGCATCAGCTTCCTTTGCCAAGTCTTCATGACTTGTGCTTCCAATCAAGCATGCTTCCAGCCCATCTTGCGAAAGTGGTCCTAAAAGACAATCCTTAACACAATAATAAATTAAATCAATCCTACAACAAGAATCTTCAATAGAATGACTTTTCATAAGGTAAATTAAATTTAGTTTTTTCATCACCCACATTGAAGACAAGCTTCCCATGTTTCACATCAATAACAACTCCTGTTGTGGCAAGAAAAGGTCTCAAAAGAAAAATTGGGACTTGCGAGTCCTCTTCCATTTCCAACACCAACAAATCAGCAGGTATAAACAATTGTCCTACTTTGATAGGAATATCCTCAAATTTTCCCAATGGATACTTGATAGATTCGGTAAGCTAGCTGTAAGAAAATGTTTGTGGGCTTTAACTCACCCACATCAAGCTTCTTACAAACTGACAAAGGCATGAGGCTTACACTAGCCATTAGATCACACAAAGCACGTTCAAAACTACTATCACCAATCACACAATGAATAGTAAAACTTCCAGGATCTTTAAGTTTGGGAGGAAATTTATGTTGAATTATAGCACTGCATTCCTCATTTAAAGCAATTGTCTCATTATCATCAAGTTTTCTTTTATTTGACAAAATTTCTTTCAAAAAGTTAGCATATGACGGCATTTGAGACAGTACTTCAATGAACGGAATGTTTAAATTTAACTTTTTCAAATGTTCCACAAACTTACTAAATTGCTCCTCAATTTTAACCTTGGTGAATCTTTGGGGAAATGGTATGGGTGGTTTGTATGGTGTTGGAGGCACAGAAGGTTTTTCTTTTTCCTCATCTATCCTCTCACTTGATGGTTGGGCTCTTTCACTCTCATCCCTAACATTCACTTTCATATCCCTACCCTTGGGTTCCTCTAATTGTTTTCCGTTTCTTAAGGTGACAACATTTAATTGTCCCTTGGGGTTAGGTTTAGGTTGACCCAGGAATACACCGGAAGATCTAGAGGATGAATCCACTTGTTAAGCCACTTGGTTGCTTTGTGTTTCCAACATTTTATTGTGTGTGTCCATGGAATCTACCTTAGATGCTAACTGCCTAATTGTTTCATTCACTGACTGGTTTTGATTTATAAACTCCTCATTTTGTTTGGTTTGAGTCAATACAAAATTTTCCAGCAAATTTTCTAAGTTAGACTTTTGGGGACTGCTGAAATACCTTGGTCCTTGGAAACTGGGAGGTCTAACCATTGGTTGGGGGATAGGATTAAGGGAACGATTGTTGTAGGAAAATTTTGAATGATTCCTCCACCTTTGATTATAAGTATTGGAAAAATGGTCCCTTTTTTTAGGATTGTTTAAGATAATTAAGTTGCTCATTACCCACCCCACCATTAACAGACATTTCGACTTGGCATTCAATAGCCACATGACCAATAATACCACAAATTTCACAAGGAGAAACATTTGGCGTGACAACATTTACATTCAACTTTTCAAATTTTTGAAATAATGCATCTACCTTAGAAGCAATATGATCTAATGCATCAACTTCATACCTACCTCCTTTTAGCTGAGATCAGTCACTTGACCATTGGTAGTGGTTCCGTGCAATTCTTCAATTAGAGCATAAGCTTATTCTATGTTCTTGTTCATCAATGCTCCTCCTGTAGCAACATCTATTGTCATTCTTGTAGTGTATGAGAGTCCATTATAGAATGTATGGACAATTAGCCATCTCTCCAGCCCATGATGAGGGCACAATATCAACATCTCTTTGAAGCGCTCTCAAGCTTCATAGAGCGATTCTCCTTCCTTTTGAGAAAAACTTTTGATTTGATTTCTCAATTTTGCAGTTTTTCTTGGTGGAAAATATCTAGCAAGGAATGCTTGCTTTAACTGATCCCATATGGTAATGGATTCAGAAGGAAATTAATGTAGCCAAGCTCTAGCTGTATCCCTTAATGAAAAAGGGAAAAACCTTAGTCTAATGGCGTCATCAGTCACTCCATTCATTTTCAAAGTGCCACAATACTCTAAAAAATAGACAAATTGAGGTTTGGATCATCCGTTGGAGTACCGAAGAATTGGTTTTGTTGTACCACGGATAACAATCAAGGTTTTAATTCAAAATTGTTAGCCTCTACCGTCGGGCGTGCAATATCCGAATGCGGTACCGTTATTGGGAGAGGCATATTCTTTCAAGGTTCTATTTTCAGCCATTTTTAAATCTATTTCTTGTTCGTAGATGTTTTTCTCTCTTCTTATCCTATGAAAAAATCTTTCTATCTCGAGTATTGGTTTGACAGGAGTCCCAAGACATGGAATTCTTCGCATTCAAAGAGAGAAAAATCAGTAATAAAAAAATATAAAAATTAAAAATGAAATTTTTTAATCTAATCAGTATAAGAAAAGAAAATTAATATCAAAAGCAAAGTCCCCGACAGCGGCGCCAAAAACTTGATAAGACCGCAAGTGCACAGTATTATCGCGTAGTAGAAATTATCGGTCTCACAAGGACTTTGTTATGAGTACTAGTCTTTCTTTACTTTGATGATTAGCTAAAACAATAAATGTTGATATTGATTTTTGGTTTAAAATTCGAAATAAAAATAAAGTCTTGGGATTATAGTTTTTCACAATGATGAATACAATAAAATTAACCTTCTTTGAGTTATGGGTATTAAACTCTTAAAAATCAGAAAAACAATTTTAACTAATGGCTTCTTTCAAAGAACAAAAGTGTATTTTAGACTAATAACCAATATATTTTCATGATTGATGTATTAGTAAAATCCTTTAAGACAAGATATCTTTCATTGTTTCAAGAGAACCAAAATCTATTTTCATGATTTGATTCTCTTGTCCAATCTTAGGGGTCGGATATCAAATTCATCTTTCGGTATATTATTTGATATCCAAGTATGAACATGATTATTACTAAGATTGGATTAAAAGATCAATACCCATGACATAAAGAAATAAAAATTGTTAGAGATCCATCATTGAAAATCCTACAATCCCAAGACAAGGAAGATCTACTCACATACGATCATAGTAGAATCAAAGCTTAAATATAAAAATATTAAAAATATAAAATAACATGATAAAATAATCAAGTAAAAATAGAAAACTGAGTATTATTGAAACTAGAAAAATTTCTAAGAGAAATACAACAACAAAAGAAAGAGTAACAAAAGATTGTGAGTAGGAATCTCTATCTAAAATTGAGTATTTTCGTCCTTTTTATAGCCCTAAGCGCCTTCATGAGTTTTAATTACAAGAAACCATCAGAGTTTCATAGAAGAAAAACGGTTCAGCACTAGAAGATGGGCAGTTTATGGCCATAATGACCATTACTACCAGACAGTAATAGGTTCAACAGCAGAAGATGAACAGATTATGGCCATAATGGTCCTTACTGTCAGACAGTAATATGTTCAGCAGCAGAACGTGAGCAGATTATGACCATAATGGTTATTATTGTCGGGCAGTAATCCTTGCTAACTTGGAGTGGCAAATTCTTTTTTTTTTCTTCTCGTTCATCCATTATGGCCGTAATGGCCATTATGGTCAGACAGTAATGTTTGCTGGCACTTGAGTTTCTTTCATTTTCTTGATCATGATGCACTGCATCACTTGACTTCAAGGCTCTTTTGCGCCAAAAATCTTCACTTCTTCCTTCACTTCTCCTTACAATCTAAACAAAACAACAAGATACTAAAATAGAACTAAAATCAAATTAAAAACATCAAACAAAGCTTTAAAAATAAATAAATTCTAGCTTATGACTTCCATGCCCATCTGTTACCATCCCAACTACCAATATCAACAATTTTTTTAAGGGGAAATCGCTTATTTTTTAGGGGAAATCACTTATTCAATTGTAACACCCAATATTTTATCTGTTTACCATCACTCAGTCTCACGTGCTATCGCTTCTAGCAATTGATTTCCAACAACCATCTGCCTACCCACACGTTGTTGTTGCAAGAGTGGCAATGTTGGTTCTAAATTATAAAATTCAGCATATAGTTTGCTTCCAAAGCACGTTCACTTCCTATGAAAATCTCCACCATTTGAACATCAGAGTCATATTTCTTATCACCATATCCCCAAATCCTAACCCACCTTGTGTTTTGGATTTTGTGTAATCTCCCATTTAATAAATGGTATGCTCTTCTCGTTCCCATTCCCACACCAGAAGAACATCTTTGCATTCTTATTATTTTCTTCATAGTGTTTTTGGACATTATAAAGAGACTCAGGTGGTAAAAGGGTAAGTTGTTCAACCCTGGTTTAATGAGTACAAGTCTTTTTGCTTTAGATATATAATAGCTTTGTCTTCCATCTAGACAAATTATTTTTGTACATGTTACTCTATTAGGTTCCATATGGACTTTGAACTTTGATTAGCTCCTAGTGAAATTTCCAAGTAATTTGTGGGCAAACTCACCAGCTTACAACCCAGTTTTCCAACTATACTTTCGACCCATTGTGGTTCTTTCACCTCAATGACAATCAAATCAAATTTTTCAAAGTTGACCTTAAGTCCTGATAGCAATTAAAAGCATATTAGCATTCTTGGCTTGTTGATCAATCATTTATCTTCAGCTGGACATAAAACTAAGGTGTTGCCTACAATATATACATTGAAGCATTCTGTTGGCTAGAAGACAACAATATATACATTGAAGCAAGTAGAAGCAATGTGAGTTCCGTGCTAGTTGGCTAGACACTAATTATAAACCATTAAGCCTTGAGGTTTTCTGATTCTCCAAATCATAACTATATAGTAGAATGAAACTGCACATTATAAAAGAGAAATCTTATATTTTATAAAATTTACTATATATTGACACGTTAAGAATTCACATCTGTCTTTGAGTCTCCAATGCTCACTTTCCAAAACCGTGCAAGTACCATTGCCTAGGCCCTAGATATCATTATCGCAGCGTCTCTGTTCCACAAAATTAGAAACATAATCGTGACAAATAAGAAATCAATGGAACAAAAAATAAAATTTGGCCTTTTAATTGCTACATTGTTTCCAAAAAAAATCTTCAATTTGATTTATTTTCTTCTATTGCATTAAATTCTCTTCCTATCACTTGCTTTATTAGCTCTTCTATCTAGATTGGATCTTGCAAAAAGAGTTACTCCTGGGCAATAGAGTGACCAACCATTTTGATTCCGCTTAAAGTAGATGTTTATATTTAATGTCCAATAATATCTTGAACATGATTAATTCATAATTTTGGTAGAAATAACCTATAAAAAACTAAAATAAATAAATAAATTTTGAAAATCACTTAAGAGACAACGAAATTTTTATTTATATTTAACACAATTTTTATTTATATTTAAGACAGAAAGGGAGTATAAAAGAGATGTTTTTTTATAACTTCTTCAATTCCCTCCTCTCCGATATTAGAGTTTTTGAATAAGATCAAATAATATACCAAAATTTGTTTCTACCCCTTACTCAAGCATTTTTATTGTATGCAATCGCTACAATCATGAATCACCCAATATAATCATATAGTGTTGATATTTCTTATTTGTTTCAATGAGACAGCTCTAAAAATTATGATATGACCGCCAACCACTTCCATTACACCTTGATAATGTGAGACTTCATTTTAATGCATAAATGAAAGTGACTACTCCTTTCCATTGATGAAATATGTTGTGATTGAAGAGATGTTCAAATTCTAATAAGGTGATCAAATGCATTACATAAAATTACAAAACCAAATTGCAGTCCACAAAACCTAAATCCTAAATGTACACTTCAAATATAATTTACTTTACTAAACAAGTAGAGTTTATTATTCTCCACACATAAATCAATTTTCTTAACTTCATTTCTTTTAATATTAATCCAAATTTCTAAATTAATTCCATTAAATTAATCCACACAGAAAATATAGGCTAAATCATTTTGACCCTAGACTATTATTATTATTATTATTATTATTATTATTATTATTATTATTATTATTATTATTATTATTATTATTATTATTATTATTATTATTATTATTATTATTATTATTATTATTATTATTATTATTATTATTTTAACATATATCAAATAAAAATAGTGATGTCATCATTTTTTATCTATATCAAATAAAGTTCAAACAATTGCCCACATATTTGCATTTTCTTAACAATTTTCAACTAACCAGACAATTAAGACACTACAAATGCACTAACATTAATTAAGAACTTAAGGTGGAACAACAATAATTGGGCACGAATTTCTTAATTAAGAACTCAGGTTTAAGATTTATAAAGAAAAAAATGTGATTAAGAGTGGAGCCTTCATTATAGGCGACCAACTAAAATTTCTGATTAGTATTTAATTATAGGTAAAAGAGCAAATATTTTGTACATAAATTGCTCGGATTTAATAATCAAAGAGATAAATTTTTGAACTATACATATGAATATATGATTTCATCATTCAAAATAGATAACTCTTATATATATGTTACATATATGTCCTTGAGGATAAAATATATTCTTGTAAACAAAAACAACTTCAAATGATGTCATTCTAAGTTCACTTTATTTAATTTTTTAAAAAAATGAAAATGATATAATCTGGAATATTTTTTCCAATAGTATTTTTTTTGGACAAAATTTCTAATAGTATATCTGGATTTAGGTAAACAAGGGAATGGCAAATTACATGGTCTTGCATTTTAACTTGCTATTATCTATCAATAAAAGACTTGCTATTAACTTTGAATATAGTTTTCAAATTAATATAATATTCATAAATAATCGCTGATTTTCTAATCAGAAGCTGGAATAGCTCAGTTGGTTAGAGCGTGTGGCTGTTAACCACAAGGTCGGAGGTTCGACCCCTTCTTCTAGCGTTTTTCATCGCTCCTTTGTATATTTTTTATTGTAATTGAAAATCCTTATTTGGTTACAAATCCAAATAAATATTTCTTGGGTACACACTCATCAAAATACATAATATTTAATTATTTTAAAAAATAAAATTATTTAATTCTTTGATTTTTTTTTATCATTTATTATTTATGTGCGTCCAAATCATTTTTTCATGTCAATTTTTTGGAAATAAGTCGTTAAAGAAATCATTGAGAGTTTACAATTCTACAAAAAACAAATATTTGCTATCAATCAATTACTTAAAATTAATAATTTTTATATCTTTTAAATAAAAATAAGACTAATTATAATATACTAATGTGGGGTAGTATAAAAATCATACACAAGATAAATGGTTTTTTTAGCCATACACAAGAAAAATGTGTGTCACTTAAGAATTGGTAAAAATCAAATCAAGAATTTCATCAAAAAAATTGGTAAAAATGAGTGTTTTTTTTAATATCGTCAATATAAATATGAGAACAATTATAATATACTAATTTAGTGTTTTTTACATTTTCTAAATAAAAATTTATAATATACTAATTTGAGTTTATTATAAAAATAGTTGTCACTTATTAGTTGGTTAAATTTTTTATTTTTTTATATCTTAAAATATAATAAGTCATTAAAGAAACTGCAGGTGTGACAATTCATCCACGGGACAAACATTTGTGATTATTAATTAGTTAAATTTAGTATTTTTTATATCTATTACAATAAAAATGAGAATAAATATAATATACTAATTTGAGTTTATTATAAAAAACCTTACATGAGATAAATATATGTCTCTAATCAATTAGTTAAATTTAATATTTTTATATCATCTAAATAAAAATAAGAATAATTATAATTATAATATAATAATTTTAATTTATTATAAAAAACCATACACGAGATAAAAATTTCTGCGTTTTAAATTTGTCAAAGAAAATTCTCACAATTTGTGATGTGTCTTTTAACATTTATCTTTTATCATCTACTTTAATGTCTTGGGTTTAAAATATCATCTAAAATTTCATTAATAAAAAAGGAAAAACAAAAACTTGAGGGGGGTGAACCTAACCCAAAAAAGAATTATTTTTTTACTAAATGCCAAGCGGAAACCTTATAAAGCCGATTTCATAGACAGTCATGATCTCATAATTTTTAGTTTTCTTTTTGGTTATAGAGACTACTCCAATAAAATCATTTTCTTTTAAAAATTCATTCAAAGTATGTATGTCATATGCAACACTCCCATTGAAATAATGTTTTGCATGTTTGAAGACCTTGGAATAATGTTGGGGTTTAATTTAAGAATAAATTGATTAACTAACCTTGATTTATTTTAGCGCACTAACATATTTTGTATCATTAAATTCTATATTCTAATTTTAATTTCGAGTAAACTCATCTTTTTTTATACAAGTCTCTAACTTATAAGTTGAACCTTTGCAAAACGCGTGTGTATATTACTGGTTAATTATTAAAGCAATGACTTATTAGTCAAACTGCATAAATCATTGTACATTAAAATTTATAAGTTTTATATTAAACTTATTATAATATTTTCATAGAGTATATTAATGAGTAATTTATATAAAAAATAGCATATTAATGAGTAAAAAATATAGGCTCAATCCCATTATTATATTTGATTGATAATTAAAAAAAAAACTGTTAGAAGGTGTATATAAATTAAATCCAACTTTTAAAGGGGTAACTTAGAATCATGATTTAGTTAACTATGTTATTTATCTCATTAGTTGACTTTATTATTTATAAAACAAAAATACTAAATTATTTGAAAATTGAGACTAAAAGTAGTTTATAAACACAAACGCTTTTCAATATCACATTTACACAAATGACAAAATCTGTTTATAATATATTCAATCCACACCATACATAAAAAATGTGGTATTACGAATTTTTGGTCCGAATAATTTTCAATTTAAAAATAATTATATTGAATAGAATGGATAAATAAACAATCATTTTATCAAAACCGAGAAGAGAAGAAATTTATTAAAACTGAATTGTAGTATTACAACTTAACATATAAGTCTCACGATGTGACTATATATTAAGAAGAAGAAACTAACTATCTAACCTAAATAACAAACGAAACAGAATAACATAAACAAAAAGTTAAACAAAATACAATTAATTAACTATATTCGATAATCCCCAAAAAGTTGGACAATGCACATCAATGAGGCCAAGCTTAGATACAAGGGATACAAAGCTAGGTTTAAAAAGGAATTTTGTGAGCATATATGCTATTTGAGCAGCAGAGGAATTTTAAAGCATATATGCTTCTTTGACTTCCATGAAACAAGAAAATATAATAGAAAACAGTATACCCTATGACAGACCTTGTAGTTAGAAATGTGGCCCAATCAAAATCTGCAAAGTTAGATAAGCACAAATCAGAAGTGGACGAATAATTTCATGGATGAATCATAAGGAGTGCTAGAAGGTTTGGTTGCTATAGTGCTAGTGTCATTCAACAATTTGAGAGTGTATTTTCTTGGATTTAGAAGACTAGCAGAGGTGGATCTAGAAACCTCTATTCCAAGGAACTACCTGAATTCATCACCAAGTTGCTTAATAAACAAGGAATAATAAGCAATAAAGTGAGTAAAATTTAAACAAGAAGGAAGGGTTATATAAACCTCCTCCTTTAAATCCACATATAAAAAAGCAACATTCACATCTAATTGTTCTAAATACCTATTTTTAATAGAAGATAAAACAAGAATAGTTCTTATAATAGTAATTTTTTCAACCTGTGAAAAGTTGTCAAAATAGTCGACCCCTTCAAATTGAATGTAATGTAACCCTTAACTATCATTTTAACCTTGTACTTTTCTATAATATTATATATCATAAAGTAGCCAATAGAGATTGGTGAGTAGGTGTATTTTCATTTGTGTATAAGATTGTTACTATTACCACGGCCTCCCCCATATTTAACCCTTTTAGAAGTTTTATTACACGATCTTGTTTGTTTTTTGAACTTTCTAAGATCAATGGCGGCTCCACAAGTGCATTGAATAGCACAAGTACAATTGAGAGTGGGTCTAAAATAATCAATTTGTTCTCACAAAGATATTAATTGAGTAAAGTAGGTTGAGATTTCAAGATTACTTTGTAGGAGATGAGTAAGATCATTATGACTATTGGAGATTTTAAAAATACCAATTGTAAGAAGAGATTTTCTAGATTCTTCCACACTGCATGTGTGTTATCGATCCAAAAAATAAAATTTACGATGCATTCCAAGAATTGTAGTTATGCGATTTAAACATGTAAGTTTGAGATGAGTTTATATATACAAAGAAAGAAGAAGCTAACTAACAAACTAAGCCTAAATAACAAACTAAACAGAATATTTGATACCTTTGGTTGTAAATTATATTTTTGATAAATAATGTCATTGTTGATACACCTAATACAAGTGCTACTCAAGTAACTCATGTTTTTTAAATATATATTTATTCCTTTAAAATATTATATCATATATATTACCGATGTATAAACTTTTACAAAAATGTATATTTAAGAGTTTATGAATTTAAATTTTGATATACTATGTACCATATAAAATTAATAAAAAAGACAATGACATGTTAATTTATTAAATATGTAATATTGACGACTAATCAACGATTAGTAAAAATAAATTAAAAAAACAACTCAAAGAAATTTCAAAATATTAAAAAGTAATGCTGTAATGCAAGATCTGTATTAATAATTTATTATGTTTTCAACCAAGACTGTCTCCGACGGCGATAAAGCAAGCAACAATAGCGCCGCCATTAACCCAACAGGAAATAGAAGGAATACCAACGGTGGCGGTGGTAATGGTGGCAATATAAGCGGCAGCACAACTATTGACGCTGCCAGCGCCACCAGAATCAGAATGGACCCTGCACTGAAGAACCGCACCATGCCACTGCCGGTGGTGATTTATTGCATCAGATTCCGGCGATCGGAAAGAAGAGTGAAACTTGAAATAGTTAGCCACCGTAACGTAACGTAACAATAGAATGTGAATAAGGAATATTTGTAGTAATAGCTGGGAAGGGTGACAAAGAGAACTTAAATAGCGTGCTATGCTATGCGCGTGGTGTGAGCCGCCGTTGAATAATGTTGGGTCCCACAGGACATTCTCTTAAACTACTAATCAGATTACGTATGTCGGAAAATCTCTGTTTTTCACTTATTCATCCATGTTTTGATTTATTTTCTGCATAAGAAAAAGAAATTTTATTTTTGAAATTATTAAAAGCTTACATGCGATTCTCATTTTATTTCCATAAAAAATTTTATAAAAAAAATTCATATATACTCCTTACATTATCAATTGCGGGTGTGTTAACCATCTATTTTTTTTAATGAAGTTTATCTTTAATATAAATAATTAAATTATTTATGAGTTATTTTTATTATAAAAAATTAAATTATTTTTAAGAAGAAAAAAATTTAATTTAATTTTTTAGTTATGTCTTAACAATAATTATTGTTAAAAATATTTTAGTTATAATTACAATAGAGATTGAAATTGAAAGTGTTAAAATAATATAAATAAATGTATCAATTAAGTATTAATGTTTTTACGTTTTATTTATTCTAATTTTAATATTAATAATAAACTTATTTAAGATAGTTAAACATATTTTATTAATATAGCTAAGTATGAAATTATACTTACTTATTCAAAATAAAATAGAAAAATAGGTAACCAAAGCTTCCCCATGGCAATATGGGTAGTTTCACACTTTATCTTATTTATGTGCAGTAACATCTTAGTATTTGCACGCACGAAGTCATATTTTGTCGATCATTCAATCAAAATTAAATGATTTAGATTATATTTATTAAAAAATATTAAAATTTATCATAAAATTTTTGAACAGTTCAATTTTAATCAATAACTAAGATCAACGTAATTGCATATAATTCATATTCGTTAACCATTGAGATAGTATAAGTAGTTAAGTTAGTATTTATGATAGTATCTCTATCTTTAATTATAAGTCTTATTGTCTTCTTTATGCTTATTATGAAAAGTAGATAATGAATTTAATATGTCAATTTTATATGCGAATGTTACTAGAATACCTTTTATACTTGAAATAAATGTCCTCAATTTTACTTTTAACTTTTCAAGACACACTAGTATAGTTTTTTTTGTTGCTGAGTATATAATATTAATGAGAAGCATATTTAAAATATGTTAAATAGCACATGTGGTCCCTTAACTTAATTTCAGTTAATATTTTAGTTTTTTATCTTTTTTTTTCCGATTTGGTCTTTTATTTTAATTTTAAGTGACAATTTGATCTTTTATGTTTTAAAATGTCAACAATGTTATCTTTTTTTTTTTACAAAAATTCAAAAAATTCATCAAAATTTTCAACCAAAACCCATAAAATTAATTATATTCTTCAATAGAATACAAATTTCATCAAATTTGAAACTCAAATCTTCAAATAAACTCATATTTCCATCTCTAACAACATCAAATAAAGAATGAAATTTGATGAAATTTTTGTATGATTTTATTTGAAGATTTGAGTTACGAATTTGATGAAATTTGTATTATATTAAAGAATATAATTAATTTTATGGGTTTTGGTTGAAAATTTTGATGAGTTTTTTGAATTTTTGTAAAAAAAAAAGGATAATATTGTTGACATTTTAAAACATAAAATATCAAATTGTCACTTAAAATTAAAATAAAGGACCAAATCGAGAAAAAAAAAGATAAAGGACTAAAACATTAACTGAAATTAAGTTAAGGGACCACGAGTGTTATTTAGCCTTTAAAATAATAATAATAAAAATAAAAATAAAGTCATTAAATATTACTAACTTTATTTCTATATGTAAGACATATTTTATCAATGCACAAAAATTAAAAAATATAGTTTTCAATTAAATTTGTTAGTAATATATATTTTTTTCTTCTAAAACTATCATTCAATTATTAACAGAGACAAGTAATTGATCTTTCAATTATTTACATTTAATTAAGAATATTTTTATGAAAAATTAATTAATGCTTCTTATAATATAAAAAAGGGTATTATATAAAGAGACAAAAAAATTTACCATCTAGTCATATGAATATATTTTTGAATGAATATATTTTTGAATGGTGGAAATAAGTCATGGCAGACCAATATATCCATATAATTTTCATCAAACTCGGATTTGATTACACTTTAAGGGCCTATACTATTATTGGGTCCAACTGTTTAAGTAAATATAAATAAATTAAATTTTATATTTTGTGTTAAATCATATATTTACTAACATTTTCTATAATTTAAGCATATCAGGATACATCAATTTTAACATATTAATTTAAAGCTATATTATTATAAAATAGAGTTTAAATATGATGTAATATATAAATTAAATTATTTAAAATAACATGTTAAATCTCAAAATTAATATAATTTTACTGATATATTAATTTATTAATTTATCTAAAAATAAATTAAATTTTTCATTTGAATACAATATTATAAATAAACTTTTAAATTTAAATATCAAGTCATACCACACTTTCAAAAGTTAAGGTCAAGTCAAATCTAAAAATTAAGTTTATGACAAATAATATTTCAATTTAAACGGTGATTATTTTATCCGATCAAAACTTATTTTTGCAAAATCTGTCTAGTCTTGTCTGTTTACATTTGTATTTTAGATATTGGATAGTTCGTGAACTTATGGAAGTTTGAATATTGGTCGGTTTGCCTGATTATTTGAAATACGAAACTTCAAAGGCCTAAAGTTGAGGAGATTACTTATTTAATTATTCTTTTGTAAAAAGAAGTTGAAGAAATGAATTGAGTTTTTCCGATTTTGTCAGGGTATATACTTTGCAAAATCGTTTATATTTGTTATTTTTATATAACTAAACCTTAAGGCAACGTCAAAACGAAATTTGTTTCATGAAGGATAATAATTCATGTATTATCGAATTATTATATGCTTGTTTTGTTTTGTTTTGCTAAGTAGAAAACTCCCACCCCCTTTCGTTTCGTATTTTGCTTTTGAAAATATTGGTGATTCTTGATTTACTATATAACTCTATAATATACCCCATTCAATCCCAAACTTTGGTAGTTTTAACAATTTTATTTTGTTTTAAAATAATGGGTGTTTAAAATATTCAAGCTATAATTTATCTTTAATATTTTTCAATTATATCTTTTTTATTGTAACTAAGATGATTTGTTTTCACGAGATTGTTAATTTGTACTTGATTATTTATAATTTTACATTGAAAAGTGAGAATTAATATAACAACTAATTATATATAAGGACATATATATATATATATATATATATATATATATATATATATATATATATACCTTAAATTACAAAATATATGAAATGGATGAAGTACATAGAAATGTAGAGTTCAAAATGAAGACTTATTTTAAGATTCAATGTATAATGGTCAGCAATCAAAGTCCAACCTTGTACAAAGTTTGAATTTAATGATTGCTTGGTTGAATTATGTTCTTACCTATTTCCTTTAAAGGAGTTTAATTTGGTAGACATGCATGAGAAACATAAATAGAATAAGAAAGAGTACGCTTGCACGCCATGCTTCCTATCTATTTATTTGTTGT
The DNA here is from genome assembly GCA_037974295.1 of Cicer cuneatum. Classification (NCBI taxonomy): domain Eukaryota; kingdom Viridiplantae; phylum Streptophyta; class Magnoliopsida; order Fabales; family Fabaceae; genus Cicer; species Cicer cuneatum. The sequence goes on along the minus strand of JBBPBO010001985.1, from coordinate 57,438,922 downwards.
TACATACATTTCAGAAAGGTAAATTCTCCCTCTTTTCTTTCGGTGGAAAAATGTTGAGTGAATGGAATTATTCTGCCTTTTATAAGGTTTGGACAAAATAATCAATTTCAGTTGTATATGTATATAAAATGATTATTATATACACCAGTGTCTATATTTTATACAATATCTACTTTTATATTAATTTTTTATCTCTTATCAGAATTCGCCACACTAACACTGGATATAATTTATGGATATAATTTATATGCGGTACCAACTATATGGTGTCAAAAAATTTGTGCAAATATCATTGTCGCATAGAGATTAAGGTGCGATCTATTAACACTAGTATTTTTCTACTATAACAATGTTCAGTAAAAAGTAATAGATAATTAATAAGTTAGTTGATACAAAATATGAGTTTAAAGTAAATAGTGGATAAATTAATTCATTGCCGATAGCGGATAAATTAACGAATTGAATTTAATGTTTTGGTAAAAAGAAAAATTTTAAAATACAAATTTTCACTACTTAGAGCTCAAATCAAAGCCCCAAGTCAAAGCTATAATTTGTAGATGATATGATTTCGAGCATTCCAAATGCCATAGATGAGAGAGCTAGCCAAAGCTATACTTTCCTTGTCTTCTATTGTAGTAAATTGAATGATCAAATCAACAAACATTAGTTATTGTTTGTTGTGAAAATTGATAATGAGTGAGGATCCAAATTAAAGTTGGATTACCTTAAGTACATTATTTGAATCCAAGATCCACCTTCTCTAAATGTGTTCCGCCAACTCATTATTAATTATATTTTTAGTCCTTTAATTTATTTTTGAGGTATTGTTTTCCTATAACTTTTAATAGAGTCGAGTTAGTAATTTAACTTAACGTGATACAAGTTGATCATTTATGTCTTATACATTAATCCAATTCACTATAGTTGAAATATAAATATAATGTAGTTAGAATTTTATGATATTGAATAGGTGAGAAACGAATGAAAATGTTTTTGTGATAAAAAAAAGAATAGGATTGAAAGAAAGAAGAAAATAGAAAGACGAATTAGAAACAAAGAAAGATGAGGAATTCAAATGAGGGCATCTTCATCACACTTGTGCGACGAATCATGGGGGGAAAAATCAACAGTGATTCGTAAGCACCATGAGAAAACACGATTGTTAGACAATCTGATTTGTAATTGCAGAAACATTGAAAAAATTAGTGATTAATATGAAGATTTTATTTGAGAAAATCCTAACCCTCAGTTGCCCAACCAACTTGAAGGTATACAGAAAATGTAAATATGAAACCTTAAAATAATTCAGCACAATTTAATCTTATGGTATAAAATAAAAAGAATTTTTTTGAAAAATATATGAAAAAGCCTATAGGATTTGAGCCCACAACTTTTTATTAAAAATAAAGCCTTAATTACTAGGTCAGATCGAGGTCTTTGTTAACATATATAGGTTATTAGTTTATTCATAAATATTAAACTAAACTTTAAACTATTGGTAAACTAAACCAAGCCTTAATTTTTAGGTCAGTGGCCTTTTTTTCTCTAGTTCTCTGCTTATTTCATGTTTTTAGATTTTTATATGAGTAGTTCTTGTGATATTGGTGTTGAAAATACTTCATAGAATTTTTGAGAATTTGTATATATAGTTATTACAATCATTGGTTTCTTCGTCATTGACGATGACTTTCTATAGACCTTGAAGAAATAAATTGTCTCATATAATCATGTTACCAATAAATTTTAGTTGCTTTTGTATAGATGAATAGTGACATTTTGGGTTTTTTTATTTATATATCTATTTTTTTTTTTAAAAAGTCATCAAAATACTCCACGTTAAAATATATATATCAAAATGTTTTACTTTTTTCACTTCAGGAGGTCGCTTTCCTGCTCTGCGGCCACTTAAAATATAAATTTTTTTTACGCAGTAGGATGTTGCATGCCCGCTCTGCGACCACCTGAAGTATAAATTTTTTTTTACGCAGTAGGAGGTCGCATCCTAAAAATGCGACCATGTTCAAGGGTTTAATTTTTTTTTTTTCATTTTAACAATTGACTAATTGTTAATTTAATAAATAATATTTAAAAAAACAAAATTATATTACTCAAATCAAATAAAATACATTAAATTGAAGAAAAAAATGCAATTGAGTAGATGTGACAAAACAAATAACATGTTAGGAATGTTGACAGTGAAATGACCAATTGGTCGCCCTTCTTTTGGATTTACTGTCTCGTGGACCATGAAAGTATGGTTGCTCCGATCAAAACTATCGAATTTATGACTACTGGATTTACGTATTTCAGATTTCATAAAATTTATGCATTTTTCTGTGTATACCTGACCAAAAGCTAAAATTGATGCATGTAGTTTTCCCTTTGTTGGAAATAGTGTCTCTGTCTAAGTTTATTGGACCAAAGCAGTGATAGGAAGGTTGCGTGTGCCTTTTAATACTCCATTTATCAACTCCACAAGGTTGCTTGTCATTTGCCCTCAACGGCTACCTCCAAAAAAATGATTTAATCCAACTTTTTCGCGGTATATTGTCTAACCATTTTATAGCCTTTTGGTTTACTATGCCGATTTCACTTCGGTAGTATCTATATGTAGGCTCACTAATTGAGTAACCTATATTGACACAATAAACAATATCAAAAAATTGTTAAAAATTACATTAATTAAAAAGTATGAATAAAATTATTACCCATAGCAACAACTTTTTTCTTCAATGCATTATCCTTAAATCCCCTCGCAAAATTTTGTGAAATATGTCGGACGCATAACACATGCTTTGACAGAGGATTTTGCCACCCATTATTTGGATTATTATAAGCATTTTTAATGGATTTGTGTCTATCTGAAATCAAACAAAGGTTGACTTGTGGAGTTACGTATTTTCTCAAAAGGAAACTCTAACTCTCTCATGTCTCACCTTCCACAAGAGCATAAGCAATAGGAATTACATTGTCGTTCCCATCCTGTGCAATTTCTATTAATAGAGTTCCCTTGTGCTTGTCGTACAACCAAGTCTCATCCACTTGTACAACTGGTTTGCATAATTTAAATGCATATATGCACGGAACAAAAACCCAAAAATAGTCGATGAAAGATCTTTATCCCACTTATCAAACTATTCTCATGATAAGCTAGAATTGTTTCCATTTCTATTTTGGTTCCTAGAGCAAACGTTCGCATAACCAACAACCATTGTGGGAGTTGATTGTAAGTCTCTTCCCAATTGCCATAAATTTGCTCGATCGCTTTATTTTTTGCTATCCAAACCTTTCTATAACTTACTGTGTAGTTGTGCAAAGTCTGAATTTGAGCTATAATGACCTTCACTTTGATTGAAGGGTCCACTATCATAACTTGCATTACACTTGTACATAGCATGTCAGAATCGAGCTTCTGATGATCTTGTGACAATGCAGAATTTGTGCATGTATGGGGCAAATTAAATTTACCAGTCGCCCATGAAGTAGCAATGTCGATTTACAAGAAAGAGGGTTTAAATTGTAAATTCGCCCTTTTAAAATTCCTGTTAAAAACTTAAGAAAATAACTTAAGATTGATCTTGGTTTTGAAAATAGAAAATGGAGAACGTTCTTGGTTTTCACCAGAAAAGACAGAACGTTCTTGGTTAGTTAAAATCAACAGTTCAACTTATCTATTTAACTTGATAATTAAAAGACTGAAAGTAAATAGAGATAAGGGAAGAGAAATCACACACGGATATATCCTGATTCACCCAACCTGGGCTACGTCTAGTCCTCACAATGGTGAGATTTTCACTAAGTACTAAAACAGAGATCAATCTTGGTTTTACACACCCTGTTTCAGATCAACTTTGATATGTTAAAAAAACAAATCCTTTCCACCCAGAAAGGAGTTCATTCAAATCACCTATCAATCTTTAGATAGGATTTTACAGTTCACCTTTTAATCATAAAAGGATTTCCAACAAGCTTACTCAAAACTATACTTCACACTATAGCCTTGAGTTTACAATGATATGATTTAAAGTGTTTTGTCAGAATCTGAGAAGGCTCAATACTTGTTTGAGTTCTGATTCTTTGACAGAGAAATACATGAGAATTATCCTAGGAATCGAATAGGAAAAATTAGAACTGACTCAATGTATGTGAGTGAGATAACTTCAAGTATGATTGAAGTGAGTAATGAATTGCTTAGTACTTGAAGCTCTGATTTTGGACAGAATTTGAGTATGCTCAACTCTTGTTTGAGTTCTGATTCTTTGACAAAAGAATTCAGTAGAATGATTCTGATATGAAGAAGAAGAAGAATAAGAACAAAACTGAATATTTTGTTTGTGATTGAGAAACTTTCAAGTATGTAAGTGTATGTAAGTGATGTATTGATTTGAACTTGAAGCTCTTGAATCTGATTATGAATGATGAAAAAATTTCTTTCATGAGTGCTTGTTGTTGCCTATATCTTGAGTTCTCTTTTAGACTCAAAAAGTACTTTTGACAGCTCATTTGCCCATTGGGAATAGCTGGCTTGTCCTCTGTCAGTGATTAGGTGAGAGCAGGTCAAAAAGCAAGAATGTTCTTCATTCTGCTTCTAATGTTCAAGAGCAGACTTGGTTCTTCCTTTGTGTTGCAAATGAGTCTTGATCATAGTAATGCGTATTCTTGACTTTTAAATTATAGGGATCCTCTGGTGATATTCTCTTGAGGTATTTTTTGGTATCCTCTGGAGGTATCCTCTGATGACGTCATCTGGAGGTATCCTCTGGTGACGACTTCTGGAGGTATCCTCTGGATGTATCTTCTGGTATCCTCTGGTGATGACTTCTGGAGGTATCCTCTAGTGACGTCATCTGGAGGTATCCTCTGGTGATGACTTTTGGAGATATCTTCTGATGACGTCATCCTCTGGTGACAGCAGAATGTTGTCCAGAATGTTCTTAGATCTTCAGATTTGATCTTGCTTCTCTCAACTGATTTTGATTCGAATTTCCTTCAAGTCTTCCGTGATTTTTTAATCGAATCTCCTTAATACTTTGATCAGATTTCTATCAAAAATCAATCAAGTCTTCTTCGAATTTTAATTAAGTCTTCACTTGATCATGATTTAAATCTGGACCATATGATTTGCTGATCTGGATCAAGTCTAGACCATGTAATCTGATGTGTACCATTTTTCTTCCTGATCTGGACAGTGTAACCTTCTGATCTGGACTATGTGATATTCTAATCTAGACCAGTGATCTTCTGATCTGAACCATGTGATCTGTTCTAGACCATGCTATCTTCTGATCTGGACCAAGTCTTCTGTTCTGGACCAAATCTGGAATATGTCTTCTGTTCTGGACTGAGCTATCTTCTGAACTCTGTTTCCTTTTAGTCTGACAAAGTCTCCTTCTGGCCAAGATTACCTTCTGGTCTGGACCAAGTCTCCTTCTGGACCATGTTTCCTTCTGATCTGGGCCATGAATAATATCCTCTGATAATGTCATTGTTTCTTCCCTCTGATGACATCCTCTGATTGATGATATACTTCAAGATCGTTCAACGTTCTTGGCAGTCAAGTTGGAGAAGGATGTAACAAGGCTAGAGAATGATATTCAGTATGCTGGAGAATGATATTCAGTATCATTCTGGACTGATGTTATCATACTGGAGGATGATGTTTGATCATTCTGGAGATAGTTGTTAATCATGCTGGAGAAAGATGTTTATTGCTGGAGATTATTTATCAATCTGGAGACTGATGATACACTGCTGGAGAATGATGTTAAGCATGCTGGAGATTGATGTTAACATGATGGGGAATGATAATTGTTCTAGACAGAAGATCATTTTGGACAGTAGATAAATCTGAACATTCTAGAGATTGATCTGATCATTCTGGAGATTGATCTGATCATTTTGGACATTTTTAGAGACTGATATTGTTGGAACCATGTTGGTTCTAAGTACTTAGGATTTTGATGTTTACAAAAGCACTCCATGTAATCTTATTTTGAACCTTGAATTATTAAAACAAATGCCATCAGAAGCTGAAGTAATCAAACCAGAAGATCAAAGGGTTCCAGAGATTGAATCCTGAAGGTACCAGAAGATACTCCATGATGTTAAAACATCACCAGAAGGTATCTTTGCTGGCCCATATCAGAAGGAAGCAAAGTCAGAAGGAGACCTTGACCAGACCAGAAGGAAGCCTGCCAGAGGAAGACTTGATCCAGACTAGTAGAAGTCAAAAGTCAGACTTAATCCAGAACTTATTCTGACCAGAAGATGGTCTGGCAGTGAAAGTATTAAAAAGATTTGTTACAAAAATAAAGTGATGTATTGTGGAACTTGTTGAGGAAAAAACCTTTTTGATATATGTTTTAATGACAACAAACCTTTTAAATTAAATGATTAAGTTTTATGAATGGTGATCTACTAATGATTTCACTTAAGTTTGTTTAAGGAACATAAATGCATAAGTGAACAAAGCAAGAATCAAATAAAACAGCAGCAGAGAACATTCTTGACATATTCTGGAAAACGGAGAATGTTCGTAAGACTGTGATAGCATAAAGACCAAACTTTCTCCACCACTTAATTAAAGTTATTGCATTTGGAATTTACATCAGTACTGAGAGTACATGACAAGGAACAGATGTGATCAATTAGAATCAAAAGGAACCATTCTAATCGCAAAGAAAAAAGGCCATGAATCAAGGTGCCAAAGCAAGACTGAACAGTCTCCAGAATGTCTAGAATTAACAGCATGTTAATGATTCAAGGAAAGCCAAGAAATCAGCATAAAGAACACTCTTGACACAATCTGGAAAAACAGAAGATGTTACCCGATAAACATCAACAGAAGATATACCAGAAGATGCCTCCAGAGGATACCAGATGATGTCACCAGAGGATACCTCACGAAGCTGACATCAGAGGATACCTCACAAAGCTGCCATCAAAGGATACCTCACCAAGCTGCCATCAGAGGATACCTCACCAAGCTGCCATCAGAGGATACCTCAACCAGAGGATATCAGAGGATACCTCAACCAGAGGATATCAGAGGATACCTCAACTAGAGGATATCAGAGGATACCTCAACCAGAGGATATCAGAGGATACCTCAACCAGAGGATATCAGAGGATACCTCAACCAGAGGATATCAAAGGATACCTCAACCAGAGAATACCAAAGGATACCTCAACCAAAGAATACCAGAGGATACCAGAGGATATCTCCAGAAAACGATATCAGAGGATATCCCCAGAAAATACATTCAGAGGATACCTCTAGAAAATACATTCAGAGGAAGAACCAAGTTTGTTCTTGGACATCAGAATATCCAGAAAGTTCAAATTCTAGGACTCCAGATTGATTATCAATCTCCAGAATTTTCATTAACATTCTGCAGAAGTTCATCATCATTCTCCAAGCTGTTTTGACATAATCAAAACTCCAGTTCTGCTGTCAAGATTGATAAACAATCTTAACAATATACAATGCATCAAGACAGCTTCCAGTATGTTCAGAAATCATTCCAGATTGATTATCAATCTCCAGGAAACCCAACAGCTAAAGCTCCAGATTGATCATCAATCTCCAGCAACTACAGTTTTTTTGCAACAAGCTTTGTGATCGTTTTTAACCTGTTTTGAGTGATTCAAAAGCTCCAGTTCAAGCCTACAATATTATCACTTATCAGAAGCATTAAAGGATCATTAATTACTCAAGAAATTTTGATTCAAAACGCAACACACAGCTCAGTCTGAACAGAAAATAAAAATAGTCAAAAGTTGGATTATTTTTATTCAGAAATAATGCCTTTGGTCAAGCCTGACAAGAGCACTACCAACGGCTCTATTTGATCGTCATTAACTGCTCTCACGCCTATAAAAGGAAGACCAAAGCTTCTCAATCATAAACAAAAGATTCAGTTCTGTTTTTCCTCTTCATATCAAAATTATCTACTGAATTCTTTTGTCAAGAATCTAATCTCAAACACGAGTTGAGCATACTCAAATTCTGTCCAAAAATCAAAGACATTCAAGTGCCAAGATATATCATCAATCACTCACATACATACTTGAAAATCTCTCATCACTTACAAGAATCAGTTGATTAAATTCTTTTTACTCTGATACATTTATACTGAATTCTTTGTAAAGAATCGAATCTCAAACAAGAGTTGAGACATCTCAGATTCTAAACAATCTCATCATTATTGTAAAACTCAAACTATAAGAGTTAAGTATAGTTTAGGTTAGATTGTAAGAAATCACTATCAAGGTTGGTAGGTGATTTGATTAATCTCTTTCTGGATGGAATTAGATTAAAGTCTATAACAAAGATCAAGGTTGATCTAAGCTAGGTGCTGTAAAACCAAGAAGGTTCTTGTTTTAAACACTTAGTGGAAAATCTCACCGTTGTGAGGACTGGACGTAGCCCGGGTTGGGTGAACCAGGATATATCTGTGTGTAATATCTCTTCCCTTATCTCTATTTACTTTCAGTCTGTTAATTATCAAGTTAAATAGATAAACTAAACTGTTGATTTTAACTAACCAAGAACGTTCTCTGTTTTCTAGTGAAAACCAAGAACGTTCTCCTTTTTCTGTTTTCACAACCAAGATCAATCTTGAGTTATTTTCTTAAGTTTTTAACAGGAATTTTAAAAGGGCGAATTTACAATTCAAACCCCCCTTTCTTGTAAATCGATATTGCTACTTTAGAACTCATGAGCTGTTGGCGGGAAGAAACTAAAGACATGATTGGCCAGTTATTTTTGAAAGAAAATCTGAAGCTTAAAAAAGATATGTTTTTTATTTAAATGAAGCCCAATTGGTCAAGATATTTTTGCAAGAGAATCCAGCAAGATTCAGCTCGAAATTAAGCTTGGAAGATGCCCTAATCTGCATGTATAAAAGGAGGCTCAAGGAAGAATACTTAGCATCCAGTTTGTGGACACTGATCATCAATGGGCTGACATCTTCACCAAAGCATTACAAGAAGATAGGTTCGAGTTCATCAAGAAACATCTCAGCATTACCTCCATATCTGACTAGCTCAAGTAGTCATTTTAGGAGTCTTTAAATTTCTTGTAATTTTATTTTCTGTTTTTTTTTATTTTCTGTTTTACTTTCTGTATTTTGTAAAGAGAAAAACAAAAAATTTACAAAAATAGTAGGACCTCTTTTTGGCTGATGACAAAAAGGGGGAGAGAGAGAGATAGAAAAAGGAGAAATAAGTAGAAAAGGAGAGATAAAAAGAAAGGAGGAGCGAAAAAGAAAGAGATGAAAAGAGAAGGAGTTGAAAAGGAGAAGAATCAGGGAGAGAGAAAAAGAAAAAGTGAAAAAGAGAAGAAGTTGAAAAGGAGAGGAAACAGGGAGAGAGAAAAAGAAAGAGTGAAAAAAAGAAGGAGTTGAAAAGGAGAGGAGAAGATAAGAAAAGAAAGAGTGAAAAGAGAAGGAATTGAAAAGGAGAATAAAAAGTCAGTATCAGACTTAGGGGGAGAGATTGGTCTGAGGGGGAGTAATTCAAGTCATTGAGTTACAAGCTAGCAAAATAAGTTAAGGTTTTGTCATCATCAAAAAGGGGGAGATTGTTGGAACCAAGTTGGTTCTAAGTACTTAGGATTTTGATGTTTACAAAAGCACTCCATGTAATCTTATTTTGAACCTTGAATTATTAAAACAAATGCCATCAGAAGCTGAAGTAATCAAAGCAGAAGATCAAAGGGTTCCAGAGATTGAATCCTGAAGGTACCAGAAGATACTCTAGGATGTCAAAACATCACCATAAGGTATCTTTGCTGGCCCAGATCAGAAGGAAGCAAAGTCAGAAGGAGACCTTGACTAGACCAGAAGGAAGCCTGCCAAAGGAAGACTTGATCCAGACCAGTAGAAGTCAAAAGTCAGACTTAATCCAGAAGTTATTCTGACCAGAAGATGGCCTGGCAGTGAAATGATAAACAGCCCAGACTTGATCCAGACTTAATCAGAGGATAAGTTAAAGGGTCCAGAACAAGAGATTCAACCCAGATTTGACCCATACTAGAAGATAGCATGGTTTAGGGTATGAAACTAAGTCCAGACCAGAAGAAATGATCTCCAGAATTGATTCAGAACTGATCCAAAACATAAGGTAAAATGTTCATACTAAAATATTATTTGTCCAAATTTAATTTCAGTTTAATCCAGACCAAGTCCAGAATTGGTCCAGATCAGAGGGAACATATTCAGATCAATGGTTCATATTTAAGTATTTGGCCCAGTGTTGGCCGAGATCAGAAGATCAGACCATGGCCCAGTGTTGGCCGAAATCAGAAGGTCAAGAGGTGTGGTCCAGCAGTGGCTGAGATCAGAGGATCACAGCAGATCAGTTTGCTAGACCAGGATGGCCGAGATCAGAAGATCAGAAGGTTAGGAAGTGTGGTCCATCAAGATTCAGCTCGAAATTAAGCTTGGAAGAGGCCCTAATCTGCATCTATAAAAGGAGGCTCAAGGCAGAATACTTAGCATCGAAAATCACAAAAGAGTCATACACTTCCAAAGCAAACACTCAAGTTTTCAATGAGGTCAATTGTGAGTTCCAGCTTTCAAGAAGCAAGCACTCGTGTTATTTTCTTTCCATTGTGTCAGATCTAAGTTGTTGAAGTAGAGTCTACAATCTGAGGGAGTCAGAAGGGGTAGGAGATTACTTGGCAATTAGATTCAAAGTGTTGTAATTCCTTCTACAATCTGGGATTGTCAGATTGGTAGGAGAAGATAGGTGTTGTATTCCTCAAGAGTCTAGGATTGTTAGACTGTTTGAGAAGACTGACCTGGAAGGTCAGTGGAACTGTTGTAATTCAAGGTTTGAATTAGTGAAATACTTCAAGGTGAAGGGACTGGACGTAGCCTCGTTAACGGTGAACCAGTATAAAAATTATGTGTTTTATTTTTACTTTATATCCGCTGCTAACTCTGTTTTTATTCATACATCAAGTTTTGTTTTAAAAGTGTAAAAACAGGAAAAGTATTCAAGTTAGTCAAACACAATTCAACCCCCCCTTCTCGTGTTTGCACCTTCAGATATGTCTTGTTGGAACAGTTTGATTCATAGCCTTTTTCCTTAAACAAAACTCAAGTGCAATAATTAGTAGATCACCATTCATAAAACTCAATCATTTAATTCAAAAGGTTTGTTGTCATTAAAACATATATCAAAAAGGTTTTTTCCTCAACAACCCACAATTCACTCTTTTTGCATTTTGAAGCTCTGCATCTAAACAAACAATTTGGAATTAAACAATTAATAATATACCTTTTTGGATCTGATTTTGTATCGCAAAATTTAATGATTTTTTTAAATGGTAATGTTTCATTGCATGTACGCGTTCATCCTTGTTTGCAAACTTCATTCCAATTGCATGAGTTTCATCTACTAATAGGACTTCGTTAAAGAACATGTGATCAAATGCAATTGATTGCTCTACATTCTCTAAATTATATTCTTCAAGTGAAATGGTGGATCGAATATAGGTAGGATAGGTTGGTCTTCTAATTCTAAATCTTTGTCAACATCAATGTCGTCGTCACAATCACCAGATGATTCATCGAAGTACGTTTCATCCTCTTCACTGTAATCGCCTAATTTTTCGTCGTTGATATTATATAAGACACTCAGCGGAAGATCGCATTGTGGACTTTTTGGAGGAGATTCTGTTGGAACCAAGTTGGTTTTACATTTAGAGTTTTGATGTTAACAAAAGTATTTTATGAGAACAATATATTTGACTTCAAAGAGTATGAAAGAAGATTCATGTTTTTGAAGAAAATCTAAAATAAGATTTGATTCAAATTTATAATTGAAGAAAATCTAAAATAAGATTTGATTCAAAATTATAATTGATGAAAATCTAAAATAAGATTTGATTCAAATGTGAAGAAAATCTTTGACTAAGTTAAAAATAAAATATGGTTAAGATTTGAAAAAGATTTAATTAAGATTTGATCAAGATTTGAAGAAGATTTGATCAAAATTTGCAGAAGATTTGATCAATATTTGAAGAAGATTTTTGAAGATTTGATCAAGATTTATCTACAACAAAATATGAACAGAATCAATCTGAAGAATTTACAAACTCAATCCGACCAAGATATAATTCAGTATTAAACAATGACTAAATTGAAGCCCAAATTTTAACTATAAATAGATACTCAAGGCTGAAGAAGAAAATCATCGAAAATCAGAAAAGAGTAGAAGAACTCATAAGCTCAAAATTTCAAATATGTCTTGGAGTTCAAAGAGAGAAACACTTGTTCAAGTTAGAAATATTTTCTGAGTGTTCTTTCTTAAAGTGTGAGAGTTATTATTATCATCTTTGTTAGAAGCAACTACTCAAGTTCCAATCTTTTGTATCCAAGCCGATAGTGGTTTAGTTCCTTCTTCAATCTGGGGTTGTCAGGTTGTTAGGAGAATACTTAGCTTGTAGGGTCAAGCTGGTTTGTTCCTCAAAAGTCTGGGGTTGCCAGCCTGTTTGGGAAGACTGACTTTGAGGGTCAGGTGTTGTGTAATTCAAGGTATTTGAATTAGTGGATGAAAGCTTTCTAAATGAGAGGACTAGATGTAGCCAAGTTAGTGGTGAACCAGGATAAATCTATCTGTCCAAATATTTATGCTTTCATTTTTTGCTGTCTATGAATTCGATTGCTTCTTATCCAACTAATTCATAAAAATCAACCAGCCTTCATCAAATCAGCAAAAAGTGTTCAACTTTGGCAAACACAATTCAACCCCCTTATCGTGTTTGCTCCTTTAGATTCATGATGGAGTTGAAAACTATCCAGATTGTGGACTTATTGGAGGCTTATACCTGATGTGTACAAAGTGGAAACGGTATTAAAAGTCTACGAAGAAACATTCCAACCTATACCAAACAAAGGATATTGGCCAGAATATGAAGGTGTTAAGGTGTGTCACGATCCTCAAATGCGGAGAGTCAAGAAAGGTCGTCCAAAGAGTAAATGCATTAGAATAGAAATGGACTACAGAAAAAGTACCAAGAAAGTGCAGCATATGTCGGGTATCTGGTCACACTAGGAAACATTGTCCAAACGGTGCTGGCACATCTACTCAAATTTGATGTATTTTTTTTCTTCAATTTAATGTATTTTGTTTGATTTTATTAATATAATTTACTTTTTTTTAATTATAATTATTTTAATTATAATTATTTTTATTAATTTTTACTTATTAGATCCAAAGAAAAATAGGAGAAAGTTATTAACAGAATAAAATTAAGTTACTAATTTATCTGTCAAATAGGAGGGAGTTGTCAAAATAATATAAATGTATCTATGAAATAGGAGGGATTGTTAAAATAATATAACACATTATTTGTTTTGACACATCTACTCAGCCACATTTTTTCTTCAATTTAATGTATTTTATTTGATTTTATTAATATAATTTTTTTAAAATATTTTTATTTTTTTTATTAAATTAACAATTATTCAATTGTTAAAATGAAAAGAAAAAAAATTAAACCCTTGTACATGGTCGCAGAGCAGGGATGCGAACTCCTGAAGATGAAAAAAAGTAAAGCATTGTGGTATATATTTTTCAAGGTGGGTAGGGTATTTTGGTGACTTTTTTTAAAAAACGAATATATAAATAAATAAAAAACTGACATTTTCAGTATGGCTTATACAAAATTTGATGATTCGAAATAGATTTGTTGGCATTCAAATTTACCTTGTACATTAAATAAAAAATTTAATTTGCTGACATTCGTCTTTCTAGTGTATTGAATATTAGCACACTCTTGATCAGATACAATAATTAAGAACCAAATTATGTATATTATACACACGTAATAAGATGTGATTGTGTAGTACCAAATATATTGTGAGGAGCCAATGCATTAGACATGATTAGATGATATGTTGAGAGACTTGTGTTTTTATCACCTACATACTTATATAAACGTCATATGATAAAATTGATGATTTGTTATCATAAAAATTAATAATGGATCATTATTTTAGGACCATCTTGATTCCAACATTGATCACTTTAAGTATTTTATCTAATTAATTTGTGACATTTGACTAATTGTTAACGAGTTATACAAACTCGTTAAATTAATTATATAACAATCAAATCTCATTCTAATCCTTATCCACAACGATACACAATTCAATAGTATGTTTTAAACCTAATATTGAGAAACAACAAATTATTTACCGTAGTACATAAATAGTAATCCTTCTCAAAATCTAACCTATTGCAAGCATAACCTTTACCCTAATTCAATTTAGTAAGTATTTTTTTCTTTCTTTGTTTATTCAAAATTCCTCTATTCATTTCATTAATGACCCTTCTTTTCTTTGATCACATGCCAATTCCATCCTTTAGAGCGTTGGAATCAAAGTATGGATTTTTTATCCATAAGATTGCTTTCTTAGTACTGTGATGTATCGAAGTACGATGAAATAATCTTTTCTTAGATATAGTGTTTGTTGGATAGTTACGAGCATTAGAGATTACTTTCCCCTTAATGTGCTAAAAACGTATTTTGGGTGCTAAGTGATTAATTGATATGATGATGATGGTTGTTTATTATGTTTGAATGATATAATTGATGATCATTACAATAAAATAACAATTATATTTAATTTTAACGTGAGTTGAATTGAATAGGTTTAGGATGTATAAAGAACTGGTTATATTGGATTTAGTGTCTCTTATCCGTTTTCAACATTTGAATGGGACAATGTTTAGACCTAACATGTCCCTTAACTGGACTAAATCCAATAAATTGCAACTTCAATAAAGACGAGACGACAATTGAATTAGTTCAAAAAACGAATTCGCTAAATTTTTGTTTAGAAGAAAAAAAAGTTAATTTTGTATCAATCAACATTTCAAATTTTGTACTGATTCTGAAAAATCATCATTGGCATTAGAGTTAGAGTTGTTGCTTCTTCTCAAACGGCATAGGACCCAAAGCAATAGACAGTAGGCAGCCAAAGAACGATGAAATTATGATTGTAATATTGTACTATTTGGTCGGAAATATGCTTATATTATATATAGAAATAAATTAATTTTGCAAAATAAAATCAGTCTTAATTGTATAAAATATATAAATATAAATATTTAGACTCCTTTTTCGGAAAATTCCTTTTTGCCTTTCATCCTTATTTTTTTTATCAATTCTTTTGTTGGTCAATCGATATTAAAAAGCAAGATATCTAATAAAATAAGAATTTTTAATGAAAATTTGTAAATATGCAAATTTGTTAAAAAAATATTAACTGTATTAAATATTTTTTTGCCGCACTTATATTTATTCATGTCATTAATTATATGATACAATTAGAGTTTTCACTTTAATTTGTAAAGATGCGACTATACATTTGATATTTGCAATTTTAAAAGATATGATTATATTATTAGTAGAACAGCTGAAGTATGTATTCTAGTATCTTTTCGATAAATGATAAATAAAGTTGAAAGACTGATAAAAAAAAACAATGTTATATACAATTCTTGTAGTGAGTATAAGAGAGGTGATCGTTTTTTCAAAACTAAATGAGATGTTATCAAGATTTTATTTCCTTTATAAAAAACTGATTTCATTTAATTTTTTTGTTAAACATTTATGACGTTTTCTAAATGTGGTGTAAAGGTCAACCATGATGTAACATATCTAGGGATGACGATATAACTGCACACGCGGTATCCATCCGAAACCTTCTTGATTTGGATGGGGAAAATTCGCTTTGGTTAGATGCGAGTGCAGATTTTACCTAGAATTAAAAATTCGGGTACGGGGATGGATTGATATTCACCGCGCTCGCACCCACACCCGAACCCGCTCCGCTAGTGATATTATTGTAATTTTTAAATTTATATAGATGCACATATTGAATATACTTAAATATTTTTTTAAATATTAAAAATTAAAATCTCATTTCTATATAAAATATTTTTTTTAATTTTATTATTGTCTAATAACAATTATTTTATTATACTAATTATAATATATATAATTTTTAAATTTATAATTTTATATATATAAATGAGTGTGGACAGAAAAAACTAAAATCCATTGCGGGCTAAGATCTAAATTTCACATCCATTAAAAACGAGAACAGAAGCATGTTTTTCTAACTAGTCGAATGCCATAGGTGAGGATATCTTCTTTCTATATAGTATCAATATTAAAAAGCAAGACATTTAATATAATAATTTTTAATGAAAATTTACAAATATGAAGATTTGCAATATGAAAACATTTATTGTTATCATATGATAAATAGTATCCCAATATATGAAGATTTACAATATCGAGATATTTATTGTTATCAATAACACTACAATATATCAAATATCTCTGTATATAGTTGTCATATGACTTATCCTTACGAGATATTTATTGTCTTCTTGTATTTGCCTATAGAAAATATTGATGTCATTCATACTGATTCCATTTTCGTATTACTTTCTTTTAAAAATATATTGATTAAGAAAATACATTTTTATAGGTAAAATATCATTAATTTGTTAAGAGAGAGGACAACTGTAAACAGCAGAAATCAAACTCTGAATATTTTATCAGGGGTGAAGTCTTTAAGAAGAAAGAGGTAGTTTTGAGTATTTTTTTTAATGAGTAAGTATATTTTTATACTTAGTTACTTTAAATAATATATATTTACCTATCATAAAAAAATCGATTTGTGAAAAAATAATGCAAAAAAAAAAAAAAGTAAAACACTATCAATTAAGTGATAGATTTATTTATTTTTTATTTTAAAACTTTTAATTTCATCAATAACGATAGATAATTAAATTTAAACACTAAAATTATCAAGTTGAGATTTGAAACAAAATGGATGGTTAATTTTTTTTTCTTCAAATAATTTAGTGATTTGCATTGAAAACAACATTGTTAAATTTTTTTTTTCAATTTAAATCCTCTTTAAATTAACCAATTCAAATGAGACTTGTCAAATTGACTAATTCAAAAATACAAATATCAATTTAAATTTTTTGAGATTTTTTTATACTTCCGAATTAATTTTGAAGTGTAGTAAAATTTTGAAATTAATTTTCTACATCTCTAAATCACCGATCCAAAAATGTTAAAAATTCTATAAAATTACTGGTATTTACTGCTCCAGATTTGATCTAACAAATGATATGAAAAGAGTTAAAATTGACACACAAAATA
The DNA here is from genome assembly GCA_037974295.1 of Cicer cuneatum. Lineage (NCBI taxonomy): Eukaryota > Viridiplantae > Streptophyta > Magnoliopsida > Fabales > Fabaceae > Cicer > Cicer cuneatum. The sequence goes on along the minus strand of JBBPBO010001985.1, from coordinate 57,421,719 downwards.
TTTTGAGGAATTTTGTTTTATTTGAGAGGCTTTTATTAATGTTTGAGATAAGAGATAAGGAAAATTGGATTTTATATCCTATATTTTGACTTATACCTCCCAAAATAATGAAAATCCATAATTATTTATTGAATTTCATTTCCAACCACGGTTAACAAAATTTATTCTAAAATCTACCCCTAAGCCAAATTTCTGGTACGTTAATTTTTTTTAGAAAAATTTGGTATGAAATTATAACTACCGGAAATTTTATTTTGCCAAATTTTCGGTAGTTATAATTTTTGGAAATTTGAAATTTACAGTGAAATTTTCGGTAGTTATAATTTCTGAAAATTTGAAATTTTCAGAAATTATAACTACCGAAAATTTGACAAATTTGGCAAAATGAAATTTTCAGTAGTTATAATTTTTGGAAATTTCAAATTTTCAAAAATTATAACTACCGAAAATTTGGCAAAATGAAATTTCCGGTAGTTATAATTTCATATCGGATTTTTCTAAAAAAAATTAACGTACCGGAAATTTGGATGAGGGGTAGATTTTAGAGTAAATTTTTTTAACCGTAGTTGGAAATGAAATTCAATAAATAATTATAGGTTTTCATTATTTTGGGAGAAGTATAAGTTAAAATGTGGGGTATAAAATCCAATTTTGTGAGATAAGAGGATAAACTCCCTTTTCGGCACCATACTAGACTAGCTTTTGGGCCAACCCATTATGTTCCTTGATCCGCTGACTTCTTCCACCAATTTCACAAATCCATTAATTAATTCACCAACTACACAACTACCCAATCACCTTCTCCAATCCCATACAACTGATCCACGTGTAATAATCTAATTGGCCAACCCATTTGAATACGGTGTCCGTCACCCAGAGAATACACATATCCATCTATATATACATACGCCTCAATGTTGACCCCAATCCACGTGACTTTGACCCATTGATCCGTTCTAACCGCTTCTTCATCTTTTTTTTTCTTCAATCTCGCATTCCCTTCGATTTATTGTCTCATTTTTCTTCTCTTTCTCTATGCAAACCCTAGAAACCAAAATGTGTTCGTTTTTGGGATCGTAATCGAGTGCGTGCGATAACAGTTTTTTCGATACGCGCGCCTCTGATAATTTTTACGATTTCAATTCCAATGGCGATGGAAATCAGTGCTGCATTGTTGTTTGGTTTCGCGATTTCGCGAGATTGATAAATTTTTGCGATTGGGATTGGGAAAGGGTTTTTTGTGTTGCTATTATGTCTGAGTTGGTTGCTCGTACGGGTCGGCATCAGCAGCGGTATGAGAATGGTTATCGACTTGTTGCTGGGTAATGCGATTCTTCATTTTTCTCTTCATTGCCATTCTTTTTATTCGGTAGTGAATTTATTTAATAATTAATAATAAATGATTAATAATCGTTGTCTGAAATGGGAAAATGTCATTTTCTTAAGGAAAAATACTGTTTGTTTTGTTTTTGGTGTGTGGGAAATTACAATTAGGTCTTGTTGATGGTGATGTTTTGGTTGTTTTTGTATTTATTTATTTTTGTTGAGGTAGATGGTTTGTTGGTGTTGATGCATGTCTCTATTATGAATTTTTTAGGAAATGTTAGGAAATAACAACTATATATACAATATACAAATACGTGCACACACGAATGTCAATTATTAGGTTAAGGAGCTGGGTTTTACCTTTTCATTTAATAATAATATATGAATGGTTGAAATTGTTTTAAGGAAAATTAATTTTGATTAATTGATTTTAGGAAAATGATTAATATTTGTTGTCGCCATCTCATATTTTAGGCACTTTTGTGAAGTACATGTATATACAATGTTCGGTGAAAAAAAGTATGAAACTATGTGATTACTTGATTTTAGAGTGAATAGACAAATTGGTCCTTGAAAATTGAAATTGTAAGTGGCGGTCACAAATTAGTCTCTGAATTTTGCAAATCTACAAATACAGCTCTGAAATTGTTAAATATCAATTAAAATAAGCAATATTTAAACTTTTATTGTTAGAAACTATGATGTGACATGTTAATAATCAAAATAGTCCCTCTGATGTTACGATGACATTGATATAACATGTCACATCATAGTCTCTAACGATAAAAGTTTATTGAGGGACTAGTTTGATTGATATTTTATAATTTCAAGGATGTATTTGTCAATTTACAAAATTCAGGGATTAATTTGATTGACCCTTACAATTTAAGGGACCAATTTGTCTATTCACTTTTGATTTTACAAGATAGGATTTTTGGAGGTGCTTTTATGGTCAACTTGTTCCAGACATTTTTGGGGGAAGGGGGATTTGGCTCCTCTAAAGTGAAAAGTAATAAAGTGAACAAATCAAGGGATAATATTATAACGACTTATTATTGGTCATGCATGTGCATATAATATCAACCATTGATTTGTGTATGTAAGATTGATGTTACTTACTTTATCCTCTAAAGTGAGTTGCTTACTTTAGATGAGCCTAATCCATTTGGGGGTTTAGATTTGTTTGTAACCTGTACCTAAATAGAAAGATTATCTATGAAGCATTGGGTTGCTTATAAAGAAGCATTCTTAAAGAGAGAAGTGAGAAGTCCTCCATGTTTGGTGGTTGATAATAACTGGTGTCCTTTTTCTTTTCTTCTTTTGAATGTGATCAATCAATTTATGTAGACTGTATCTTGCATGATTGGAGATGCTAAATTAATTAAAACAATGGATAAGTCTGGTTTGGGATTATCTTTTTGTGCTTTTCATATCATGGACGTTAGTTGATTAAGTTATCTTGACTTTTGAATTATATTCCCATTGGTTTTCTTTTCTAAGAACACACTACTTTGGTGCCTTATAATTGTATTTTATGGACATAACTTAGCTTATGCATTATAGCCAACACATGGAAAGTTCAGTTGAATATGGAGATCATGAGTACTATAAATCTTAAAGATTACTGTATTGAACCTGCATGGTAGTGATGCATGGAATCCTGGAAATATCCACTGCATAAGATTCCTATCTGTGTTCATTATTTTCCTAGCATGTAACTTTTTCAATTTCAACAGTGCTTTGAAATAATTTTTCTTGATTTAATTAATTATATTTTTATTCCTGTGGTTTTGGAGCTATCTTGCTGGCTTTTAGTTTACTTCTTGTTTGTTGTCTTGCAGATTATAATCTTGATTAAGCAAATTGTTTAGTATTTGACTTTAAAAGTTTACATGTAGATATTTGATTTGTAAATGACTGGAAAATGTATATATATGTGAATTATGAATATCAATTTGATTGATTAGCAAAATCACTCTACTCTAACTAACTACAAATCAAGTTTTGTTAGCCTTTTAGTTTATTGGATTTTATTATGATAATAGCCAAATATTTCCAGATAGGAGTTGCTTGATGTTTGCATTATTTTTTTATACTTGCTTTAGATATATAATCCATTTAAAGTTCTGACTTGGAGATGTCAATTGAGCTGCAGGTGTGTTCCCTTTAGGTATAAAAACTGTGGAGATTCTAGTTCGGAGAAGATTGTTGAAGTGCTTATGATTAATTCACCTAGTGGACCAGGTCTTTTGTTTCCAAAGGTATAAAATTTGAAATAACACTTCTTAAACCTGTATATGAATTGTTGTGGGTGGTGCTAGTTTATGTCATTTTGATTACTATGATATTGTTAAATTCACCTTGAAAATGTTTTTGCAAATGCAATGCAGTTTACTCTTTTTAGTCATTGTATTGGGAAACTTGGAAATTGTCATTGGCTGTTCTTGTGCCTCCAATACTAATAGTAATGGTTTGTTAGGATAAAGGAAACAAAACATTAGCATTGCATGTCTTGTTTGCTTTTTACTTATTTCTACAATACACACACAGTGTGTTTGTGTAAATGCTGACCTTCTATAGCTATAAATGACATGAATGTAGTTATTTGTAGCTTTTGTTACTCATTACCACAATACTGCTTTATATGTTTAAAAGGGAACGGGTTTACTATCTTAGAATCTTTATGGATCCATTTCCTATGGGATGGATCACACAACCAAAGAAATAAGTGAAATTTTTCCCATGGTCCTGCCTCTTTTGAATGATTAGAAAGAGAATATCAGGTGCATTAGGTTGCGGTGGTGCTGTAGTTGTTTTCTTGGAATTATCCAATGTGGGTGATAAAAGATTGTGGGAATGTACTCTAGATTGTATCCATAAAGATGTATCCATAAAGATGGCTTAGAATTAGAGAATGAAATATTTTTTTGGATTAACCAAGGTATTCCCCGTGTGCAACTACAAAGACCAATCTCTTGAGGTAACTACAATCAATTTAAGGGGTTGATAACTTCTAATAAATGTTTTTTCATACGCACCAACCATATAACAAGTCCTCAATCAAATGGTTGAAGGAGCCAAGTATCGGAGAATGAAATCTCTGATGATAAAGATGGCATAAACATTATGAACATGGCTTATTAATGTAGTATTTAGCAGATACCTTCATGGTAGTAGATGAAATAAAAGCAAAAATAAAATTGATTTTATATTCATAAAGATAAAGATGAATTGAGGTAGATATGACTCAACATATGACTCTTGAAAACTAGCTAGGTAAATGGTAGATATTAGAGAATATTAATAATGATTAAAATTACGACTATAATATACGTATACATGAGCTATTTGTGAAGCCTTTGAAGCTTGAGCCTGGCTTATTTATACATGTAAACCTAACTTCAAGGTTGGGCTTGTTTGTTTAGGTTGAAAAACAGCTTGTACAAGTATTTTAATGTTTTGAGCTCAAATATTCTGGAACTGCTCATCTCATATACACCCAGTGTATATATTTTGGGGACTTTATTTGCCTATTGACCATTTTCTGTTCCAATTTTTATGCAATTCATACATGGTTTGTTAAATTAATTCAGATAACTGATAAAAATTTCTTTGCTTTGGATGAGATGGTAAAATCACTGGGGTTCTGTTCACAATACCATTACCACCCAATGTACAGAGGACCATCAATTTGATATACATATATTAGGGATAGGAACCATTTATTGAATTGAACTAAAAGATTAGCTTTAGCCCATTGAATAAATTAGACCTTGTTGTAAATGTTTTAAAAACCCTATAATGAATCTATTGATTAAAACCTCTATTGAGTTGCATATGATGCTGTCAAAAATAAATTTGCATCATTGAGTGCAGGTTAAGGGTCCGTAAAATGATGTGTTGCTTCTCATTTGTGCTTTGTTTTGTAACTTAATCTGGTTGAGATCAGTTGGGCATTGTTTTTTGAATGGACCCTAAGTGAAGCTGTCATTAACTAATTATTATGATGTCGTTTTTCCATTAAAGGGAGGTTGGGAGAATGATGAAACAGTTGAGGAGGCGGCTGCAAGGGAAGCTATAGAAGAAGCGGGAGTTCGAGGAGACCTATTGGTGAGAAAAAAATTCTTAACTTTTGAGCTTCTATTATATCAAGATGGATTTAAGAGTCTGAATGTTTTGATGATCTCATAATATAAGCCTAGGCTCTACTGTATGTGAGGAAGTCATATAATCTTGTCATATAGTAATCTTTGTTGCCTGAGTTGGTCCCTGTTGATATTTGCAACAGTTTTCGAAACTTTGCATGGGTGTGAAAGCACAAGAATGCACATGAACATTTAAAATATGGTGAATTTGACCTTAAAATAGAGTGGAATATTATCACTTTCAAATCTTCTTTTATCCAGCATTTTACTTCAGATTTGAGCATATAAGTCAGTGGTTCTACGTGATTTTGCTATTGTCTTTTTTTTTTCGTCTTGGCATGATGCTCTTGATTCTTTCACTCTTTTTCTGCCGTCCCTGGAAAGTTGAAACTTATACTCTGATTTAGTTATTTTAATTGCTACACATATTGATCTTGTAATTTGGATGGATGGATACTTGCAAACTGATGGCTGAAACTTGTGGCTACTGGGTGTCAGGATTGTCTTGGATGCTATGAGTTTAGGAGTAAGACCCACCAAGATGAGTTCAGTCCAGAAGGGTGGTGTAAAGCAGCAATGTTCGCTTTGTTTGTCAAGGAAGAACTTGAGTTGTGGCCTGAGCAAAATACCAGAAATAGGAGTTGGCTGGCTGTATCTGAGGCACTCGGAAGCCTCCGGCATGCATGGATGAGGGATGCTCTGGAACGTTTCTGTAAATGGCATGAGGATAAGTTTGTGGGTTGAACGAGAGGATTTTCCTGATATTAGACTGATTTTAGTGACAATTCCGAATTCATTTTTAGGGGGATTGATATTTTATGAAAAATTTTATTCGTGAGCCAGCTACTTTAGGAAAGATAACTCTGATCAGAATTTCATAGTTATTGTTTCAAGTCTGTGGAATGATTTTTGGTTTTTTGACTGAGTAATTCATAACATTGAATTTTAGCTGAGATGTTCATTCTTGTTCTTTAATTTGGTATCTGTTGATGCGTACACCTATACTTGTTTTACTATTGATGCTGAGTATGATTGACTCGTGCAAAACCCCAGTTACAGGGAGATATTTCTTCAGAAGTGGTGAATATATTTGCATAGGAAGGTGGCACATTGGTTAAGCACTAGAGGGTCTAGTCTAGATTATAAACTACTCAATACCATAGCAACTTCCATTATATATCTTAGGTAGTTTAAGTTATTTTATTAATTTATATTGTATATAAAGATACTCTTTTATAATTACCGCTGTTGAGTGGAGCAAACAGTTATTTCAATCCTTAAATCTGTGAAGTGTTGTTGTAATATCTTTTAAATATATTAAAATTACAGAAATATACATAAATGTCTTTTAGTTTGAGTCTTTGATTGTGTCTTGTTAATCAATATATTTCATAAAAGTACTATAAAAAAACATACTTAAAAATATTTTTATAATTTTGATATATCTAATAACTATAGTTATAGTGTCTTAAAACTTTTTGTTTTGCTACGTCTTAAATCTTTAATTAATGATTAAAATGACCATTTATCTTTTTTTTCTTCTTTCTTTACAGACTATTTATCCTTGAGTTTCAAAGACATTCATTGTTTTGTAATAAAACAACTAGAATGTTAAAATTATATGGTAGAAGTATAATAATATAATAGTTTTGTAATAAAATATGTTTGCTCATGGGTAACTTCATACTTTTCCTATTAATGGATTTTTTTTTCACTCTTATCTTTTTCACTATTATTAAGAAAATAGAAAAAATAAATTTAATTTGTTTATTTTTTATGATGATGAAGATGGACATGACGAAGATTGTTGATTTTTTTTTTAAAAAATTAATAAAAAATCTAAAATAATGTAAATGTAACTAGACACTTCAATATTTTTTTAATAAAAAATCGAAAGAAGGATTAACATGTGTGCATTTTAAATGATAAACGATTGATTTGAGAAGAAAACACGATAAAAAGACCAAAGTGTTAAATTAGATAAAAAGACCAAAGTGTTAAATTAAATACGATAAATGATCAAAAAATGTAATTTTCTCTATCCTTTAATATACTATTTATGTATAATCATTTGGTTGAACTTTCAATTAAGAAAGAATGGTTAATTTGAATTTGAATTTTGGTTAAACCAATTATTGATTAAACTTTACTTCCATCCTCGTAGAACTCCAAAATACCAAGTTTTATTTCCCTTAAAAACCAAATGGTTAAGATCAAGGTCTTTTTAAAGATTTTGGAGGCCATATTTTAATGTTTAAAATAAGATCCTACTAAAAAAAAGTATTATTTTAATAATTAAATAAATTGATAAAATAAATTGTAGTTGTTGTACATATATCAATCTATATGATACGCATACCAATATATTATTATGAAAGCCATTTCTATTATTTATTCTTTTATTTATCATTTATCATATAAATCAATTTGAGATAAACTTTATTGTTGTGACGGATATTTTTTTTTCTGAAAGGCAAAAACAATCTTTGTGAGAAATTGTATTTTTTTGTATAGATACTAACTAAAGTGTATCTTAACAATTTTTATACTATGCACTCATATCTGAAACTGTCCCAAAACAGTGAAATCTCTTAGAGTTCCCCGCTCTTAGAGTTTCCTGCTGCTGCTGCTGACACCGCCACAAACAGTGAGACTCAGATCTAAAACTGTTCCCAAAACAGCGAAATCTCTCAGACTTCCCTGCCACCACCGCCACAAACAGTGAGAGAAGCATTTATTATTATTTTTATCTGCCGTCGTCGTCCAGTAATTCTGTCTTAATTTTTTTTTTTTTTTATTATATACATTTCTTTATCATATACATCTTATCTTGTATTGTAACTATCTTGTTTTCTGATTTTATAAATGAAATTGTGATCTTTTTAAAATTTGGGTAATTTAAACTTGTTATCAAGAATAGTAGAACTCATACAATTAAGGTTGGAAGAGGATGAAATTCTACTCTACGGGATTTAGGGTAAAATGTTATCAAATAGTCGGTTATAGCATTGCTATTCCATTATCTATTTTCAATTATTAAGCTTAGTCAATACTTCTGTCTTCAACTTAGTTTTCGTTCACATGTTTCTTTGAATTGAGTTGAGGCATTAAATGACTGATATTTGTCTAGTTTAGTTTATTTAGTTTACAAGGTTATTTACATTTTGTGATGCTTAATTTCTTTCTTAAATAAAAAAGATTGTATGAATTTGGACATTCTACAATTTCTTAGATGCTGTTTAGAACTTGTTTGCTGTTTGGAGAGGTGATAGCCTTAGAGTTATATAAGAGCTCGAATAGTTGATTTGTATCCTTCCCTTTTGATATAGAATTTTCATATTGTTGTGGTTGATTAATGTTTTTTTTTAATAGCTGTACAAAAATAGTTAATCTGTTTTTCTTCATTCATGTCTGAACCGACTGTAATCTGCATTTGACAGTGTGAGAGTGGAGCCTTGCCTTGCCTTGCCACCGTAATCTTCCACTTTCAATTCCTTTGGTTCCCTTTTTTCCTCTCTCCAAAGGCAACCAAAGGAATTGAAAAACATGGGGCCATTTAGGTCTATTATTACAGAAGCATTTGAAAAAACATTCACCTTAGCAAAGTTCTTCTGCTTTTTACATGTTACCGACACCTATCTGATCGACACTGTTATGGTAAGCATGATTGATTCCTCCTTCAACTTATTGCAAATTCTTTTTCATGATTAATAACTAGCCATTTCAACGCTGCAGACCTATGGTCCTAGCATGCTTCCTGCAATCGGTCTATCCTCAAACCTCTTTCTTGCTGAAAGGATCTCAACTCGATTTGGTAAACTTGCTCAAGGAGATATTGTAGTACTGCGCAATCCTCAAAACCCTAGAAGAAACATCACAAAGCGCTTGGTTGGATTAGAGGGTGATACCATTACATATGTTTCTAGTTCCGAAAACAGCGATGTGCATGAGACAGTTGTGGTATAGTCAATATCTTATAAAAAAATCCCATTTTCGTAGCTTTTCTTAATATTTTTGTTAATATAACTTGTGAGGGACTTGTCATTCATTTGGCTTCTTCATTTTAAGAATGAGTTTGGTATTTTCTGATATTAATGGCTTTTGGTCCAAAGAGGTTTAATATTTAATTATTTTTTCCATTGCTGAATGCATTATAAAGATTCTACTTTTTAAGTTCTCTTCTTTCTGTAGGTTCCAAAAGGTCACGTTTGGGTACAAGGTGATAACACATACAATAGCAAAGATTCTAGAAATTTTGGTCCAGTTCCTTATGGCCTTATTGAGAGTAAGCTATTTTGGAGGGTAAGTTTGTGTATGCTCTGAAGCCACACACATATACACAAGCCTCCACCTATTTTTTTTCCTTCTTCCTCTGTAACTTCTCCTTAATCTTTTGAATTTTTATATGAAGGTATGGCCACTTGAAGATTTTGGACCATTTTGGAAAAAATGATTTGAAGATTTCAATAATGTAAGTTACAATCTTGAGCAACATAACTGTTTGTTTCATTTTGGAAGGCAAAACGATGTCTATGTGGACCTTGTCCACCCTTTTTCTTTGTGATTTGGATCTGAATCACTAAATTTAAGGCATTTTTATCAACTTATATATAAAGTGTTACATTTTTTATGTTACTTATATGAACAGTTGGCCTTTTATTAATGAAGTATTCATTTGTTGCTCCCAAAAAATTGAACATGATAGTGAATGATTACTAATATTTACTGTTTGTTTTGAAACAGCACTTGCTCAACATATTTTAAGGCCCAAGACAAAACTATAATGTGAGGTCCATCATGTTAAAGATTATTTTTTTGATGATGATGATGATATATATATATATATATATATATATATATATATGTAACTTATTTGTTGCACAAATATTTATATAGACTTTTGATTTAGTGATAAGATTGTTTTTTGATAAAAACTCATGACTTAGTTTTGAGCCTCTGATTGATAGTGCAAGTATTCCATTCCATTTTTGCAAAGGATTCTATTTGTTCATAATTTGTATCTAATAATTTACATAAGATTTGTATTTAGAGACAATTATTTTTTCAATGGATGCTTATAATTAGGGACAGCGGGAGTAGATAGATGTTATTTCAAAGTGTAATACATGACCATAATCATATTGGTTCAGCAGATAAAAGTTCAATTGATGAATTTCCTCTGCTATCAGAATGGCTACTATAGCATGGCTACTTCTGAAAAAGGAAAGTTGAAGTTGATGTAAATAGAAGATTATTGCACCAAAAGGAAGATTATTATTATTATTATTATTATTATTATTATTATTATTATTATTATTATTGTTAATCAAGAGTGAGAATAATCAAATATCAAAAGCCATTGTACTGATTATAAAGTTGCAAAATCACCGTCGAATCTCACTGTGTGGGTTATTATAGCATTTGATACAAAGAGAATACATTGTGGAGCTAAACTTTTATATCCTCCTTGAGCTAGCCATAGCCGTCTATTTAAATTATTCACTCCTTGGTCAAAGTTGGATATATCCTTAGTCCTTACTATGTGGTCAAGCAGGATTATTTGGGAGGAGGATATATATATTTACGATTTAAAAAAGAAAAAATGTTATAAGATCATGTAACATTTCAATAACACTTTTTTCATATCACACTTCTGAAGGTGCAAACACGAGAAGGGGGGTTGAATTGTGTTTGACTTAATTTGAATCTTTTTCTGTTTTTATACTTTCAAAACAAAACTTAATGTATAATTAAAAACAAAATTAGCAGCGGATAAAAATAAAAATAAAACTCAGATTTTATACTGGTTCACCGTTAACGAGGCTACGTCCAGTCCTTTCGCCTTGAAGGATTTCACTAATTCAATCTTGAATTACAACCTTGCTACTGACCTTCCAAGTCAGTCTTCTCAATAGTCTAACAATCCTAGACTTCTTGAGGAAAACAACCTTGTCTTCAGCCAATCTGACAACCCCAGATTGTAAAAGAAATCACAACACCATGAATCTAATTGCTAAGTACCTTGCTACCCTTTCTGATTCCCTCAGTTTGTAGACTCTACTTCAACAACTTAGATACAACCCTATCTAATTGCCAAGTACCCTGCTACCTCTACTGACTCCCTCAGATTGTAGACTCTACTTCAACAACTTAGATTTGCCACAGTGGAAAGAAAATAACACGAGTAGTTGCTTCTTGAAAGCTAAAACTCACAATTGACTTCTATGAAAATTTGGGTGTTTGTTGCTTTGGAAGTGTATGACTCTTTTGTGATTTTCGATACTTTATTCTTCAACATTAAGTCTCTATTTATAATTGAACTATAGAACTTCACTGATGCTTTACTTCTGCAGTATATTTAGATTAATCTGTTTTGAAAATATTATGGAGTATTTTGCTCATATTCTGTTTTGAGCCTTTTGCTCACTGATCTGTTTTGAGCATTTTGCTCAGCTTCTGTTTTGAGCGTTTTTCTCAGATTCTTTAATTCTCATGATCAAATCTGCACCATTGGATCTTAATGCGATAGTCCACATCTGGACCAGCCTATTTGATATTCTGTGATCCTCTGATTTCGACCATTCCTGGACCACACTTCCTAACCCTCTGATTTCGACCACCACTGGGCCATGGTATGATTTTCTGATCTGGACCATCATTGGACCAAATAATTATTTCTGAACCATTGATCTGGAAATTTTTACTCTGATCTGGACAGATTCTGGACTTTGGTCTGGAACAAACTGAAATTAACTTGAACAAAAAATATTTCAGTCTGGACATTTTACCTTTAATTTTGGACCAGGTCTGGATTGATTCTGGAACTCATTTCTTTTGGTTTGGACTTAGTTCCATGCCCTGAATCATGCTATCTTATGATCTGGGCCAAATCTGAATTGATCCTTTTGTTCTGGACTCATAAACATACCTTCTGGTCAAGTCTGGAACAAGTCTGGACTGTGTAATTTTTCACTGCTAGGCCATCTTCTGGTCAGAATAACTTCTGGAATAAAATTGATATTTGACTCCTGTTTGTCTGGAACAACTCTCCTTCTGGCAGGCTTTCCAATGGTATGATCCATGTTTCATTATGATTTTTCTTCCTTCTGTTCTGGGCCACCAAACATATCCTCTGGTGATGTTTTGACATCCTGGAACATCTTCTGGAAATTCCAGAATTCATTTTCCTTTGATCTCTGCTTCTGTTTCCTTCAGTTTCTGGGGCATTTAACTTAATAATTCAAAGTACAAAATAAGTTTACATTGAGTACATTTGTAAGCATCAAAATCCTAAGTACTTAGAACCAACTTGGTTCCAACAACTTCTTTCATTTTTCAGAACATTTAATAGTTTGTTTAATTTCCAAAAGAAAAACAAGTCATATCCTTTCTTCTAAAATTTTCCTCCAAAATAAACCTTAAAAGTTTTATATCTTCAATGCTAAAGATAGCAATGCCAAGAAAAAAAAAATATTTTACATAAGTGTTCCTTAGTTGGGTTTTCATATGTGTTAAATAATTTAAATAGGTTATAATACTTGTAGAGTTTGACTAGTCTTGAAGAAAGGATACATGAATAACTTGTCGGGGTTTAGAGTATGGAATTAACTTTAGAATAAGGATGATCTTATGATGTTTGGACATAAGAGATTGAGAATACATGTAAATGCAATTACTGTTTGGAGAATATTTTTGTTGTTGAAAATATTAGGTGTAACTGTTATGATAATGATAAATGAACTTATATTACTCTGTCATTTTATTTTTTATTTTCTCTCATTTATTTATATTTAAACTGAAGTTGAAATCAAATTTTTGTTTAGATTAAAAGTTTTACGAGTCACTTTTCGTGATAAACTCAAGGCAATACTTCATCAAGGATTCTTTTTACATTTTTGCTAACTACACCCTTTAAATTGCTTCCCACACCCACAAAAAAAATTTATAAACCAAAATTCCTATAATATCCTTCCTTCATCTTCTTCATTAACCCACTTCCTTCTCCATATTCATCATCCATCTTCTTCCTTAAAACCCTATATTCTCCATATTCATCATCTCCTAAGCTAAACCCTTTGTTCTTGGTCATCAATCATCATCATCGTCATCATTCATCATCAACACCCATCAACAATTTTATCATATTCAACAACTTCATCATCATCTTCAATCAATCAAGTAAGCTTTGCATTTGTACTTGTTTGTCTTATGAAACCTAGAAACGTACGTGAACTCAGTTCACGTACACTTGCGTGAACTGAGTTCACATATGAATTACTCAGTTCAAATAATGAATGTGAGTTCACCTACGTGAACTCAGTTCACGTACGCAATCTGAGTTAACGTACGTGAACTCAATTCACGTAAACGTACGTGAACTGAGTTCGTGTACACTTGCGTGAACTGAGTTCACGTATGAGTTACTCAGTTCAAGTAATGAATCTGAGTTCACCTATGTGAACTCAGTTCACCTACGCAATTTGAGTTCACGTACACTTGCGTGAACTGAGTTCATGTATGAGTTACTCAGTTCAAATAATGAATCTGAGTTCACCTACGTGAACTCAGTTCACGTACGCAATCTGAGTTCACTTATATTTCTAGATTTCTGGGTTTCATAAGACAAATAAGTACAAATTCAAGGCTTACTTGATTGATTGAAGATGATGATGAAGTTGTTGAAGATGATGAAATTGTTGATGGATGTTGATGAATGTTGATGATGGATGATGATGATGATGATTGATGGCCAAGAACAAATGGTTTAACTTAGGAGATGATGAATATGGAAAATATAGGGTTTTGAGGAAGAAGATGGATGATGAATATGGGGAAGGAGGTGGGTTAATGAAGAAGATGAAGGAAGGGTATTATAGAAATTTTGGTTTTTAAAAAATTTTGGTGGGTGTGGGAAGCAATTTGAGGGGTGTAGTTAGCAAAAATGTTCTTTTTATTCAATTTAAAGTTTCATATACATTAATTATATATATTTTTTTTCATATCAAATATCTTTAAAATTATTTTCACGACTTTACCAATTTTCATTCTTAATCCACTTATGTTATAAATTTGTATGCATAATAGCAATATGACAATTTTAGATTAAAACTAAAAAATTGTGTTAATTTTGATTGATTAGATATTGTAATTATCCTTATGCTGTAATTTAGAATGTTATCTTGATTACTTGAAGATGAAATTTATCTTTTTGAATGGTCAAATAAGATTTTCGGTAACATATTTGTAACAATAGAACAATAATGAAAGTTATGTAAATATTTTTAAAGATAGAATACCAGTTTACATGGTTTAGTTGTCTAAACTTACTTCAGGATTGACCTAATATGTTTAGAGGTCTAAAAAGATTTTTTATCCTTATTAAAGAGAAACTAAAAAAATCCCAAATAAAATTCTTAAATCATTCGGGAGGTTTTTATTTCTTTTTTAAATAACAAACAAATCACAACTAAAAAGATTTGAGTTTGGACAGCACATAAGCCCCAACCTAAAAAATATTGGGTTTGTTAGTTTTTAAAACCCATAAATTGAAATCGAAAAGAGAATGGAGATGATGAACAAATAAACTATAACTCATAAATTTATGTTTTTATTTTTCTCACTTCCCCAATCTACTATTCCTCTGTCAATACTTCTAAGATATAATTTTAGAATTTGTTCAGGATAGCAGACCTGCATTGTTTTATTTGTTTTGGGTTTGATTAATGAGTTTGAACTTGGAGGTGATGAACTTATAAACCCTAACTTTAGAGTTTGGTGAATTTTGGGTTTGAAGAAGATGAAGGAAAAAGAGTCTAAAGAACCCTAATTGATTTGGTGGAGCGGGGGTGAATTTTGCCTCCCCCGCACCCGACTAATCTAGGAAAACCCGCATCTGTCCCCATTTTTTAGCGGTTGTGAAATTTAGGCTCTCATCTCTGTCTGCAACGGAGTTCGGGTTTCTCCTCCCACACTAACACCATTTCATATATATAAAGTTATAACTATTATAATTAAGATTTTGGTCATTCTCATTTAGCTTATTATAATCTCAATTTGGTTCTTAAACAATGTAGTTTTTTCAATAAGTGCATAAGTCTCAATGGATTAAGATTTGGTCATTTTGGTCTTCAATAAGCTTATTCTAATCCATTTTAGTTCTTAGTTAATGTAGTTCGTCTAATAAGTGCACAAGTCTCAAAGGATTAAGATTTTGGTCATTTGGGTCTTTAATAGGTTTATTCTAATCAATTTTGGTTCTTAGTTAATGTAGTGTATTCTTCTCCTTCCTTAACTCACTAACCCTAACCCCAAAATCCTAACCAAGAGCACTTGTAGGAGTATGAGAAGTTATGCTTTTGGAGATGTTAAATTCATTCTATGGATTGAGAGTTTCTAGGTGTAATTTGTATTGTGTGGTGAGAAGAAGCAAGGAGATAAAAAAAAAAGAAGTGGGGGTGGGGTGGGGTGTGGAGTAGAGTGGTGTTGTCGAGATTGAGAAAAAAAAGAGAAAGGGCTGAGGAGAAAAATGAAGGTGGGAGTGGTGGTCGGGTGAAATTTGAGTTGTTTTATATAGTCTATTTAATTAGCTTTTCAAAAAAAGTTTTTCTCTTTTTAGATATTTAAAAATTATAAAATTTGTTTGATTGACTTCTTCTAAAAATTGTTTCATAAAACTATTTTGAAATTTGTTGTTTTTAAAATTGAAAAATGAAAACTACTATATGTTGTTTTTGTTGAGGTAAAAACTTTTTTGATATATGTTTTAATAACAGCAAATCTTATGGAATAAATGATTAAGTTTTATGAATAGTGATCTACTATTGATTGCACTTGAGTTTTATTTAAGGAACATGAATTGCATAAATGAACAAACAAGAAGTCATCAACAAGTGCATAAGTACATTCTCAATTGTTATGAAGTAATGTTCTCATGATGAACAAGTTCATTGCATTCATAAATAGTAAACCAGTTGACATTTCGGACATGGTGTTTCCAACATTTAATGAACAATTAAAAGTCAAAATTTGAAGGCTTACTTGCAAAAACAAACTGTAGATTGATCTCCAGATTGATGAGAGATTTATCAAAATAATTCTAGTTTATCAAATGATCATTCTGATTTATCAAAAGATCATTCTGGTTTATTACAAAACCATTATGGTTTATTACAAGATAATTCTGGTTAATCAAATGATCATTCTGGTATATACAAGATCATTCTGGTTCATAAAAACAATAGTCTGGACAAACCAAGATCATTCTGATTTTTGACAGCTTTCAATCTAGTCAAACTAAGATCATTCTAGTTTGTGAAAGGATCAACTTTTGTTTATATACAAGATCATTCTGGACAATTTGTTTTAAATGAAATGAATAAATCCCAAATTTCAAGTGAATTAAATATCAATGCAACTCAGAACCATGATCAAAGCTCAAAAGTCTAGCTAAAAGGCCCAAATAAGCAAACAACATCAAGATCAATCTCTAGATTAATGAGCTATGAACAAGGACAACAAAGACACTGCTGCTGCACCTTTTTTTGTAGAAAACACATCATGCTTCTGAAACAAAAGATTGACACTAGACAGCTACTAAATCACTCATCCACGTTTTCCATACAACAAAAAACCAAGAACGTTTTGGCTTTATAAAAGAACATTCTGGTTATTCTCTTTTAAAGACAAAATTAAAATAGATAATTTTCCACAATCCAAACCACAAGTTAAAGAATATCAAGATTGCTCAAATCAATGGTGAAGCCCAAGACTCGAGCTGAATGCCCAAAGAAAGAAAATAACCTCCCAATTGATGACAAGATTAATCTCCAAATTGATGTGTTGTGAGTAAGGACGCAAGAACATTGTACTTACACTATTCTGCAGAAAGCTCTACAAAATTCTGATTTGAAACTGTACCAGCTGACATTTCACAGCTCATTCACTTACTCATTCATGTTGGAACCAAGTTGGTTAACAAAAGTATTTTATGAGAATAATATATTTGACTTCAAAGAGTATGATTTGACTTCAAAGAGTATGAAAGAAGATTCATGTTTTTAAAGAAAATCTAAAATAAGATTTGATTCAAATTTATAATTGAAGAAAATCTCTGACCAAGTTGAAAAGAAAATATGGTCAAGATTTGAAGAAGATTTAATTGTGATTTGAAAATGATTTAAAGAAGATTTAATTAAGATTTGAAGAACATTTGATCAAGATTTGAAGAAGATTTGATTAAGGTTTGATCAAAATTTGAAGAAGATTTGATCAACATTTGAAGAACATTTGTTGAAGATTTGATCAAGATTTATCTACAACAAAATATGAACAGAATCAATCTGAAGAATTTACAAACTCAATCTAAAGAAGATACAATTCATAATTAAACAAATACTAAATTGAAACCCAAATTTTAACTATAAATAGATACTCAGGGCTGAAGAAGAAGTGCATTGAAAATCAGAAGGGAGTAGAAGAACTCAAGCTCAAATTCCAAATTCATCTTAGAGTTCAAAGAAAAACACTTATTCGAAGGAGAAATATTTTCTGAGTGTTCTTTTCTTAGAGTGTGAGAGTTATTATTATTATCAGCTTTGCTAGAAGCAACTACTTAAGTTCCAATCTTTTGTATCCAACTTGATAGTAGTTTAGTTCCTTCTACAATCTGGGGTTGTCAAGTTGTTAGGAGAAGACTTGACTTGTAGGGTCAAGGTGGTTTGTTCCTCAAAAGTTTGGGGTTGTTAGGCTGTTTGGGAAGACTGGCTTGGAGGGTCAGGTATTTTGTAATTCAAGGTATTTGAATTAGTGGATGAAAGCCTTCTGAATGAGGGGACTGGATGTAGCCAAGTTAGTGGTGAACCAGGATAAATCTATCTGTCCAAATATTTATGCTTTCATTATTTGTTGTCTCTGAATTCGATTGCTTCTTATCCAAGTAATTCATAAAAACCAATTAGCCTTCATCAAATCAGCAAAAATATTTCAACTTTGGCAAACACAATTCAACCCCTTTCTCATGCTTGCACCTTCAATTCACGTTTTCCATCAGACTCAAAAGTAAGAACATTCTTTGTTTGTCAAGAACGTTTTGGACAACAATATAAACCACATGTTTTATTGCTTTAAAATAGAACTAACACTTGGGAAGTGTGTCTAACGACTATATTCATTTTAAACTGAATATTAAAAGACTCTTATCATCTATAAATTGAAGATCAATTGGAAGATGAAGACAATAATGTAAGAACAGAGTTACACCTAAGAGGAGGGGTGAATTAGGTGTTGGACAATTTTTCTGTTTTTAGAGTTTTAGAGAATGTTTAAGTGACTGTTTAAAGTTTGTTTAATCTTGCTGTGTTAGTAAATGAAAACTGTAAATGACAGAAGGTAAAAACACACAGAAATTTATCCTGGTTCCCCTTACAACCAAGGGTACATCCAGTCCTCTTGCACCGCACAAGAGATTTTCCAATATCTGTTAGAATAAGTACAAGTCTAACCCTAAGACTTCAATTACAAATTCCTAACACTCTGCCTAAGATAGCACACCACTATCTTAGTTTACAACACTTGAAGAAAATACACCACTTTCTTCAAACAATAACTTTAATGATTTTTACAACAATGTTCTTAATTAAGAACAACAGGATATAACAGTTTGTGCAAGGATACCAATCCAAAATACTTTCAAGTACAATAGAGAACCTTTCTCAATGATATGAAAATGTAGAGCATGTACTTGAAGTATGAAAATATAACTTTGAAAAGATCACAAAATATTTCAGAAAGTTGTTCAAAGTTAGTGGTAGGATTGATTGGTTTAAAACTGAAGTTTTGAAGTATTTATGTTCCAAGGTAACACTTCAGATCAATGGCAATGATTCCCAAACGTTTTGATGAACTTGTGCAATGTTTCAAAACTGAAAAGTTGCATTGTTTCAAAGTTGTATTCGAATACAGTCTAGGTGTATTCGAATACACTTCTATAACGTTCTGTTTGTATTTGAAATTTGAACTTTGTAGTCGAATACAACATCTTGTAGTCGAATACAAGTACGGGATTTTTGCCACTGACTTGAGTTGTATTCGAATACACAAAGCTGTAGTCGAATACAAATGTTTAAACATAGATACTGACTTGCAATCTGTATTCGACTACGACACTTCGTATTCGAATACATATTTCCAGTTTTGTAAAAAAACTTTATTTTCAAACAAGTTTATGTTATTAGATATTTTCATAAAATAATTTTAATGCATATGCTATCAGAAGGTTCTCATAATATTGTACTTAAACTGTATTTTGATTTAATATCAAATGCTTTTACCTAAATATAAATTTGAAAGATAAGTTGCTTTAAATCCTTTTTCTTTTTGATCAAGGATCTTTTTGTCTTCATCAAAAATGTAGATCTTTAAATTTCATTCTCCCCCTTTTTGATGATGACAAAAATCTTGTTGCTTGGATTTCAAACGTCTTGAGTTCTCCCCCTAGATGTATGCTTACTCCCCCTTGATAAATATTTTTCTCCTTCTTAAGTGTTGGAGGATCTGTTCAACATAATTAGCAACAACAATATATATACACTTTTTCTCCCCATTTTGACATTATCAAAAAGGAAGAGGATATCACATAGCAACCAAGATATGCACAAATGTAACAAATAAACAGAGGCAACACATGATATCTGGAAGAAAACAACTTAATTAACGATGTTCAAAATTACAATTAAAATAAACTTAAGAGTATTTAAAACAGGGAAAGTCAAACAGTAGCAGAAACAAATAAAAAACTGCAAATAGCCAACTTTAATCATCTGATTTTGGTGGAATATGTAACTGGTCAACTTTATCGGTCAGGTCACTAAGTTCTTGATGAAAAAATGAATGTTGTGTATTGATGGTGTTTTCAAGATCTTGGAACTTGTGGTTGAAGGCATCAGTCATGTTCTGAGTTTGAGTACTGAAAGACTCATTCAAATGTTGGAATTGATCTGTGACAAAAGATTGAAGGAAGTTAAGTTTGTCCATGATCATTCTGTTTGTGATGATGTCTTCAGCATGTGCTAAGTTATCTGGTTCTGGTGCTACTGCTGTTGCTGCTTCTGGTGCTTTTTCTGGTGCTACTGCTGGGCCTGTTGTTGGTTCTGCTTCTTCTTGGGCAGTTGATGAACTTTGTCCAAGATCACCCTTATGAACATAAATTTGAAGTGATTCACTCCAAACTATTTTCATACTGGGCAACACACTTAAGTCCAGCAGATTGTCTTTGGTGGTCTGGTACAGCACCTCACCTGAGAAGTCAACCTTAAAATGATCCAGAATTCTTGTGACTTCTCTGGCATAGGGTAAAGCTATAGAATCTTTTGAAGCATATAGAACTGAATGAACAAAGTATGCCCAATTTAACTCAGCACCTTCTATCATAAAAATCATAACTTAAGAAGTTCAAATTCAGAGATCTGTGAATAGTTCCCTGCTTTTGGTATCAAAATATAACTTAAGAAATAATGTAGTAATCTGTTGTCAACAGTCAAATTACCAACACCATATCTTTGTCTAGCATACTCCGAACTAGATTGTGTGCGTTTTCTTTCCATAGTGTCTTTGTCAAAACGGCACAACGAAATATAGGCATCATACTTAGTAGTGTTTACCCATTCACATAGATGTCCTGGACACATCTTCTGACCTTCACTAGGTATGTGCCGAATTTCCCCAATAAGTTTAGTGTCTAAATTGATAACCTTTCCTTTAACTTTAGACATTAATTTATTCCCATCCTTTTCTAGGTTGCAGAAGAAAACCCTAACTAGGTCAGGATAAATGGGACCATTGTATCCAATAAATTCTTCCAATTTTTGAGCCTTCAGCAACTCAGGAAATTTAAACTTAGAAAAGGAATCAAGCGTACCAATTTTGGGGGTTACTAGCTTTTTGTCAGAGAAGTGTGTTCTGAATCTGTCCTGTTCTTCTGGGGAATGAAGTAATCTGGATAGGTCAGCTATGTTGTCGTTTCTTTGTTTCTTTGAAGGACCCACAGAAGCAACCTTGGTTCTTGGTCCTCTTTTGCGTGCATCCATTCTTGAGAAAATGAAGTTTACGGTGTTTGGGGAATTTAGGGTTTTGATTTTGATTTCACAGTAATCTCAGATGCAATGGATGATGAGGGGAAGATTTAGATATGACTGTATGAAGGTTTAGGGATAGGTTTGGATGAAGATTTTGAAGAGAAAAAAAATCAGAGACTTTGATTGTAATCGGCTACCAGTTTTTGTATTCGTAACCTAAAACTGTTCATAATCCCTTTTATATAAAAAAAAAATTCGAAACTGTAGTCGACTACAGACTTGGCGTATTCGAATACATATTTTTCTGGGAACGTGTATTCGACTACAACCTGTCTGTATTCGAATACGGCAGTAATAATTTCGTTTCCAAAGTGAAATTTTTAACAATAAACAGCCCAAAAAATATTTTAAACATGTAGCAAAACATACATAGATGTTAAAGAATCAAATATCATGTAAAAGAAAAAAAATTTAAAATAAAAATTGCTATGACTTACAAAGCTTTCAAACCTTTTTGAGATAATTCTCATTTAGAATGCTTAGTTTCCTTCTGGATATTGTAGAATGAATCTCTAGGTAATGGCTTTGTAAACATATCCGTTATCTGAGTACCACATTTTTTAGGTTCTTTGTGTGTATTCCTACAAAACAAGTTTATGGTTTTATTTGGTACCCAGAGTGCTTTGGGTCCTTGAATGTTAGTACCTTTCTTGACCCACACATAATGCCCTTGTGGAACACCAATGTTCCTAAAGTAACAAGCATTAGGTGTGTGACCATTAAGACCACAATAAAAACATTTTGGACTCTTTTCAGGAAAGCATGGTTTCTTTTGAATAATACTTTTCTTATAACAAAAATGATTCTTTTGAACAGCTATTACTTTCTCATCTTTAGATTGGTTACTTGCTTTTACAAAGATAGTTTTACCAATACTTGGTTTATCAAATTTTGAGTAACCAAGTCCTCTTTTGTCATTTGAATATCTTTGTATGCTAAGTATATTTTCCAATCCAAATTGTCCCTTTTCGTATCTTTCTATAACTCTATTCATTTGGACAATTTTAAAAGAAAGTGAATCACATTTAATGCATGTAGCAATCTGTTTTTGTTTTTCATAATTTTGTTCCATAGTGTCAATCTTTTCATTTAGGGATAAAATCTGTTTCTTTTGATTTGACACTACTTTGTACAGATTTTTACATTCATTAAGTAGTTCTTTAATGGCTTGTTGTGCATCATTATCTTTAACACAAGAATCATCATTATCATAATAAATAGTATTACTACTAACCTCTTCTTCATTATCAGAATGATGAGATGCCATCAAAGCAACATTAGCGCATTCGTCATTATCTGAATTTGATGAAGAACTTACTTCATTATCTTCCCACGCTATGTATGCCTTTTTGAGCTCCTTCCTTCTGTTAGCATTTTTCTTGATAAGGTTAGGACATTCTGCTTTCATATGTCCTTCTTTCCCACATTCAAAGCAAGTGACATTCTGATTTGTAGTGAAGACATCTTTCTTCCTGAAGATTTTCTTCTTCTTAAATGTTTTATCATTTTGAAGAAACTTACCGAACTTTTTAACCAGGGAAGTGATGTTTTCATCTTCATCTGAATCTTCTTCATTTATCCTTCCTTTTGATTCTACTTTCAAAGCTATATTCTTTGTTTTCTTTTCTGAATTCTCATTCTTTTCCAGTCTTTCTAATTCTATTTCGTGTTCGTGTAACTTTCCAAAGAGTGCAGAGAATGACATTTTTGACAAACTTTTCTTTTCAGAAATTGCTGTTACTTTTGGCTGCCATGCTCTGGTTAATGATCTTAGAACCTTTAGGATCAATTCATCATTAGTAAGGTTCTTGCCAAGTGCTGTTAAGTGGTTTGTTAAGTGGGAAAAACGTTTCTGCATGTCCAGGATTGCTTCTCCTGGTTGCATTCTAAACATTTCGTATTCCTGAGATAAAGTGTTCAGTTTTGAACGTTTTACCTCAATTGTTCCTTCATGGGTTACTTCCAGAGTATCCCATATCTCTTTTTCTATTTTACAGTGGGATATGCGAAAGAATTCATCCATACCCAATGCTGATTGTAACATATTTTTTGCTTTCTTATCAAACAGTACTTTTCTCTTTTCATCATCTGTCCATGAGGCTTTTATTTTTATTTCCTCTTTATTGTTGATCACTGTTGTTGGAACATATGGGCTGTTTTCTACTGCCTCCCATATGTCATCTCCTTGAGCCTCAAGGTATGCTTGCATACGTATTTTCCAAAAATCATAATGTTCACCGACAAAGCAGGATGGTTTGTTACTGCTACCACCATCTCTAAAAACAGGTTGTGCGGAAGCCATGAATCTAGGAGCAAATTACCAAAAACCTGCTCTGATGTCAATTGTAAGAACAGAGTTGCACCTAAGAACAGAGTAGCACCTAAGAGAGGGGTGAACAGAGTTTACAACAATGTTCTTAATTAAGAACAACAGGATATAACAGTTTGTGCAAGGATACCAATCCAAAATACTTTCAAGTACAATAGAGAACCTTTCTCAATGATATGAAAATGTAGAGCATGTACTTGAAGTATGAAAATATAACTTTGAAAAGATCACAAAATATTTCAGAAAGTTGTTCAAAGTTAGTGGTAGGATTGATTGGTTTAAAACTGAAGTTTTGAAGTATTTATGTTCCAAGGTAACACTTCAGATCAATGGCAATGATTCCCAAACGTTTTGATGAACTTGTGCAATGTTTCAAAACTGAAAAGTTGCATTGTTTCAAAGTTGTATTCGAATACAGTCTAGGTGTATTCGAATACACTTCTATAACGTTCTGTTTGTATTTGAAATTTGAACTTTGTAGTCGAATACAACATCTTGTAGTCGAATACAAGTACGGGATTTTTGCCACTGACTTGAGTTGTATTCGAATACACAAAGCTGTAGTCGAATACAAATGTTTAAACATAGATACTGACTTGCAATCTGTATTCGACTACGACACTTCGTATTCGAATACATATTTCCAGTTTTGTAAAAAAACTTTATTTTCAAACAAGTTTATGTTATTAGATATTTTCATAAAATAATTTTAATGCATATGCTATCAGAAGGTTCTCATAATATTGTACTTAAACTGTATTTTGATTTAATATCAAATGCTTTTACCTAAATATAAATTTGAAAGATAAGTTGCTTTAAATCCTTTTTCTTTTTGATCAAGGATCTTTTTGTCTTCATCAAAAATGTAGATCTTTAAATTTCATTCTCCCCCTTTTTGATGATGACAAAAATCTTGTTGCTTGGATTTCAAACGTCTTGAGTTCTCCCCCTAGATGTATGCTTACTCCCCCTTGATAAATATTTTTCTCCTTCTTAAGTGTTGGAGGATCTGTTCAACATAATTAGCAACAACAATATATATACACTTTTTCTCCCCATTTTGACATTATCAAAAAGGAAGAGGATATCACATAGCAACCAAGATATGCACAAATGTAACAAATAAACAGAGGCAACACATGATATCTGGAAGAAAACAACTTAATTAACGATGTTCAAAATTACAATTAAAATAAACTTAAGAGTATTTAAAACAGGGAAAGTCAAACAGTAGCAGAAACAAATAAAAAACTGCAAATAGCCAACTTTAATCATCTGATTTTGGTGGAATATGTAACTGGTCAACTTTATCGGTCAGGTCACTAAGTTCTTGATGAAAAAATGAATGTTGTGTATTGATGGTGTTTTCAAGATCTTGGAACTTGTGGTTGAAGGCAGCAGTCATGTTCTGAGTTTGAGTACTGAAAGACTCATTCAAATGTTGGAATTGATCTATGACAAAAGATTGAAGGAAGTTAAGTTTGTCCATGATCATTCTGTTTGTGATGATGTCTTCAGCATGTGCTAAGTTATCTGGTTCTGGTGCTAATGCTGTTGCTGCTTCTGGTGCATTTTCTGGTGCCGCTTCTGGTGCATCTGTTGGGCCTGTTGTTGGTTCTGCTTCTTCTGCATTCTCATCTTGGACAGTTGATGAACTTTGTCCAAGGTCACCCTTATGAACATAAATTTGAAGTGATTCACTCCAAACTATATTCATACTGGGAAAAACACTTAAATCCAGCAGATTGTCTTTGGTGGTCTGGTACAGTACCTCACCTGAGAAATCAACCTTAAAATGATCCAGAATTCTTGTGACTTCTCTGGCATAGGGTAAAGCTATAGAATCTTTTGAAGCATATAGAACTGAACGAACAAAGTATGCCCAATTTAAATCAGCACCTTCTATCATAAAAATCATAACTTGAAGTTCAAATTCAGAGATCTGTGAGTAGTTCCCTGCTTTTGGTATCAAAATGTAACTTAAGAAATAATGTAGTAATCTGTTGTCAACAGTCAGATTACCAACACCATATCTTTGTCTAGCATACTCCGATCCAGACTGTGTGCGTTTTCTTTCCATATTGTCTTTGTCAAAACGACACAACGAAATATAGGCATCATACTTAGTAGTGTTTACCCATTCACATAGATGTCCTGGACACATCTTCTGACCTTCACTAGGTATGTGCAGAATTTCCCCAATAAGCTTAGTGTCTAAATTGATAAGCTTCCCTTTAACTTTAGACACTAATCTATTCCCATCCTTTTCTAGGTTACAAAAGAAAACCCTAACTAGGTCAGGATAAATGGGACCATTATATCCAATAAATTCTTCCAATTTTTCAGCCTTCAACAACTCAGGAAATTTAAATTTAGAAAAGGAGTCAAGCGTACCAATTTTGGGGGTTACCAGTTTTTTGTCAGAGAAGTGGGTTCTGAATCTGTCCAGTTCTTCTGGGGAATGAAGTAATTTGGATAGGTCAGCCATGTTGTCATTTCTTCGTTTCTTTGAAGGACCCACAGAAGCAACCTTGGTTCTTGGTCCTTTTTTGCGTGCATCCATTTTTGAGAAGATGATGTTTACGGTGTTTTGGGGAATTTAGGGTTTTTGATTTTCATTTCACAGTAATCTCATATGTGATGGATGATGAGGGGAAGGTTTAGATATGACTGTATGAAGGTTTAGGGATAGGTTTAGATGAAGATTTTGAAGAGAAGAAATCAGAGACTTTGATTTGTAATCGGCTACTAGTTTTTGTATTTGTAACCTAAAACTGTTAACAATCCCTTTTATATAAAAAAAATTCGAAACTGTAGTCGACTACAGACTTGGCGTATTCGAATACATATTTTTCTGGGAACGTGTATTCGACTACAACCTGTCTGTATTCGAATACGGCAGTAATAATTTCGTTTCCAAAGTGAAATTTTTAACAATAAACAACCCAAAAAATATTTTAAACATGTAGCAAAACATACATAGATGTTAAAGAATCAAATATCATGTAAAAGAAGAAAAAAATTTAAAATAAAAATTGCTATGACTTACAAAGCTTTCAAACCTTTTTTGAGATAATTCTCATTTAGAATGCTTAGTTTCCTTCTGGATATTGTAGAATGAATCTCTAGGTAATGGCTTTGTAAACATATCCGTTATCTGAGTACAACATTTTTGAGGTTCTTTGTGTGTATTCCTACAAAACAAGTTTATGGTTTTATTTGGTACCCAGAGTGCTTTGGGTCCTTGAATGTTAGTACCTTTCTTGACACACACATAATGCCCTTGTGGAACACCAATGTTCCTAAAGTAACAAGCATTAGGTGTGTGACCATTAAGACCACAATAAAAATATTTTGGACTCTTTTCAGGAAAGCATGATTTCTTTTGAATAATACTTTTCTTAGAACAAAAATGATTCTTTTGAACAGCCATTTCTTTCTCATCTTTAGATTGGTTACTTGCTTTTACAAAGGTAGTTTTACCAATACTTGGTTTATCAAATTTTGAGTAACCAAGTCCACTTTTGTCATTTGAATATCTTTGCATGCTAAGTATATTTTCCAATCCAAATTGTCCCTTTTCGTACCTTTCTATAACTCTATTCATTTGGACAATTTTAAAAGAAAGTGAATCACATTTAATGCATGTAGAAATCTGTTTTTGTTTTTCAGAATTTTGTTCCATAGTGTCAATCTTTTCATTTAGGGATAAAATCTGTTTCTTTTGATTTGACACTACTTTGTACAGATTTTTACATTCATTAAGTAGTTCTTTAATGGCTTGTTGTGCATCATTATCTTCAACACAAGAATCATTATTATCATAACAAATAGTATTACTACTAACCACTTCTTCATTATCAGAATGATGAGATGCCATCAAAGCAACATTAGCGCATTCGTCATTATCTGAATTTGATGAAGAACTTACTTCATTATCTTTCCACGCTATGTATGCCTTTTTGAGTTCCTTCCTTCTGTTAGCATTTTTCTTGATAAGGTTAGGACATTCTGCTTTCATATGTCCTTCTTTCCCACATTCAAAGCAAGACATTCTGATTTGTAGTGAAGACATCTTTCTTCCTGAAGGTTTTTTTCTTCTTAAATGTTTTATCATTTTGAAGAAACTTACCGAACTTTTTAACCAGGGAAGTGATGTTTTCATCTTCATCTGAAACTTCTTCATTTATTATTTCTTTTGATTCTATTTTCAATGCTATATGCTTTGTTTTCTTCTCCAAATTCTCATTCTTTTCCAGTCTTTCTAATTCTATTTTGTGTTCTTGTAACTTTCCAAAGAGTGCTGAGAGTGACATTTTTGACAAACTTTTCTTTTCAGAAATTGCTGTCACTTTTGGCTGCCATGCTCTGGTTAATGATCTTAGAACCTTTAGGTTCAATTCATCATTAGTAAAGTTCTTGCCAAGTGCTGTTAAGTGGTTTGTTAAGTGGGAAAAACGTTTCTGCATGTCCAGGATTGCTTCTCCTAGTTGCATTCTAAACATTTCGTAATCTTGAGATAAAGTGTTCAGTTTTGAACGTTTTACCTCAATTGTTCCTTCATGGGTTACTTCAAGAGTATCCCATATCTCTTTTGCTGTTTTGCAATGGGATATATTGTAACATATTTTTTTCTTTCTTGTCAAACAGTACTTTTCTCTTATCATCGTCAGTCCATGAGGCTTTTATTTTTATTTCCTCTTTATTGTTGATAACTGTTGTTGGAACATATGGACCATTTTCTACTGCCTCCCATATGTCATCTCCTTGAGCCTCAAGGTATGCTTGCATACGTATTTTCCAGAAATCATAATGTTCACCGACAAAGCAGGGTGGTTTGTTACTGCTACCACCATCTCAAAAAACAGGTTGTGCGGAAGCCATGAATCTAGGAGCAAATTATAAAAAACCTGCTCTGCTGCCAATTGTAAGAACAGAGTTGCACCTAAGAGGGGGGGTGAATTAGGTGTTGGACAATTTTTCTGTTTTTAGAGTTTTGGAGATTGTTTAAGTGACTGTTTTAAGTTTGTTTATTCTTGCTGTGTTAGTAAATGAAAACTGTAAATGACAGAAGGTAAAAACACACAGAGATTTATCCTGGTTCCCCTTACAACCAAGGGTACATCCAGTCCTCTTGCACCCCACAAGAGATTTTCCAATATCTGTTAGAATAAGTACAAGTCTAACCCTAAGACTTCAATTACAAATTCCTAACACTCTGCCTAAGATAGCACACCACTATCTTAGTTTACAACACTTGAAGAAAATACACTACTTTCTTCAAACAATAACTTTAATGATTTTTACAACAATGTTCTTAATTAAGAACAACAGGATATAACAGTTTGTGCAAGGATACCAATCCAAAATACTTTCAAGTACAATAGAGAACCTTTCTCAATGATATGAAAATGTAGAGCATGTACTTGAAGTATGAAAATATAACTTTGAAAAGATCACAAAATATTTCAGAAAGTTGTTCAAAGTTAGTGGTAGGATTGATTGGTTTAAAACTGAAGTTTTGAAGTATTTATGTTCCAAGGTAACACTTCAGATCAATGGCAATGATTCCCAAACGTTTTGATGAACTTGTGCAATGTTTCAAAACTGAAAAGTTGCATTGTTTCAAAGTTGTATTCGAATACAGTCTAGGTGTATTCGAATACACTTCTATAACGTTCTGTTTGTATTTGAAATTTGAACTTTGTAGTCGAATACAACATCTTGTAGTCGAATACAAGTACGGGATTTTTGCCACTGACTTGAGTTGTATTCGAATACACAAAGCTGTAGTCGAATACAAATGTTTAAACATAGATACTGACTTGCAATCTGTATTCGACTACGACACTTCGTATTCGAATACATATTTCCAGTTTTGTAAAAAAACTTTATTTTCAAACAAGTTTATGTTATTAGATATTTTCATAAAATAATTTTAATGCATATGCTATCAGAAGGTTCTCATAATATTGTACTTAAACTGTATTTTGATTTAATATCAAATGCTTTTACCTAAATATAAATTTGAAAGATAAGTTGCTTTAAATCCTTTTTCTTTTTGATCAAGGATCTTTTTGTCTTCATCAAAAATGTAGATCTTTAAATTTCATTCTCCCCCTTTTTGATGATGACAAAAATCTTGTTGCTTGGATTTCAAACGTCTTGAGTTCTCCCCCTAGATGTATGCTTACTCCCCCTTGATAAATATTTTTCTCCTTCTTAAGTGTTGGAGGATCTGTTCAACATAATTAGCAACAACAATATATATACACTTTTTCTCCCCCTTTTGACATTATCAAAAAGGAAGAGGATATCACATAGCAACCAAGATATGCACAAATGTAACAAATAAACAGAGGCAACACATGATATCTGGAAGAAAACCACTTAATTAACGATGTTCAAAATTACAATTAAAATAAACTTAAGAGTATTTAAAATAGGGAAAGTCAAACAGTAACAGAAACAAATAAAAAACTGCAAATAGCCAACTTTAATCATCTGATTTTGGTGGAATATGTAACTGGTCAACTTTATCGGTCAGGTCACTAAGTTCTTGATGAAAAAATGAATGTTGTGTATTGATGGTGTTTTCAAGATCTTGGAACTTGTGGTTGAAGGCAGCAGTTATGTTCTGAGTTTGAGTACTGAAAGACTCATTCAAATGTTGGAATTGATCTGTGACAAAAGATTGAAGGAAGTTAAGTTTGTCCATGATCATTCTGTTTGTGATGATGTCTTCAGTTATATTATTTGGTTCTGGTGCTACTGCTGTTGTTGCTTTTGGTGGATCTTCTGATGCTGCTTCTGGTGCTACTGCTGGGCATATTGTTGGTTCTGCTTCTTCTTCGGCAGTTGATGAACTTTGTCCAAGGTCACCCTTATGAACATAAATTTGAAGTGATTCACTCCAGACTATTTTCATACTGGGCAACACACTTAAGTCCAGCAGATTGTCTTTGGTGGTCTGGTACAGCACCTCACCTGAGAAGTCAACCTTAAAATGATCCAGAATTCTTGTGACTTCTCTGGCATAGGGTAAAGCTATAGAATCTTTTGAAGCATATAGAACTGAATGAACAAAGTATGCCCAATTTAACTCAGCACCTTCTATCATAAAAATCATAACTTAAGAAGTTCAAATTCAGAGATCTGTGAATAGTTCCCTGCTTTTGGTATCAAAATATAACTTAAGAAATAATGTAGTAATCTGTTGTCAACAGTCAAATTACCAACACCATATCTTTGTCTAGCATACTCCGAACTAGATTGTGTGCGTTTTCTTTCCATAGTGTCTTTGTCAAAACGGCACAACGAAATATAGGCATCATACTTAGTAGTGTTTACCCATTCACATAGATGTCCTGGACACATCTTCTGACCTTCACTAGGTATGTGCCGAATTTCCCCAATAAGTTTAGTGTCTAAATTGATAACCTTTCCTTTAACTTTAGACATTAATTTATTCCCATCCTTTTCTAGGTTGCAGAAGAAAACCCTAACTAGGTCAGGATAAATGGGACCATTGTATCCAATAAATTCTTCCAATTTTTGAGCCTTCAGCAACTCAGGAAATTTAAACTTAGAAAAGGAATCAAGCGTACCAATTTTGGGGGTTACTAGCTTTTTGTCAGAGAAGTGTGTTCTGAATCTGTCCTGTTCTTCTGGGGAATGAAGTAATCTGGATAGGTCAGCTATGTTGTCGTTTCTTTGTTTCTTTGAAGGACCCACAGAAGCAACCTTGGTTCTTGGTCCTCTTTTGCGTGCATCCATTCTTGAGAAAATGAAGTTTACGGTGTTTGGGGAATTTAGGGTTTTGATTTTGATTTCACAGTAATCTCAGATGCAATGGATGATGAGGGGAAGATTTAGATATGACTGTATGAAGGTTTAGGGATAGGTTTGGATGAAGATTTTGAAGAGAAAAAAAATCAGAGACTTTGATTGTAATCGGCTACCAGTTTTTGTATTCGTAACCTAAAACTGTTCATAATCCCTTTTATATAAAAAAAAAATTCGAAACTGTAGTCGACTACAGACTTGGCGTATTCGAATACATATTTTTCTGGGAACGTGTATTCGACTACAACCTGTCTGTATTCGAATACGGCAGTAATAATTTCGTTTCCAAAGTGAAATTTTTAACAATAAACAACCCAAAAAATATTTTAAACATGTAGCAAAACATACATAGATGTTAAAGAATCAAATATCATGTAAAAGAAGAAAAAAATTTAAAATAAAAATTGCTATGACTTACAAAGCTTTCAAACCTTTTTTGAGATAATTCTCATTTAGAATGCTTAGTTTCCTTCTGGATATTGTAGAATGAATCTCTAGGTAATGGCTTTGTAAACATATCCGTTATCTGAGTACAACATTTTTGAGGTTCTTTGTGTGTATTCCTACAAAACAAGTTTATGGTTTTATTTGGTACCCAGAGTGCTTTGGGTCCTTGAATGTTAGTACCTTTCTTGACACACACATAATGCCCTTGTGGAACACCAATGTTCCTAAAGTAACAAGCATTAGGTGTGTGACCATTAAGACCACAATAAAAATATTTTGGACTCTTTTCAGGAAAGCATGATTTCTTTTGAATAATACTTTTCTTAGAACAAAAATGATTCTTTTGAACAGCCATTTCTTTCTCATCTTTAGATTGGTTACTTGCTTTTACAAAGGTAGTTTTACCAATACTTGGTTTATCAAATTTTGAGTAACCAAGTCCACTTTGTCATTTGAATATCTTTGCATGCTAAGTATATTTTCCAATCCAAATTGTCCATTTTCGTACCTTTCTATAACTCTATTCATTTGGACAATTTTAAAAGAAAGTGAATCACATTTAATGCATGTAGAAATCTGTTTTTGTTTTTCAGAATTTTGTTCCATAGTGTTAATCTTTTCATTTAGGGATAAAATCTGTTTCTTTTGATTTGACACTACTTTGTACAGATTTTTACATTCATTAAGTAGTTCTTTAATGGCTTGTTGTGCATCATTATCTTCAGCACAAGAATCATCATTATCATAAGAAATAGTATTACTACTAACCTCTTCTTCATTATCAGAATGATGAGATGCCATCAAAGCAACATTAGCGCATTCGTCATTATCTGAATTTGATGAAGAACTTACTTCATTATCTTCCCACGCTATGTATGCCTTTTTGAGCTCCTTCCTTCTGTTAGCATTTTTCTTGATAAGGTTAGGACATTCTGCTTTCATATGTCCTTCTTTCCCACATTCAAAGCAAGTGACATTCTGATTTGTAGTGAAGACATCTTTCTTCCTGAAGGTTTTTTTCTTCTTAAATGTTTTATCGTTTTGAAGAAACTTACCGAACTTTTTAACCAGAGAAGTGATGTTTTCATCTTCATCTGAAACTTCTTCATTTATTATTTCTTTTGATTCTATTTTCAATGCTATATTCTTTGTTTTCTTCTCCAAATTCTCATTCTTTTTCAGTCTTTCTAATTCTATTTCGTGTTCTTGTAACATTCCAAAGAGTGCTGAGAGTGACATTTTTGACAAACTTTTCTTTTCAGAAATTGCTGTCACTTTTGGCTGCCATGCTCTGGTTAATGATCTTAGAACCTTTAGGTTCAATTCATCGTTAGTAAAGTTCTTGCCAAGTGATGTTAAGTGGTTTGTTAAGTGGGAAAAACGTTTATGCATGTCCAGGATTGCTTCTCCTGGTTGCATTCTAAACATTTCGTATTCTTGAGATAAAGTGTTCAGTTTTGAACGTTTTACCTCAATTGTTCCTTCATGGGTTACTTCCAGAGTATCCCATATCTCTTTTGCTGTTTTGCAGTGGGATATGCGAAAGAATTCATCCATACCCAATGCTGATTGTAACATATTTTTTGCTTTCTTATCAAACAGTACTTTTCTCTTTTCATCATCTGTCCATGAGGCTTTTATTTTTATTTCCTCTTTATTGTTGATAACTGTTGTTGGAACATATGGACCGTTTTCTACTGCTTCCCATATGTGATCTCCTTGAGCCTCAAGGTATGCTTGCATACGTATTTTCCAGAAATCATAATGTTCACCGACAAAGCAGGGTGGTTTGTTACTGCTACCACCATCTCTAAAAACAGGTTTTGCGGAAGCCATGAATCTAAGAGCAAATTACCAAAAACCTGCTCTGATACCAATTGTAAGAACAGAGTTACACCTAAGAGGGGGGTGAATTAGGTGTTGGACAATTTTTCTGTTTTTAGAGTTTTAGACAATGTTTAAGTGACTGTTTAAAGTTTGTTTAATCTTGCTGTGTTAGTAAATGAAAACTGTAAATGACATAAGGTAAAAACACACATAAATTTATCCTGGTTCCCCTTACAACCAAGGGTACATCCAGTCCTCTTGCACCCCACAAGAGATTTTCCAATATCTGTTAGAATAAGTACAAGTCTAACCCTAAGACTTCAATTACAAATTCCTAACACACTGCCTAAGATAGCACACCACTATCTTAGTTTACAACACTTGAAGAAAATACACCACTTTCTTCAAACAATAACTTTAATGATTTTTACAACAATGTTCTTAATTAAGAACAACAGGATATAACAGTTTGTGCAAGGATACCAATCCAAAATACTTTCAAGTACAATAGAGAACCTTTCTCAATGATATGAAAATGTAGAGCATGTACTTGAAGTATGAAAATATAACTTTGAAAAGATCACAAAATATTTCAGAAAGTTGTTCAAAGTTAGTGGTAGGATTGATTGGTTTAAAACTGAAGTTTTGAAGTATTTATGTTCCAAGGTAACACTTCAGATCAATGGCAATGATTCCCAAACGTTTTGATGAACTTGTGCAATGTTTCAAAACTGAAAAGTTGCATTGTTTCAAAGTTGTATTCGAATACAGTCTAGGTGTATTCGAATACACTTCTATAACGTTCTGTTTGTATTTGAAATTTGAACTTTGTAGTCGAATACAACATCTTGTAGTCGAATACAAGTACGGGATTTTTGCCACTGACTTGAGTTGTATTCGAATACACAAAGCTGTAGTCGAATACAAATGTTTAAACATAGATACTGACTTGCAATCTGTATTCGACTACGACACTTCGTATTCGAATACATATTTCCAGTTTTGTAAAAAAACTTTATTTTCAAACAAGTTTATGTTATTAGATATTTTCATAAAATAATTTTAATGCATATGCTATCAGAAGGTTCTCATAATATTGTACTTAAACTGTATTTTGATTTAATATCAAATGCTTTTACCTAAATATAAATTTGAAAGATAAGTTGCTTTAAATCCTTTTTCTTTTTGATCAAGGATCTTTTTGTCTTCATCAAAAATGTAGATCTTTAAATTTCATTCTCCCCCTTTTTGATGATGACAAAAATCTTGTTGCTTGGATTTCAAACGTCTTGAGTTCTCCCCCTAGATGTATGCTTACTCCCCCTTGATAAATATTTTTCTCCTTCTTAAGTGTTGGAGGATCTGTTCAACATAATTAGCAACAACAATATATATACACTTTTTCTCCCCCTTTTGACATTATCAAAAAGGAAGAGGATATCACATAGCAACCAAGATATGCACAAATGTAACAAATAAACACAGGCAACACATGATATCTGGAAAAAAACAACTTAATTAACGATGTTCAAAATTACAATTAAAATAAACTTAAGAGTATTTAAAATAGGGAAATTCAAACAGTAGCAGAAACAAATAAAAAAACTGCAAATAGCAAACTTTAATCATCTGATTTTGGTGGAATATGTAACTGGTCAACTTTATCGGTCAGGTCACTAAGTTCTTGATGAAAAAATGAATGTTGTGTATTGATGGTGTTTTCAAGATCTTGGAACTTGTGGTTGAAGGCAGCAGTCATGTTCTGAGTTTGAGTACTGAAAGACTCATTCAAATGTTGGAATCGATCTGTGTCAAAAGATTGAAGGAAGTTAAGTTTGTCCATGATCATTCTGTTTGTGATGATGTCTTCAGCATGTGCTAAGTTATCTGGTTCTGGTGCTACTGTTGTTGCTGCTTCTGGTGCATTTTCTGGTGCCGCTTCTGGTGCATCTGCTGGGCCTGTTGTTGGTTTTGCTTATTCGGCATTCTCATCTTGGGCAGTTGATGAACTTTGTCCAGGATCACCCTTATGAACATAAATTTGAAGTGATTCACTCCAAACTATTTTCATACTGGGCAAAACACTTAAATCCAGTAGATTGTCTTTGGTTGTCTGGTACAGTACCTCTCCTGAGAAATCAACCTTAAAATGATCCAGAATTCTTGTGACTTCTCTGGCATAGGGTAAAGTTATAGAATCTTTTGAAGCATATAGAACTGAACGAACAAAGTATGCCCAATTTAAATCAGCACCTTCAATCATAAAAGTCATAACTTGAAGTTCAAATTCAGAGATCTGTGAGTAGTTCCCTGCTTTTGGTATCAAAATGTAACTTAAGAAATAATGTAGTAATCTGTTGTCAACAGTCAGATTACCAACACCATATCTTTGTCTAGCATACTCCGATCCAGACTATGTGCGTTTTCTTTCCATAGTGTCTTTGTCAAAACGGCACAACGAAATATAGGCATCATACTTAGTAGTGTTTACCCATTCACATAGATGTCCTGGATACATCTTCTGACCTTCACTAGGTATGTGTAGAATTTCCCCAATAAGTTTAGTGTCTAAATTGATAATCTTCCCTGTTTTGATTTTGATTTCACAATAATCTCATACGCAATGGATGATGAGGGGAAGGTTCAGATATGACTGTATGAAGGTTTAGGGATAGGTTTAGATGAAGATTTTGAAGAGAAGAAATCAGAGACTTTGATTGTAATCGGCTACCAAGTTTTGTATTTGTAACCTAAAACTGTTAACAATCCCTTTTATATAGAAAAAATTTTGAAACTGTAGTCAACTACAGACTTGGCGTATTCGAATACAAATTTTTCTGGGAACGTGTATTCGACTACAACCTGTCTGTATTCGAATACGACAGTAATAATTTCGTTTCCAAAGTGAAATTTTTAACAATAAACAGACCAAAACAATATTTTAAACATGTAGCAAAACATACACAGATGTCAAAGAATCAAATATCAAGTAAAAAAAAGATAAAAAATTTAAAATTAAAACTGCTATGACTTACAAAGCTTTCAAACCATTTTGAGATCATTCTCATTTAGAATGCTTAGTTCCTTTTGGATATTGTAGAATGAATCTCTAGGTAATGGCTTTGTAAACATATCCGTTATCTGAGTACCACATTTTTTAGGTTCTTTGTGTATATTCCTACAAAACAAGTTTATGGTTTCATTTGGTACCTAGAGTGCTTTGGGTCCTTGAATGTTAGTACCTTTCTTGACCCACACATAATGCCCTTGTGGAACACCAATGTTCCTAAAGTAACAAGCATTAGGTGTGTGACCATTAAGACCACAATAAAAACATTTTGGACTCTTTTCAGGAAAGCATGGTTTCTTTTGAATAATACTTTTCTTAGAACAAAAATGATTCTTTTGAACAGCCATTTCTTTCTCATCTTTAGATTGGTTACTTGCTTTTACAAAGGTAGTTTTACCAATACTTGGTTTATCAAATTTTGAGTAACCAAGTCCACTTTGTCATTTGAATATCTTTGCATGCTAAGTATATTTTCCAATCCAAATTGTCCATTTTCGTACCTTTCTATAACT
The DNA here is from genome assembly GCA_037974295.1 of Cicer cuneatum. NCBI lineage: Eukaryota > Viridiplantae > Streptophyta > Magnoliopsida > Fabales > Fabaceae > Cicer > Cicer cuneatum. The sequence goes on along the minus strand of JBBPBO010001985.1, from coordinate 57,384,088 downwards.
CTATTCATTTGGACAATTTTAAAAGAAAGTGAATCACATTTAATGCATGTAGAAATCTGTTTTTGTTTTTCAGAATTTTGTTCCATAGTGTTAATCTTTTCATTTAGGGATAAAATCTGTTTCTTTTGATTTGACACTACTTTGTACAGATTTTTACATTCATTAAGTAGTTCTTTAATGGCTTGTTGTGCATCATTATCTTCAACACAAGAATCATTATTATCATAACAAATAGTATTACTACTAACCTCTTCTTCATTATCAGAATGATGAGATGCCATCAAAGCAACATTAGCGCATTCGTCACTATCTGAATTTGATGAAGAACTTACTTCATTATCTTCCCACGCTATGTATGCCTTTTTGAGTTTCTTCCTTCTGTTAGCATTTTTCTTGATAAGGTTAGGACATTCTGCTTTCATATGTCCTTCTTTCCCACATTCAAAGCAAGTGACATTCTGATTTTTAGTGAAGACATCTTTCTTCCTGAAGGTTTTTTTCTTCTTAAATGTTTTATCGTTTTGAAGAAACTTACCGAACTTTTTAACCAGGGAAGTGATGTTTTCATCTTCAGCTGAATCTTCTTCATTTATCATTTCTTTTGATTCTATTTTCAATGCTATATTCTTTGTTTTCTTCTCTAAATTCTCATTCTTTTCCAGTCTTTCTAATTCTATTTCGTGTTCTTGTAACTTTCCAAAGAGTGCTGAGAGTGACATTTTTGATAAACTTTTCTTTTCAGAAATTGCTGTCACTTTTGGCTGCCATGCTCTGGTTAATGATCTTAGAACCTTTAGGTTCAATTCATCATTAGTAAAGTTCTTGCCAAGTGCTGTTAAGTGGTTTGTTAAATGGGAAAAACGTTTCTGCATGTCCATGATTGCTTCTCCTAGTTGCATTCTAAACATTTCGTATTCTTGAGATAAAGTGTTCAGTTTTGAACGTTTTACCTCAATTGTTCCTTCATGGGTTACTTCCAGAGTATCCCATATCTCTTTTGCTGTTTTGCAGTGGGATATGCGAAAGAATTCATCCATACCCAATGCTGATTGTAACATATTTTTTGCTTTCTTATCAAACAGTACTTTTCTCTTATCATCGTCAGTCCATGAGGCTTTTATTTTTATTTCCTCTTTATTGTTGATAACTGTTGTTGGAACATATGGACCGTTTTCTACTGCCTCCCATATGTCATCTCCTTGAGCCTCATGGTATGCTTGCATACGTATTTTCCAGAAGTCATAATGTTCACCAACAAAGAAGGGTGGTTTGTTACTGCTACCACCATATCTAAAAACAGGTTGTGCGGAAGCCATGAATCTAGGAGCAAATTACCAAAAACCTGCTATGATACCAATTGTAAGAACAGAGTTACACCTAAGAGGGGGGGGTGAATTAGGTGTTGGACAATTTTTCTGTTTTTAGAGTTTTAGAGAATGTTTAAGTGACTGTTTAAAGTTTGTTTAATCTTGCTGTGTTAGTAAATGAAAACTGTAAATGACAGAAGGTAAAAACACACAGAAATTTATGCTGGTTCCCCTTACAACCAAGGGTACATCTAGTCCTCTTGCACCCCACAAGAGATTTTCCAATATCTGTTAGAATAAGTACAAGTCTAACCCTAAGACTTCAATTACAAATTCCTAACACTCTGCCTAAGATAGCACACCACTATCTTAGTTTACAACACTTGAAGAAAATACACCACTTTCTTCAAACAATAACTTTAATGATTTTTACAACAATGTTCTTAATTAAGAACAATAGGATATAACAGTTTGTGCAAGGATACCAATCCAAAATACTTTCAAGTACAATAGAGAACCTTTCTCAATGATATGAAAATGTAGAGCATGTACTTGAAGTATGAAAATATAACTTTGAAAAGATCACAAAATATTTCAGAAAGTTGTTCAAAGTTAGTGGTAGGATTGATTGGTTTAAAACTGAAGTTTTGAAGTATTTATGTTCCAAGGTAACACTTCAGATCAATGGCAATGATTCCCAAACGTTTTGATGAACTTGTGCAATGTTTCAAAACTGAAAAGTTGCATTGTTTCAAAGTTGTATTCGAATACAGTCTAGGTGTATTCGAATACACTTCTATAACGTTCTGTTTGTATTTGAAATTTGAACTTTGTAGTCGAATACAACATCTTGTAGTCGAATACAAGTACGGGATTTTTGCCACTGACTTGAGTTGTATTCGAATACACAAAGCTGTAGTCGAATACAAATGTTTAAACATAGCTACTGACTTGCAATCTGTATTCGACTACGACACTTCGTATTCGAATACAGATCTTCAGTTTTAGCTTTTGACTTGTAGTCTGTATTCGACTACGATACCTCGTATTCGAATACAGATTTCTAGTTTTGTAAAAAAAAATTTATTTTCAAACAAGTTTATGTTATTAGATATTTTCATAAAATATTTTAATGCATATGCTATCAGAAGGTTCTCATAATATTGTACTTAAACTGTATTTTGATTTAATATCAAATGCTTTTACCTAAATATAAATTTGAAAGATAAGTTGCTTGAAATCCTTTTTCTTTTTTATCAAGGATCTTTTTGTCTTCATAAAAAATGTAGATCTTTAAATTTCAAATAATTCAATTTACAAATCTACCAGCACTTGTTCAAGTAATAACAAGTTAAAAAACTCTTCAAGAAAACTTCATCTCTCTTCACTATATTTGTGAATCATCATTTGTTGAGTTTGTCTTTATTTATCTCAAACAAGTGTTGAGAAGTTTCAAGATCCCAAACACTTTTATCATACACATCATTTGTAACTCAAATATATTTTTTATGTTAGATTGAGTGTGTTTGTAAAAATCGTTTCAAGGTTGAAAGGTGATTGTAAAAATTCTTTCTAAGTTGAAAGGTGAAGATTATAATTGATGAAGGTGCGATCAAGAAAAAATGTGTGAATGAGAACATTTTGGTTCTGAAGCACATAGTGGAAATCTCATAGTTGTGAGGATTGAACTAGTCTGAGTTGGGTGAACCAATATAATTTTTGTGTGTGATATTTCTATGCATTATCTTTGATTATTTGCACACACAAATCACACTTCATTATAAACTAATTTTTTTTATTTACTTCTAACGTATTAGAACATTCGGGACATTTTGTTTCAACCAAGATTGATCTTGAATTAATGTAAATTAAGCACATGAATCAAAATTTTAAAAGGATAACAATTGAAACCCTCTTTTCTTCGTGATTGACATTGCTACTTCATTTTTTATTTTCAATTTTCCGTTTTTGATCTCTTTCCAAAGCAAAAAACACGGAAAAATGACCAATTTTCATTAACGGCAATTTGGTAAATAAATGATTTTTTATTTTTTTAATTAAATAATAATAATAAAGCAAACTGATTCGGTGTGTGCTCGGTGTTTGCACCAATACCTCCTCTACCTGAATCATGTTACACACCATCATCTTTCATATATAATTTTTCTAATAATTTTTTTTTTAAATATTCAACCATTTTTCTGTTAAAGCCATTATAATATTAATTTAATTCATATACGTGTTAAAAGTTTATACCGTCAATCACAATTGATAATTTATTAAAGATTTTTTACTTTTACTATAATCACAGCTAAAGTCATTCTTATTAATGATTGTGATGTGATGATGGTATAAAAAAATTTATATCAAGAGTTCGACGATTAAACTCTTATAATAGTATATTTTATTTTCTTAATTATTATCTACTCTTACATATAAGTAGAAGTGTTTATAACTAAACTGATATAAAATAAAACTGTATATTGATCTAAAAATAAAAAATTACACAAAATTAAATATTATTGGATGTTATTTTGTGAAAACTGCATAGATCAAATTTTGAATTTTATTTTCAAAACCAAACCGCATACCTAATTTTTTTAAACTTTTTTTTTTATTCATATGATATATATATTGCATTTATATATTATTTGTTGGTTTTTAATTTTTTCCTAATAATACTTATTAGTTTAATTTAATTTGTTTTTTGCTATTTGATATATATATATATATATTTAAAATATAATTAATTATTATTTATCTACAATGTTAAATTTTAGTATATTATATATTTTTTATAATTGTAATTTGGATATCCAAAAATCATTTCAAATTAAACAACTTGTAATTAGATTAGATATTTTTTTAAAACGTGTCATTTAAATCGAACCACATATAATTTTATCTTTGGACATGATGGTTTTTGTCTCATAACTAATCCAAACCGTATCGCGAACGCCCCTAGTTATTGACAATTTTTATAAAAAATTGTCTCGAGAAATACTACTTTTTATTATCATATTATAAATATAAAGTATTCGCTGTCGTTTAACGTTCACTAATCTACGTTCAAGAAATATTAGACATACAAGATAGATTATCCTCTTCTACCTTGATTTTCTTCACACAAAAGAGTTTGTAGATATCAAACTTGTAACAATCATTTAAAGTATCTGTCTTTTACTGTTTAGACAATCAAATGTTGATAAAATTAATGTTGGACACATATATCTACATAAAAGAATATATTATACTATTGTTTGACACAAATCGACACATTACACTTTCATTCAAGATTAAAAATGGTCACATCATCGTTAACGTCACAAGTCATTGTAAGAAACATTTGAAAATATTAAAATTAACGTCGCACTAAATTATTTATATAATTCCCCTACTTTTATCTAAAAGAATAAAAATATCTAGATTTAGTTAATTATAATAAATTATTGATTCATTTAATTAAAAATTGTTTTAAGCAATGCTTGGAAAAATAAATTATATTTATTTGCAATTACTCTTATTTTAAAAATACGTATCAAATAAATTTTATAACTTTTAATTTTAAAAATATTATAAAAACAAAAAATATTAAACAACTTTCTTCATTTTGTCTCTTAAAAATAGTTTCCGAAAAAATGAATTATCAAACCATTTTTATTTTACTTTTGTTTTCAAAAATATTTTTTTTTAAATTAATTTATAAAATAGTTTTTAAAAACTAAAATTCAAAATGCAATCTAACATACCTTAACATGACTCTAATAGTTATTATTTTTTTCTAAATGAAGCGATACATTACATTTTAAAAAAAAATTGACGGAAATGATTAATACGACTGAAATAAACAAGTGACTAAAAAATAATCAAACCTAGATTTGAAATCGGTTTCTATTAAAAATAAAAACTATTTACAATTTTGCTACCCACACCTCTCAAATTTTTTTTAAAACCAAAATTTCCAAAATGCTCTTCCCTCTATATTTCAATTTTCTTTATTAACCTATTTCCCAAAACCCCATCATCTTCATTCATCATCTTTAATCAGTCTTATTGATCTTCATCTTCTTCAATCACCTTCAATCATCTTCAAACATCTTCATCATCTTCAACATATTCATCTTCAACAACTTCTTCATCTTCAACATCTTCTTCATCTTCAACATCTTCAATCAAGTAAGTACAATGTTGTTGTTGTTGTTGTTTTTTTCTACACTATTGTTGTTGTTTCTGTTTAGCATTTTGCAAGCAAGACCAGAAATCACAAATTTGCATTTTAGATGTTGAAAACCAGTTCACGTACGTGATCTTGAAACCAAAGAGGGTGTGCTAAGTTCACATACATGATCTTAATTCACGTAGGGTGTGTAAGTTGACGTACGTGATCTTAATTCACATATGTTTTTAGAATTCTGGAATTAACTTCACGTAAGTTTGATCTTAATTCACGTAAGTTCACGTACGTGATCTTAATTCACGTAAGGTATTCTGGAATTGTTTAGGAAATTTATGTAAATGTTTCTGGAATTAGCGGATAATATATTGTTTTGATTTCGATTATGGTTTGGTATTGCAGAAATGGTGTGCACTATGTTTACCGACAGAGAGGATTGTGTTATACTTAATGAGGATACTTCTAATGAGGAGGGTCGTCGTGTTAGACCAATGGCTTCTGCACAGGCTCACCGTGTTAGACGAGAGCAACGACGATTACAACAGGAAGAGGCACAACGGGCCCAACAGGAAGAGGCCCAACAGGCCCAACAGGAAGAGGCACAACATGAAGAGGAAGAGGCACAAGATGAACCTCCACAGGATTATGGATATCCTGGTGGTTCGGTAGACATGTCTGTCCTTAGGACATTTGGTGATCATATGGCGACTAAACTTTGGGATGGCGTGGTAATTTTCTCAATCAAATTAAATTTTTAATAGTTGTTTTCTTAATGTGTTTTAACTTTTTTTTTTTGCTTAATTTATTTCAAGATCGCTACGAATTAAGGGTGTTTAGCAACGGTAAAAAATTTAAAGAAGTTGTGATTGAACATGAAGAGGTTGAGCAACTGGTTAAAAGCTCCAGATTATATTCGTTGCTAAAATGCAGCTACGAAATGATCGACAAAGGGATCATTTTTGCCTTCGTAGAGAGGTGGCATCGTGACACCAATAGCTTCCATCTTCCAATTGAGGAGATGACGATTACTCTAGACGATGTCTCCTTTCTGCTGCATATTCCCATCACCGGTGCATTGTTCACTGTTAATGTATTTAACTAGGATGACATCGCAAATATATTATCTGAGCTTCTCGGAGTCACTGAGGCTGTTGCATATGATGAATTTAATGTCACGCAGACAACCACTATTCGATTTAGTTGATTACTTGAAGTATACCAACAACGCTGTTGTGACAAGCATTAGCAGATGGCTGCGAGGACATTTCTTTTATTTTTGGTCACTCTTTTCAGCGACAAGAATGTCTTTGCAGTTAGTGTTGCCTTCATAGAGAGGTGACATCGTGACATCAATAGCTTCCATTTTTCAATTGGGGAGATGACGATTACTCTAGACGATGTCTCCTCTCTGCTGCATATTCCCATCACAGGTGCATTATTCACTGTTAATGTATATAACAAGGATGACAGTGCAAATATATTGTTTGAGCTTCTCGGAGTCACTGAGGCTATTGCCTATGCTGAATTTAATGTCACGCACAACCACTGTGCGATTTAGTTGGTTACTTGAAGTATACCATCAGCGCTGTCGTGACCAGCATTGGCAGATGGTTGCGAGGGCATTTCTTTTATTTTTGGTCGGTTGCACCCTTTTCAGCGACAAGAGTGCCTTTGCAGTTAGTGTTGCCTTCGCAGTTGGTCGTGCTGTCACAATTTCATATCTAAAAATGACAATGAAATTCCATTTTCCCTGCCAATATTTCTAGCCCATTTTAATAAATCATCTCGCATATCAAACATCATGTCGGTGCTAAACACATCAGTCAAATCAACCATAACAGGTTCATCTCCGTTGTTCATATCGTGTTTAATTTCGGGTTCAACGTCATCATTCATTGCTTCAAAATCATCGTACATTTCGTCAAAATCACGTTCCAAATCATCATGCATTTCCTCAAAATCAGATTCCAAACCTTCATAAATTTTATCATTGTTGTCTCCCCCTTGGTCCATTTATCTGCATCCAAAAAGGAACATATAAAAAATTCAGAAATATGCAATACTTCTCAATGAAAATGTGAAAGTTAAATGAGTTCACGTAGCTGAAACAAGTAAGTCTACGTGAACTCATTTAACTTTCACATTTATTTCTGCATTGTCTGGTACGTGAACTCAATTCATGTAAGCTTGTGTGAATTGAGTTTACGTACCCCATGTTTGAGGCTTAAACTCCATTTTCTACGCAATATTAAATCACGTATGTATACGTGAACTTAATTCACGTAGTGTTCTGAAATTTTACAATTTTATAACGTAAGTGAATTCAGTTCACGTAACGTTATAACGTACATGAACCGAGTTCACATAAGATCCCCAGATTTTCAAAAAAAAAAAATACGAACTAAAAAACAGAACAACATACATACCTTCTTGAGTCACTTTAAACACAATGTGAAGAGAGGAAATGAGGATGATTGAAGATGTTGAAGTTCTTAAAGAATAGAGGAAGAATCATAAGGAGTTGTGAGAGAAAGGGATGAATATGAGTGTGAGGTAGAAGATAAAGATTGAGAGAGGTTAGAGTTAAAAATTTAATAAATAGACAAGGGCATTTTGAAAATTAGATTTTACAAATTTTTTTAGGGGTGTAAGTAGTAAAAAGGGGAGTGTGGGTAGCAATACTGAACTATTTATAAATAGGTTCTTGTTTTTGTTCTACACGCTCACTTATATCGTCTCTTACACCCAAAATCAAAAACCAAAACCAATACCATCCGGACTTTGCCATCAACCAAAACCACCGACCTTCCGGCAGGGCATTCCGGCACCGTTCTTCCTTCTTTCTCAATAGTTTAGTTCTGGTTCGTTTCTATTCATCCTTACCAATGTTTTTATCTTATTTATTGTTCTTTTATGTTGTTTCAATGGTTGTTTTGATTCTTATTTTGAACATTTTAGTTTTGTTTTGATTGTTTTTTTGGTGTGTTGTTTCATTGAATTATTGTTCTTCTATTATGTTTATTTTTTCAAACATCGTGCCTATTTTGTGAAGGAGGAGAAGTGATTTTTTTTTCAAAAATTGTGACTTGATTTTTTTTCTGTTATTTGAGATTGATTTTCATGTGGTTTTTTTTTCTGTTATAGTTCGCTCAGGGCACCAAATATCTTAAGATCGGTCCTGTAGGGATATTAGACCTTGGGTCTTGCTTGCCGTGAGTAGGTTAGCTAGCATAATTATGATAAATATGGTGAGTTATTATATGATACCTTGATATCTCAATGTTCAATGTTGTTTTACTTAAGGCAGAATGGGATTTTCAATCAAAAAGAAAATCAGAATGGGCTTTTTTATTGCTACACCAGTTAGTTTATTGGTCTGATTACTGCTACTGATTTGTTAGTTGAATTTGAATCTGTTTGTGTAGCATCTGAAAGATTCTCATTTGGAACTAATAATCTTTTGTTTTTTTCATTCTTGTTTTGTTTATTAATTTTTAAAAATCAAAATCACTTAAAAAGTCAATTATATTTATGGGAATAATCACAGAAAAACTGGTTTGGAAACCAATTTCTTTAAAATCACTGAAAAATTGGTTTCAAAATCAATATTTTAAAAAAACACTGAAAACTGGGTTTTAAAGGTTTGGAACTAAAAACTGCTTTAAAACCGGTTCATAAGTTTCAGATAAAAAAATTGGTTCACAACTGGATACCAACCGAATTGGAATTGTTTTGAAAATCATCCGGTTTTTATTAAAGTGGTTTTTAGGACTGAACTAACCCATTAATATGGTCCAATTTGATTTTTGTTTTGAACCATGAACACTCCTAGAAGTATTTACATTATTATTATTAATTTATTATTGTTATCATGTTTACAGTCTTTCCTTATAATTTTCCCAATTAAACGGGTGATGTGGAAAAGATAAGTTAACAGAGTATTAAGAGTTAAGAAAGGATTTTTATATCATTTTAAACTATAGGAATTTGAAAATTTGATAAAACTACATGGATCAGCATATTTTATGGAAAATTTCTCCATTTATGGTGCTTCTTGTCTCTAATCTTTTGGTTTCAATAGTCTCTCAATTTAGCTTTTGTTTGAATATTAGAAAATATCTTATAATATCTTTCGTATTATGTTAGAGTATCTTGAATTATTTCCTATGATCCATTTATAATAAGAGATATCTTAGAATATCTCTCATTATTATTATGATTTGTTCCTGATTTAGGATTGAGTCTATGTTTCTCTATAAATAGAGATTAATATTAAGTCTTTTGTAATCAAGTCAGCATAATATTGTTATCTATGATATTCAAACTCTTATTATTTTCTCTCCTCCTTTTCTCTAAAATCCCACAACTTAACAACTTATATCATGATAAAAGCTACATCACAATACTAGAAGTGGACTTCCATTTATACACCTTCTCTTGTATTCTAACTATCCTATTTTGTATAATTATGTTTTTACGAATGAAATTGTGTTTCTTTTGAGTTGTAACAAATGAAAATTACTTGTTGGTTTAGTGTTTATTTTCTAAAATTTGCGTAATTTAAATTTGTTAATAAGAAGAGTAGAACTCATAGCATTGCTGAGCAATTGGCAACACTGGGTTTAGGACATGTTTCTTGAAGCATGCCATTCCATTATCTATTTTCAATTACTAAGCTTAGTCAATACTTCTCTGTCTTCAACTTAGTTTCCATTCACATGTTTCTTTGAATTGAGTTGAGGCATTAAATGAATGATATTTGTCTAGTTTAGTTTATTTAGTTACAAGGTTGTTTACATTTTGTCATGTTTAATTTCTTTCTTAAATAAAAAAGATTGTTTGAATTTGGACTTTCTTCAATTTCTGTAGATGATGTTTAGAACTTGTTTGCTGTTTGGAGAGGTGATAGCCTTAGAGTTATATAAGAGCTTGGATAGTTGATCTGTATCCTTCCCTTTTGGTATAGATTTTTCATATTGTTGTGGTTGATTAATGTTTTTTTAATAGATGTACAAAAATGTCATTTCTGTTACTTTTCCATTTCCCTAATAATCTGTTTTTCTTCATTCGTGTCTGAACCGACTATAACCTGCATTTGACAGTATGAGAGTGGAGCCTTGCCTAGCCACTGTAATCTTCCACTTTCGTCTTACTGCTGCTGTTTGTCCTCAATTACCGCTAGTGTGATTGTCCTTCAACTTATGCTTTTTCTCCAAACACTCAGATAGTTATTAGTGGTGAAGAAAACGCTTAACTCTCAATACGGATAATAATATTCAAGATTCATACCTGGAGAGAAGAAAAAGGCAACCATGGGATTGAAAAACATGGGGCCATTTAGGTCTATTATTATAGAAGCATGTGAAAAAACATTCAGCTTAACAAAGTTCTTATGCTTTTTACATGTTACCGACACCTATCTGATCGACCCTGTTATGGTAAGTATGATTGATTCCTCCTTCAACTTATTGCAAATTCTTTTTCATGATTAACAACTAGCCATTTCCAATGCTGCAGACCTATGGTCCTAGCATGCTTCCTGCAATCGGTCTGTCACCAAGCCTCTTTCTTGCTGATAGGATCTCAACTCGATTTGGTAAACTTGCTCAAGGAGATATTGTTGTCATGCGCAATCCTCAAGACCTTAGAAGGACCAATGCAAAGCGCTTGGTTGGATTAGAGGGTGATACCATTACATATGTTTCTAGTTCCGAAAACAGCGATATGCATGAGACCGTTGTGGTATAGACAATATCTTATAAAAAATCCCATTTTAGTAGCTTTTCTTAATTTTGATTATGCCTTTTTCTTTGCTAGTAGTTCGAGATCCTTATTTTTGTTAATATAACTTGCGAGAGACCTGGCATTCATTTGGCTTATTCATTTTAAGTATGAGCTTGGTATTTTCTGATATTAATGGCTTTTGGTCTAAGGAGGTTTAACATTTAATTATTTTTGCCATTGCTGAATGCATTATAAAGATTCTACTTTCTAAGTCTTCTTCTTTCTGTAGGTTCCAAAAGGTCACGTTTGGGTACAAGGTGATAACACATATAATAGCAACGATTCTAGAAATTTTGGTCCAGTTCCTTATGGCCTTATTGAGAGTAAGCTATTTTGGAGGGTAAGTTTGTGTATGCTCTGAAGCCACACACACATACACAAGTCTCCGCCTATTTTTTTCCTTCTTTTTCTTCTGTCACTTCTCCTTAATCTTTTGAATTTTTATATGAAGTATGGCCACTTGATGATTTTGGACCATTCTGGAAAAAATGATTTGAAGGTTTCAATAATGCAACATAACTGTTTGTTTCATTTTGAAAGGCAAAACGATGTCTTTGTGGACCTTGTCCACCCTTTGTCTGTGATTTGGATCTGAATCACTAAAGTTAAGGCATTTTTATCAACTTATATATAAAGTGTTACATTTTTTATGTTACTTATATGAACAGTTTACCTTTTATTAATGAAGTATTCATTTGTTGCTCCCTAAAAATTGAACATGATATAATCAATGATTACTAATATTTACTGTTTGTTTTGAAACAGGACTTGCTCAACGTATTTTAGGGCCAAAGACAAACTAAAATGTGAGGTCCATCATTAACAATAAAGGACTTGTTTAATAATAAATAGTTAATGATGATTGTTGACGTAGTTTTATCTAAACTTAATTCAGGATCAACCCAATATGTTTAGAGGGCTAAATAGGATGTTATAGTGAGATTTTTTTTTTAAATTTTACATAAACAAGAAGTAATAAAAAGCTTATAAAAAATAAATAAAATACAATGTGGTTCTTTAAGTTTTTATTTTTTATTTTTTTATCTTAGAAGAGATTGTAAATACCACTATTATTAATGTGAGATTCTGGGTTTAAACCTAAAACAAAATGTTCAACATAACAATTTTGATATTCTTCTATTGAGTTAGGGCTTAAGGACATTTTTTTAAGTTATTTAATCGTTCCAAATAAGTCTTTTAGGTTTTTTAGTAACAAATTAGTGTTTAAGTCTTAAAATGCAAATACCATTATCCTTTTTTCGTCTAACTATGTTAAAAAAATGCATGGGCCAAGAACAGACCCAAATTTTTTGAATAGTAGAGGCACCATATATCTCTTTCAATTCTTGTATGTTATGTTATAGTTTCTTAATTTTATAAAACAAAGTAACTGACAAAAAATGAGGACTAAATTAAATTAATTAAAGACAAACTTAAGACTAAGATGACTAATAAAAGATATATTTAAATTTATTTTTGTAATTTTAATACAATTTAAAGACTATTATAACAATACTTTGCAAAGCAAGACCCAAGGTCTAATATCCCTACAGGACCGATCTTAAGATATTTGGTGCCCTGAGCGAACTATAACAGAAAAAAAAACCACATGAAAATCAATCTCAAATAACAGAAAAAAAATCAAGTCACAATTTTTGAAAAAAAAATCACTTCTCCTCCTTCACAAAATAGGCACGATGTTTGAAAAAATAAACATAATAGAAGAACAATAATTCAATGAAACAACACACCAAAAAAACAATCAAAACAAAACTAAAATGTTCAAAATAAGAATCAAAACAACCATTGAAACAACATAAAAGAACAATAAATAAGATAAAAACATTGGTAAGGATGAATAGAAACGAACCAGAACTAAACTATTGAGAAAGAAGGAAGAACGGTGCCGGAATGCCCTGCCGGAAGGTCGGTGGTTTTGGTTGATGGCAAAGTCCGGATGGTATTGGTTTTGGTTTTTGATTTTGGGTGTAAGAGACGATATAAGTGAGCGTGTAGAACAAAAACAAGAACCTATTTATAAATAGTTCAGTATTGCTACCCACACTCCCCTTTTTACTACTTACACCCCTAAAAAAATTTGTAAAATCTAATTTTCAAAATGCCCTTGTCTATTTATTAAATTTTTAACTCTAACCTCTCTCAATCTTTATCTTCTACCTCACACTCATATTCATCCCTTTCTCTCACAACTCCTTATGATTCTTCCTCTATTCTTTAAGAACTTCAACATCTTCAATCATCCTCATTTCCTCTCTTCACATTGTGTTTAAAGTGACCCTTCAAGTCAGTCTTCCCAAACAGCCTAACAACCCCAGACTTTTGAGGAACAACAACACCTTAACTAAACAAGCTAAGTCTTCTCCTACCAATCTGACAATCCCAGATTGAAGAAGGAATCTACACCACTATAATAAAGGTTTAGAACTTTGCAACGTTGTTTTTGGAAAGCTGTTTGTTGCACTGTATTTCTCTCTCGAAAACACTTAGAAAATATTGCTCTTGTTCATTTGTGTTTCTCTCTTTTGAACTCTCAGATATCTTTGAATTGAAGCTTGAGTTCTTGTGTTTTTCAATACTTTATTCTTCAGCATTAAGTCTCTATTTATAGTTGAACTTTAGAACTTTACTGATGCTTTACTTCTGCAGTATATTTAGATTAATCTGTTTTGAGAATATTCTGGAGTAATTTGCTCAGATTCTGTTTTGAGCCTTTTGCTCAGATTCTGTTTTGATCCTTTTTCTCCAATTCTGTTTTGAACGTTTTTCTCAGATTCTTTAATCCTCATGATCAAATCTGCACCCTTGGATCTTCATGCGATATTCCACAACTGGACCAGCCGAATTGATATGCTGTAATCCTCTGATTTCGGCATTTGCTGGACTGCACAGTCTGTCCCTCTGATTTCGGCCACCACTGGGCCATGGTTTGATTTTCTGATCTGGACCATCATTGGACCAAATAATTTTTTCTGAACCATTGATCTTTAATTTTGGACCAGGTCTGGATTGATTCTGGAACTCATTTCTTTTGGTCTGGACTTAGTTCCATGTCCTGAATCATGCTATCTTATGGTCTTGGCCAAATCTGGATTGATCCTCTTGTTCTGGACTCATAAACATACCTTCTGGTCAAGTCTGGAACAAGTCTGGACTGTGTAATTTTTCACTGCCAGGCCATCTTCTGGTTAGAATAACTTCTGGAATAAAATTGATATTTGACTCCTGGTTGTCTGGAACAACTCTCCTTCTGGCAGGCTTTCCAATGGTATGATCCATGTTTCATTATGATTTTTATTCCTTCTGTTATGGGTCACCAAACATATCCTCTGGTGATGTTTTGACATTCTGGAACATCTTCTGGAAATTCCAGAATTCATTTTCCTTTGATCTCTGCTTCTGTTTCCTTCAGTTTCTGGGCATTTAACTTAATAATTCAAAGTACAAAATAAGTTTACATTGAGTACATTTGTAAGCATCAAAATCCTAAGTACTTAGAACCAACTTGGTTCCAACAATCTCCCCCTTTTTGATGATGAAAAAACCTTAACTTATTTTGCTAACTTATGACTCGAAAACTTTGAATTACTCCCCCTCAGACCAATCTCTCCCCCTAAGTCTGATACTCTCCTTTTCAACTCCTTCTTTGTTCTCTTTTTCTTTTCTTCTCTTTTCCTCTCCTTTTCAACTCCTTCTTTTTGCTCTCTTTCTTTTTCTCTCTTCACATTTCCTCTCCTTTTCAAATCCTTCGGTTTTCACTCTTTCTTTTGTAAGAACAGAGTTGCACCTAAGAGGGGGGGGGGTGAATTAGGTGTTGGACAATTTTTCTGTTTTAGAGATCAGAAGATTGTTAAAGGACTGTTTTAACTTTGTTTCAAATATTTGATGTGTTTGAAAATGAAAGCAGTAAATGGCAGAAGATAAAAACACACAGAAGATTTATCCTGGTTCCCCTTACAACCAAGGGTACGTCCAGTCCTCTTGCACACCACAAGAGATTTTCCACTTTGTATGAATATGTTACAAGTCTAACCCTAAGACTACGTTATAGATTCACAAACACTTAACAGAAGATAGTACACCACTATTTCTGTTAACACAACTTGAAGAATCTACACTAAATCCTTCAAGTGATACAATGATTTTGTAATGATGTTCTTGACTAAGAACAAGGTTATAATACTGAGTATTTGATACTTAATCAATCACACTTCCAAGTACAACTGAGAACGTTTCTTAATGATATGAAAATGAAAAGCAAGTTCTTGAAAATATGAAAGTTAAGTTTTGAAGTGTTTGATGTTTTAGAAAATTGATTCTAGAAAGTCAGTTGAAAGTTATTAAATGAAATCTGAAACGTTTGAAGTATTTATACTTCATAGGTAACACTTCAGATCAATGGCAAAGGTTCCCAAACGTTTTTAATGAACATGTGCAATGTTTCAAAACTGAAAAGTTGCATTGTTTCGAAGTTGTATTCGAATACAGTCTCAGTGTATTCGAATACACCTCTAAAACGTTCTAATTATATTTGAAATTTGAACTATGTAGTCGACTACGAGAACGTGTAGTCGAATACAGATTCGGGATTTTTGCCACTGACTTGAGTTGTATTCGATTACACAAGGTTGTAGTCGAATACAGATGTTTAAAAATAGCTACAGACTTAAGTTGTATTCGATTACACAAGGTTGTAGTCGAATACAGATTCGAGTTTTTGCCACTGACTTGCAATCTGTATTCGACTACGATATTTCGTATTCAAATACATAAATTTAGTTTTAGCTTCTGACTTGGAGTCTGTATTCGACTACGATACCTCGTATTCGAATACAGATTTCCAGTTTTGTAAAAACTTTATTTTCAACATGTTTAAGTCATTAATTATTATCATAAAAACATTTTAATGCATATGCTCAGAAGGTTCTCATAATATTGTACTTTTAAACTGTGTTTTGATTTAATTATCAAAATACTTTTACCTTAATATAAATGAAAAAATAAGTTGCTTAATAATCCTTCTTCTTTTTGATCAAGGATCTTTTTGTCTTCATCAAAAATGTAAGTCTTTAAATTTCATCTTTTTCTTTCTTTTTCTTTCTTTGATTTCTATCTCCCTGTTTCCTCTCCTTTTCAACTCCTTCTATTTTCTCTCTTTCTTTTTTTTTCCCTTCTTTCTTTTTATCTCTCCTTTGCTACTTATTTCTCCTTTCTTTCTCTCTCTCTCTCTCTCTCTCTCTCTCTCTCTCTCTCTCTTTCTCCCCCTTTTTGTCATCAGCCAAAAAGTGGTCCTACTATTTTTGATTTTTTGGTTTTTGTTTACAAAGTACAGAACATAAATTAAAAGACAGAAAATAAAATAACAGGAAATTTTAAAAACTCCTAAGATTACTACTTGAGCTAGTCAGGTATGGAGGTAATGCTGAGATGCTTCTTAATGAACTCGAACCTATCTTCTGGTAAAGCTTTGGTGAAGATATCAGCCCATTGATGATCAGTGTCCACAAACTGAATGTTGAGTACTCCTTTCTGAACATAATCTCTGATGAAGTGGTGTTTGATTTCTATGTGTTTGGCTCTAGAATGTAGGATAAGATTTTTGGTTAGGCAAATTGCAGAGGTGTTATCACAATAGATGGGTATGTTGGATTCTAATATTTTGTAGTCTTCAAGTTGATGTTTCATCCAGAGTAGTTGAGAGCTGCAGCCAGCTGCTGAAATGTATTCAGCCTCTGCTATTGACATGGCAATAGTGTGTTGCCTCTTACTGGACCACGAAATTAAATTGTCTCCTAAAAAGGTACAATAGCCACTGGTGCTTTTTCTTTCAAGTTTATCTCCAGCATAGTCAGAATCACAGTATCCACTCAGTTTGTATGTAGGAGTTTTCTTGTAAAACAAGGTTAGGTTGGTAGTGCCTTTTAGGTATCTAAGGATTCTTTTAACAGCAGTTAGATGAGATTCTCTAGGATCTGATTGAAATCGAGCACATACACACACACTGAATATGATATTAGGTCTAGAAGCAGTAAGGTAGAGTAATGATCCTATCATTCCTCTGTAGATTTTCTGGTCAACTTTTGTTCCTGATTCATCTTTATCAAGTGAACAAGTAGGATGCATTGGTGTAGCCATAGGTTTGCAATCACTCATCTTAAACTTCTTGAGAAGTTCTTTTGTATATTTAGTTTGGTGAATGTAAATACCTTCTGAACTTTGTTGAATTTGTATTCCTAGAAAGAACTTAAGTTCTCCCATCATACTCATTTGAAATTCATGCTGCCCACTGGAGCAAATGTCTCAGTGTAATCAATGCCCTCTTGTTGGCTGTAACCTTGTGCCACAAGCCTTGCCTTATTTCTGACTACTTCACCCTTTTCATTTAGCTTATTTCTGAAGACCCACTTGGTTCCCAAAATGTTCTTCTCTGGTCTTGGAACTAGATCCCACACATCATTCTTCTTAAATTCATTTAGCTCTTCCTGCATAGAAAGTATCCAACCTTCTTTTGCCAAAACTTCATCAACAATGCTTGGTTCGCATCAGCTTCTGGTTCTGTAACAGCTTCTGATTCTGATGAATCAGCTTCTGGTTCTGGTGAATCTGTAACAGCTTTAGATTCTGGTAAATATCCAGATTTCTCTTATGACTTATCTTAGTTGTTTCTGACTTGATCAGATTTATATTTTGAAGATTTGTCATGTGTTGCTGACTTGCTTGTATCCTCTACCTTTCCAGGTACTTCTGTTTCTTCTGCTTCTGCTCCCTTTGGTTCTGGTGAACCTGCACTATTTTTATCTTGCTTTGATTTGTCAAGATCAAGCAGTTTGTCATATTACATAAAGTAAATCAAATAATTTAAAATTTAACTCAATATACTCAAACCATTAATTCCGCTTCTGGTGGTTTCTGTTTGTTTTTGAAACCACTAGAATGTTGTTTCTGCTGAGGTGTTCAATTCGTGTGAATCACCTGGTTCCTCTGACAGTTTGAAAACCTGCAGAATAGTTATCTAGCTTTGATTTGTTAAGATCAAGCTTCTTGTTATCACAGTAAGCATAAATATAAAATAATAGTATTTACAGCAAGATGTAGCCTCAGGTTTACTCTGAAAATCCTCTTGCTTCTGATTTTCAGATTCCTAATCTATATGTTCTGAGATTACATGGTTTGGATGAGGGAATTTGAATTCCCTTCCAGGTTTGTAGTCTTGATGAATCTTACTGGAGAGTTTGAAGAACTCTCTTGATTCTGATTCTTTGAATTCTGCTTTGGCTCATATACCATGTTCCTCTGGTGATTCTAGAACATGTGGTGATTCTGGTAATTATACTAATTCTGATAATTAGAGTAATTCTGATGATCATACCTCAACCTTTGATACTGATACCTGTTTAGGTTCTGGTTCTGGTATTGATTCTGATTATGGTTCCAGTGTTGATTCTGGTTCCAGTTTCTGTGCCTCCAGTTCTGGTTCCAGTTCCTGTACCTCTGATACTGGTTCCAACTCTGGTTCTTGTTCCAGTTCTTGTTCTGATTCGAGTGATATCTATGATATTTTCTGTTCCTCCTATAATTCTGGTTCTGGTTCTGATTGTGTTGACCAGCTCTTCTTCTACCAGACTCAGATTGCCTTTGTCTTGTTGTAGCAGGAACATAAACCTTCTTTTGCTTGTGCATTGCCAACATCCATTGTCCAGGCACAATTGTTGGTGTCTCCTTCTGGTTGCTCAGAACATCTGCAACATAGACAATTTGATCTTTTTGGTACCCAAAACTAATTGGGTCCAGGTTTGTTAGTCTTAACAACTCTCTGATCTTGTTCAGATTTTACCATTGGACAAGATAATTTAGAGTGACCTTTCTTATAACAAACAGTACACACTATATCAGAGGGAACAGGTTTAAACATAGGTTTAGGTTTAATTATTGTTTCTTCAAATCCTATACCTCTATTTCCGTTCCTATTGACTCCATAAATCATAGAAGCATATTTGCTTCTTTCCATACCACTGTCAAGAAATTCTTGAAGAACTTGTTCATGCATATTAGAATTACTTGTGGTATTTTCAATTGCTGTTGAGTTATGATTATTTTTCAGATTTAAACTTTCATATTTAAGTTCAGCAAAACTGTTTTTCAAGCATACGTTCTCTGTTTTCAATTCTGCAATATCAGTTTCAAGAATAACACTTTCTGTTTTAAATTCTGCAATCTGATTTTTTAAAACATTAACTTCTTCTGTTAGATTTGTATTTTCTTTCTTAAGATTTTCAGTTTTAAAGATAATTTGTAATTACAGTTTAAAAAATAATTCAGAACAGTAATCAAATCAGATCGAGTGAATTCAGAATATACCTGAGTTTCATCATCTTCTGATTCTCTTCCAGAATTAGATTCTGTGTTGGATCCAGAGTTGGTGTGAGCCATCATAGCCAAATCTACTTGTTCATCTTCAGAAGATTCATCAGAATCATCCCATGTAGCCATCATGCTTTTCTTCTTAGTTTTGAAATCTTTCCTCTGGTACTTCCCTTTTTCCATATTTGGACATTCTGACTTGATATGTCCAGATTCATTGCATCCGTAGCAGATGATACCTTTCTTGTCGTGTGTATCATCACTTCTTTTGTTAGACTGATTGGAATATCTCTGGGGAAATTTATTCCTTCTGTTATGCCACATCTTTCTGAACTTCCTGGATAAGAAAGCAATTTCTTCTTCCTTTGAGTTCAGACTTTGATCGTCTGAATCACTATTTTCTGATGTTGCTTTCAAAACCTTCTTCTGCTTGGATTTTAGGGCTAGAGTTTTGTTCTTCTTCTTGGGTTCATCTTCTTCCAATTCAATTTCATGTGATTTGAGGGAGCTGATTAATTCTTCCAGCTTTAGAGTATTCAGATCTTTAGCTTCCTGAATAGCAGTAATCTTTGGTCTCCACTTGATTGTCAGACTTCTAAGTATTTTCCTTACATGATCAGCAGTAGTGTAGCTCTTTTCTAGTACCCTTAATCCTGATACTAGAGTCTGGAATCTGGAAAACATAGTTTCAATGTCTTCATCTTCTTCCATCTTGAATAACTCGTACTTCTTGACTAGAATGTTAGCCTTTGCTTCTTGGACTTGCTTACTGCCTTCGTAAGTCAGAATCAGACTATCATAGATGCTCTTTACTGTTTCTCTGTTAGTGCATTTGTCGAACTCTTTGAACGTGATTGCATTGATCATGAACGTTCTGGATTTGTGATGCAACTTGAACATCTTCTTCTGATCAGCATCCATATCTCTTCTGGAAATTTTAATACCATCAGCATCTTCTGGAGCAGTATAACCATCTTCCACCAAGTCCCAAAGTTCAGGATCTTGTGAAATAAAAAAACTTCTCAGGCTGTCCTTCCAGTATTCAAATCGTTCTCCATCAAACAGAGGTGGTCTGTTGATGTTTCCTTCAGTCGCTTCTTCATTGAATCCGGACATGTTGATCCCTTGGAGCTTTCCTCAAACACTGTAAAGTGCTCAGCCTTGAGACCGAGCTCTGATGCCAATTGAAGGTGCAAACACGAGAAGGGGGGGGGGGTTGAATTGTGTTTGCCAAACTTAATTTCTTTTTCTGTTTTATTAAATATTGATTTGAATTATTCGATAAATAATTAATCAGATTCAGCAGCGGATAATAATAACATAATAACACAACAATTTATACTGGTTCATCGTTAACTAGGCTACGTCCAGTCCCTTCCTCCAGAAGGCCTTTTACTAATTCAAACTCATTTGAATTACAACACCACTGACCCTTCAAGTCAGTCTTCCCAAACAGCTTGACAACCCCAGACTTTTGAGGAACAACAACACCTTAACTAAACAAGCTAAGTCTTCTCCTACCAATCTGACAATCCCAGATTGAAGAAGGAATCTACACCACTATAATAAAGGTTTAGAACTTTGCAACGTTGCTTCTGGAAAGCTGTTTGTTGCACTGTATTTCTCTCTCGAAAACACTTAGAAAATATTGCTCTTGTTCATTTGTGTTTCTCTCTTTTGAACTCTCAGATATCTTTGAATTGAAGCTTGAGTTCTTGTGTTTTTCAATACTTTATTCTTCAGCATTAAGTCTCTATTTATAGTTGAACTTTAGAACTTTACTGATGCTTTACTTCTGCAGTATATTTAGATTAATCTTTTTTGAGAATATTCTAGAGTAATTTGCTCAGATTCTGTTTTGAGCCTTTTGCTCAGATTCTGTTTTGATCCATTTTCTCCAATTCTGTTTTGAACGTTTTTCTCAGATTCTTTAATCCTCATGATCAAATCTGCAACCTTGGATCTTCATGCGATATTCCACAACTGGACCAGCCGAATTGATATGCTGTAATCCTCTGATTTCGGCATTTGCTGGACTGCACAGTGTGTCCCTCTGATTTTGGCCACCACTGGGCCATGGTTTGTTTTTCTGATCTGGACCATCATTGGACCAAATAATTTTTTCTGAACCATTGATCTTTAATTTTGGACCAGGTCTGGATTGATTCTGGAACTCATTTCTTTTGGTCTGGACTTAGTTCCATGTCCTGAATCATGCTATCTTATGGTCTTGGCCAAATCTGGATTGATCCTCTTGTTCTGGACTCATAAACATACCTTCTGGTCAAGTCTGGAACAAGTCTGGACTGTGTAATTTTTCACTGCCAGGCCATCTTCTGGTTAGAATAACTTCTGGAATAAAATTGATATTTGACTCCTGGTTGTCTGGAACAACTCTCCTTCTGGCAGGCTTTCCAATGGTATGATCCATGTTTCATTATGATTTTTATTCCTTCTGTTATGGGTCACCAAACATATCCTCTGGTGATGTTTTGACATTCTGGAACATCTTCTGGAAATTCCAGAATTCATTTTCCTTTGATCTCTGCTTCTGTTTCCTTCAGTTTCTGGGCATTTAACTTAATAATTAAAAGTACAAAATAAGTTTACATTGAGTACATTTGTAAGCATGAAAATCCTAAGTACTTAGAACCAACTTGGTTCCAACAATAATAGTATGTAGGGCAGCCATGATCTCAGAGTTCGTAGGTTCCTTTGGTGGAGGTGGAGGAGGCATAGCAGAAGCAGGATGAGTGGAAGTTAGAGGAGTGGAGGTAGAAGGTGAGGGATTGGATTTCTGATTAATGGATGGTCCAGGAGTATCAGAAAAAGTCAAGAATTCACTTATCCCAAGGAGAGAAGGATTGGTTTTCTGTGGGGAAGTGAAGAGGGGTGACATAGAGGAGACGTGCTGATGTGGTAGGAGAGTGCACATGTCGTCTATGGGTGAATGGATGTGGTGGAGAAGGTATGTGGAGGACAGGGTTGTAGTTGGGGGAAAAACGGAGAAAGTTTGAGGAGGGTGTGTTGGAATAGGAGAACTTTCTCTGTTTTCAACAGAACATTCTTGAGCAATTTCTGCTGCTTTAGGAAGGTCTGGTGAGGGCTGTGGTGAGGCTAGGATTGGAGCAGGATCAGCAACTCTTTGCCTTGAGGAGCGTTTTCTTTTTAGTGAGGATGGAAAGGATGAAGGAACACTTGCCTCAGATGTAGCTTTCTTCATATGAGAAATGTTTTTCGAAGAAAACTTGGAGATTTTGATCAAGCTTTTCTCATTACTGAGAGGGATGTGAAAATGCCTGAATATCTTGGTCAAAATCATCCCATAAGGGACAGTATTCTTCCTATAATCCTTATTGGCTGCAGTAATCATATGATGGATGATTATGTGTGGAAGATTTAGGTGCTTGCAGTTTAAAAGGTGATGAATGACAAGGGCGTCATTTTCAGAGACATACTCATGACTTCCACAGTGGGGAAGTATGGTGTGATGACTGATGCTATTGAAAATTTTGGGAAGTGGTTTGAGGAAGGTGTAGAGTTGTCGTGTAGACCCTTCTAGAAACAGATCAGAGAGTACCTCTGTCTTGTTCAGGTTTAAGGCATTATACCATTTTTCTCTAAAAATGGCAGGCCCTTCAGTGGGAAGATTCAGAATTGTGGCCAGTGTTTCAGGGGTGAGGATGATTTCAATCCCTTTAACTTTGGAGATAATCAGGGACTTATCAGGAAAAGTCTTTGCTTGGCAGTAGAATGCCCTGATTACTTCTGGGTAATAGCATTCTGATGTCTGAAGGAAGGAAGTCCAGCCTAAAACATCAGTGTGATGTTTTATGGCATTTCCATCAACGACCAGATTATCAAACATGACAATCCGTCCCACTCCAATAGGACAATTAGCCCATTTCTCCTTGAAAATTTTATTTGCAGAGAGGGGAATCAGAGGGATGTTATTGGAGGAATCAGAGGGAGAATGTTGGGGAGCAGAAGGAATGTTTGGAGGGGCAGAATGATTAGTAGGGGGGCAGAAGGAATAATGGGGGTTTCAGAAGGAATAGTGGGGGGGTCAGAAGGAACATTTGGAGGGGCAGACGGAGTGGTAAGGGGGGCAGAAGGAGAGGGCTTCTTGTTGAGCTGTTTTGGTGCCCTAGTTTTACTTCGCTGGGAAATCTTCAGATTCTTCCTAACTAGGTATTGAGAGATGGTTACAACAGATTTTTTCTTTATGGTTTTAGAGGGGGGTTGAGATGAGGGTTCAGGAGTTTGCTGCTGTGTTTGGGATGGTTGTTGTTGAGAGGTTGCTGGAACACTGGAAGGAGGGACATCCATTTCTTCCTCATCAGAGTTGGAAATGATAAACACGGAAGCATCAGTTTTTTTAGGGTTCGAAGTCCCTATTCTAGAAAGAATTCGCATGGACCTTCGTTTTGGGGGGTTAGTGGTGTTTCTCAAGTGAGGAGGAACTTGAGCAGTGTTGGGTACAAATTTAGGGTGAGAAGGGGGAAAAATTGTTGCGAGTGGTTTAATGGGAAGTGGGATAGGGCTTGATTCCCGTGAAGACGAGGATGAGGATTCTGATGAAGAAAATGGCATTTTGATGGGAGAGGGTCTGGGTGGTGGGGAAGGTGAACGATAGCGAAATGGAGAAGAAGGTGGTGGTGATGGTGATTTAGTACGTGTATTTTTACGACCACTGGATTTAGTTCTGGCCATTTGAGTTTTTTTTAGAAAGGCAGAAAGAAAGGCAAAAAGTTTTTAGAAGAAAGGCAGAAAGATTTTGAAGAAAGGCAGAAAGATTTTGAGGAAGACGAAGGGAAGGATTCTTAAGAGTTTGTGAGAAATTGCAAAGACAGAATTGCCTTTTTAGAGAGAAAGGATAATGATGAGTGAAACCTAGGGAATGAGGTTTTGAAAAGATGTAACGCCTCTTCTTGAAAGGGTGTCAGGGTGTTTTTGGAGGCAGGGGACAAGAGCATTAAATGCCAAAACTCCCCTTTTTCTCATGCGCAGAGAGAAAGAGATACGCAGAGGAGAAAGTTGATTTAAAAACGGAGAAAGTTGCCTGAAACACGGAGATTGATAAACGTTCTCCGTTTTCTGCAGAAGCAGTTTTAATGAGATTTCACTAGATTTCTCATGATTTTCAGTCTTTCCCTTATTGAATTAAAACTCTCCTCAACAAGAGGCTTTGTAAATACATCAGCAAGCTGATTTTGGGTATCAACAAAGATTAATTCAATGTTTTTCTTGCTAACATGATCTCGAATGAAATGATGCTTGATTTCAATGTGCTTAGATCTAGAATGCTGAATTGGATTTTTAGACAAATTTATGGCACTGGTATTATCACAGTAAATTGGAACATTAGAATAACTTACAGAGAAGTCTTCAAGTTGATTCTTTATCCAAATTACTTGGGAGCAACAATTTGCAGCTGATACGTATTCAGCTTCAGTGGTTGATAGTGCAATTGTGTATTGCTTCCTACATGACCAGCTGATTAAAGCTTCTCCTAGGAACTGGCATGAGCCACTTGTGCTTTTTCTTTCAGTTTTGTCTCCAGCATAATCAGCGTCGCAGTAAGCTACAAGATCAAAATGTGAACCTTTTCTATACCAAAGGCCAAGATCAGTAGTACCAACAAGATATCTAAAAATTCTTTTTACAACAGTTAAATGAGATTCTTTGGGTGCAGATTGAAATCTAGCACATAATCCTACTGCAAATACGATATCAAGTCTACTTGCAGTTAGATATAACAAAGAACCAATCATTCCTCTGTATTCTTTTTCAGAAACATATTTTCCATTTTCATCTTTGTCCAATGAAGAAGATGGATGCATGGGAGTAGTCATGATTTTGGCTTCATTCATTTTGTATTTCGTTAAAAGATCTTTTTTATATTTTTCTTGAGAAATAAAAATGCCATCATCATGCTGCTTGATTTGTAAACCAAGAAAGTATCTCAACTCCCCCATGATGCTCATTTCAAATTCACTTTGCATAAGATTTGAAAAGGCATCACACATTTTTTCATTGGTTGAACCAAAGATTATATCATCAACAAACACTTGAACTATGAGTAAATCATTTTTATCATTTTTCTAAAAGAGTGTAGTGTCAATGTTTCCTCTGGAAAATCCATTTTTGATTAAAAAAGAACTTAATCTTTCATACCAAGCTCTTGGTGCTTGTTTCAGACCATATAGAGCTTTGGTAAGTTTATAAACATGGTCTGGTTTTGATTGATCTTCAAAACCAGGGGGTTGTCGTACATAAACTTGCTCATTTAAAAAACCATTTAAAAAAGCACTTTTTACATCCATTTGAAAAAGTTTTATGAGTTTATGAGATGCATATGCAAGAAGGATTCGTATATCCTCTAACCTTGCAACTGGTGCGAAAGTTTCATCATAGTCAATACCTTCTTGTTGATTGTAACCTTGAGCAACCAGTCTGGCTTTGTTACGAATGACCTTACCTTCTTCATCCAGTTTGTTTCTAAACACCCATCTTGTTCCAATGATGGTCTGGTTTTGAGGATCTGGTACAAGATTCCAGACTTCATTCTTTTCGAACTGATGAAGTTCTTCTTTCATTGCATTAATCCAAGATTGATCAACAATGGCTTCTTTGATTGACTTTGGTTCTAGTTGGGAGATCATTGCCATGTTGTTGTTGTCATCCTCTTTGAAAGACATTCTGGTTCGAATTCCATCAGCTGTATTTCCAATAATCTGATCCTGGGGATGATCACTGATTGTTTTCCAGCTTTTTGGAAGAGAATGAAGTGGAGACTGTTTATCAGTCTGGTTTTCCTGGGGAACATTCTGCTGCTGCTGTCCAGAATGTTCTTCTTCTTCATCATCTTTCTTGCTCATTTCCAGATCATCAAATTCATCAAATAATACATGTATACTAATTTCAACAACCTTTGTTTTGAGATTAAACACACGAAATCCTTTAGATTCGGTTGAGTATCCCAAAAATATGGCTTTGTCTGATTTAGCATCAAACTTTCCAAGGTTTTCTTTGTTGTTCAAGATGTAACAATAACACCCAAAAATGTGAAAATATGAAATGTTTGGCTTTCTATTTTTCCAGATTTCATATGGTGTTTTGTTGACGATTTTTCTTATTGTCACACGGTTTAAGATGTAGCATGAAGTGTTTATGGCTTCAGCCCAAAAGTATTTTTCAACATTTGATTCTTCCAACATTGTTCTTGCCATTTCTTGCAATGTTCTATTCTTTCTTTCAACAACTCCGTTTTGTTGAGGAGTTCTTGCACAAGATAGATTATGAGAAATGCCAAGATCTTCAAAAAAGTTTTTAAAAGAGGCATTTATGAATTCTCCTCCATGATCACTTCTTACAGAAATGATTTTGGAATCTTTTTCATTCTGAACCTTCTTACAAAAGTTTTTGAAAGCATCAAATGCATCATCTTTTTGTTTTAAAAATAAGACCCATGTGTATCGAGAGTAATCATCAACAATAACAAAACCATATCTCATTCCACCTAGACTTGTTGTTTTAATAGGACCAAAAAGATCTATGTGAAGCAGATCAAGGACTCTATTTGAGGAAATAAACTCTTTTGGACGAAAGCTACTTTTAAGTTGTTTTCCTTTAGCACAAGCTTCACATATTTTATCTTTATCAAAATTGATTTTTGGTAATCCTCTAACAAGTTCTAGTTTTGAAATCTTTGAAATAGTTTTCATACTGATGTGTCCTGTCCTATTGTGCCAAATCCATTTATCTTTGTTTATGGACATGAAGCAGGATTCATCAGGTAATTCTTCAAGGTATAAAACATAAAGATTTTTCTTTCTTATACCTGAAAAAATGAGTTCGCCAGTTTTGTTTTTAACTTCACAGAAGTTTGGTTTAAAGATAACCTCGAAGCCATTGTCACATAGTTGACTTATGCTTAAGAGATTATGTTTCAGACCTTCTACATATTGAACATCAGAAATTTGGGCTGAGTTTTTCTTACCAATGGTTCCTTTACCTTTGATTTGAGCTTGGTTGTTGTTACCAAGGGTTACAGAACCTCCTTCTTTCTTTTCAAATGACATGAAACAGCTTTTATCTCCTGTCATATGTCTTGAACAGCCACTGTCCAAGAACCATGGCTTTCTCTTGACAAGTTGAAATCCATTCTGCATAAGGTGTTACTTTAACTTTAGGTACCCACTTTGTCTTGGGTCCTTGAGAGTTAGTTTTAATCATTTCTTTCTTTTTAAAATGACATGTTGATTCTTGATGACCAAATTTGAGACAATAGGAACATTTAACAGTTGGTCTTGGTATTGTTTTTGAAATCTGAGTTTTCGAAGGTTGGAATCTTGATTGTGTAAAGATTCTAGATCGTTCTCCCTTTTTCAAACTTTATGGAGAAGGTTCAGTTTTTCTTTTTGAACTTTCTCCATTTTGAGAATAGGCTGGAGAACGTTCTGGTTTTTTCAAAATTGGCTCTTTTCTTTCAAATATCTTTCTGTTCTTATTCTTCTCATCCCGTTTTTTGAAATAGCAAGCAAATTCCAAATGTCCAAGTTTTTTACAGTATGAACATTTTGTTTTGCATTTTTCGATCTTGCTTTCCGGAATAAAAAAGTTTTCATATATTTTGGTTTTTTTGAGATTGATCAAAACCAAGACCAGCTTTATCGAATATTCCTATTTGTGATCCCATGATTTTCTGAAAAGTTTCACTAGCTTTTATAAAATTAAGCAAATCAGTTTTCAATATTTCATTTTCAGATTTAAGGTCAACGTTCTCCGTTTTAGCTGCAGAACGTTCCTGACCTTTCTGAATTTCACAACCTTGCTGTTTTGATTATCTCAGTTCTTGAATGGTATTCTTAAGAATATCAATCATGGCCTGAGCCTTTTCTTTCTCTTCTTTTTCTTTAAAAACTTGTTCTTTTAAAGAACTGCATTTTTGTATGAGAGTGTTCGAATCATTTAGCAAGTTGTCAAATTCCTTTCCCATTAATTCACACAGAGAGCAGGGTTCAGAATCTATTACCTCGTTTTCTTCTGTGTCTGCCATCAAGCATATGTTGGCTTCTTCTTCTTCTTCTTCTTCTTCTGTGTCTGATGCTTCAGAGTCATCCCATGTGGCCAGCATTGATTTCTTTTTGAAAGGAAATCGTTTTGGTTTATTCTTATTCAATGGACATTCAGATTTGTAATGTCCTAGTTTATTGCAACCAAAACATGTAATCTGGCTTTTATCAACTTCTGTTTTGGAATTTTTATTGGGAAACCCCTTTTTGATTTGATCTCTCCTTCTCATCATTCTTTGTATTTTTCTGGTGAGAAAAGCAATTTCTTCATCAGCATCTTCTTGTCCAGTTTCTTCTGGTTCTTCATCACTTTGTAGTATGATGCTTTCTTGAGATGCCTTTAGAGCTACTGCTTTTCCTTTCTTGATAGGTTTATCTTCTTGTAGCAGTATTTCATGTGCTCTTAAAGTTCCTATCAATTCTTCCAGGGGAAGTGTTTCAAGATTCTTGGCTTATAGCTGTTACCATTGGTCTCCATACAACTGGAAGACATCTCATGATCTTTCTTACCCTGTCTTGTAT
Source organism: Cicer cuneatum (assembly GCA_037974295.1). Taxonomy (NCBI): domain Eukaryota; kingdom Viridiplantae; phylum Streptophyta; class Magnoliopsida; order Fabales; family Fabaceae; genus Cicer; species Cicer cuneatum. The sequence continues at coordinate 57,354,845 of JBBPBO010001985.1, read as the reverse complement.
TGAATAGGCTTTGCCAAGAGAACACATTTCATTCACTATTGTTGTGAATCTTGCGTACATCTCATCAATGGTTTCTCCTTCTTGCATCTCGAATAACTCAAATTTTCTTATACCAATGTCTATTCTTGTTTCTTTGACATGGCTTGTGCCTTCATGGTGAGTTTGTAATGTGTCCCATACTTCTTTAGCAGTTGCACATTCGTCTACTCTTTCACTTTCTTCCCTGCTCAAAGCACACGATAAGAATAAATGAGCTTTGGAGTTTAGGAGTACCTTAGCTTCATCATCAGAAGTCCAGTCTGCTTCTTTCTTTTCTATTGAAGCTGGATCTTCTTGGTTCATTCTTGGAACATGATTTCCATTTACTATGATGTTCCACATGCCTGTGTCCTATGATTTAAGAAACAATTGCATTTTGTTTTTCCAAAAATAATAATCAGTACCATCAAAGAATGGTGGTCTGTTTGAGGATCCTCCCTTAACAATGTATTTTGCTTTAGACATTTACTGGATCTTTTTCTCTAACACTGGTTAGGTGTTCTTTTTAGAGACCTTGCTCTGATGCCAATTGAAGTAGCAAAATTGATTTACAAGAAAGGGGGGTTTGAATTGTAAATCTCGCTTTTTAAAATTTCCTGAAAAACTTCAGTTTTAAACTCAAGAAAGTTCTTGGTTAAGGAAGCAGAAAAATGGAGAACGTTCTTGGTTTGAATAGAAAACAGAGAACGTTCAGATTAGTGTGTAAAACAGAAAAACAGATGTATCCTGGTTCACCCAACTTGGGCTACGTCCAGTCCCCACAATCGTGAGATTTTCCACTAAGTGTTTAAAACAAGAACCTTCTGGTTTTACAGCACCTAGCCTAGATCAACCTTGATCTTTGTTTACAGAACTTAATCTGATTCCACCTGGTATCAAATTAATCGAATCACCTATCTGTCTTGATAGGATTTCTTACAATCTACCTCAAACTATATTAAACTCTTATAGTTTGAGTTTTACAATAATAGTGAGATTGTTTAGAATCTGAAATGACTCAACTCTTGTTTGAGGTTTCGATTCTTTTACAGATAAATCAGTATGAATATATCAGAGTAAGAAGGATTTAACTACAACTGATTCTGTAAATGATTTGCAGAACTTCAAGTATGTGAATGAGAATGATTTGGAGAAACTTGTTAGCACTTGAACTTCTGAGTTTTCCTTGAGCTGTGGCCTTCCTTTTATAGGCTTGAGAGCATTTAATGAAGGCCAATATAGCCGTTTGTTGATGCCTTTGTCTGACTAGACCAGAGGCAAAAAGTAATCCTACTTTTGACACTTTTTACTTTCTATTTTAGGCTGAGCTGTATTTTGCGTTTTGAATCAATCTTTCTTGAGTTTTTAATGATCCTCTAAAGCTTCTGATAAGAGATAATAATGCTAGGTTGAACTGAAGCTTTGAACCATTCAAAACAGATTGAAAACGATCATGAAGGCTTGATGTAAAGAGCTTGTACTGAAGCTTTTAAAACTGACTGGAGATTGATGATCATTCTGGACTTTTTGTACTTTAGGTATCCTTGTAGGTTGATTGTAACACCCCGAGTTTAAAACACAGCGCGGATGCATTTTTTTTTTCTTCAAATAAATAATTGAAATGAGTTTTTCCAAAATTAATATCAAAGGAATTAAAATAAAATCAGTTCATTTCAAAGGTTATCACCCAACCAGTGTCAAAGTGCCGAATAATACAGCGGAAAAAGTAATACATTAATTCCCAAAATAAAATTACATTTCCCAAAACTCAAGACCCTATACAAAAGTCTAGACTGATCATGCACTAAACTATAGTAGCACAGTCTCCACTGTATCCTCTATAGTCTCGTCTTCAGCCAATCGTCTGTCCCTCTGCGTTTTCCACGTAGACTCCGTACGTAAAGATCAGGGGAAACTAACGACGCTTCCGTCGTTAGTGTATCCGTCTGTAGGACGGGTTCGGGTAACATCTGAGGGCAAAGCCCAAAGTCCACAATATAATAGCAAGGGTCACCGACCGAAATTAACAAATAAGCACATAGCATATATCTCACAACAACACATATATTCATGGCATAATATATGACAATGATGAGGAAAATAATAATGCTCATTTGAATTTTAATGACATATATGCCTTTTCAAAACAGCAGCCAATTATTATGAAATATGTGGTAAGTACAAACAACACCTCATTAAATCAGAAATTCAGATTCTGAACAGTACTCACACACACTCAATTTCCACTCATCATCATAATCCAATCGTGACCCACCGGTCAATTCCCCAATGCAAAATGTATATGCTCATGTATACAATTTTCTTGGAATCACCAAGGTGCAGTCGCTCACAGACCAACACACGTGCAGTCTCTCACAGACCAGCACGATTTATATATGTCAGACTTTAACGGCCCTCAAGACCAGGGTGCAATCTCTCACAGATCAGCACCAGTGCAGTCGCTCAACAGACCAGCACGACTTCACAAATGGAATGGACCGTCTAATACACGCGGAACCATTCCGTAGCCCGGATAGAATAGACCGTCTAATACACGCGGAACTACTCTAAACCCGGATAGAATAGACCGTCTAATACACGCGGAATTATTCTATAACCATCATGGTCACTACAATTACATGTATTAGCCTCTCACAGACCAAATACACAGAAGTTAAATCCTCGCACGGATAGAATGGACCGTCTAATACACGCGGAACCACTCCGTAGTCCGAGTAGAATAAACCGTCTAATACACGCGGAACTACTCTGACCCCGGATAGAACAGACCGTCTAATACACGCGGAACTATTCTATAACCCATGGTTACTACTTAACTTCGCGGCCCATCACGGTCACCGCATCAACTCTGTGGCCCATCGCGGGTACCACCTGACTATGGAATGCATGAACATGAAATGTTTTCTCTTCACTGAAAACAGTATGCAATAACAGAAAATTCATGCCTTTCCATCATATTTCAAAACATCTCAAGATAATCAATATCATCATCAACACGTCAATGATTAAACATTCAAGTAATTATTAACACTTTACATTATCACACAATTCCATTCTTAATCATCATAAGTCTTTCCATTGTTCCCCAAACTCTTAAAATTCACAAAACAGTGTTTAAAACTTGATTTTCTGGAAAACACGAATCTGTATTGAAATACAGATCCCTTGTATTCGAATACAGAAGCTGAAACTAGTGAAAATCTGCAATTTTAACATTCTATATTCGAATACAGCATGCCTGTAGTCGAATACAGAAGACAAAACCAGAATGATCAACATCAGATCATCAGAAAACAGAACCAGAATGATTAACATCAGAACATTAGAAAAAGAATTAGAATCAGAATCATCAACACCAGAACATCAGAAAACAGAACCAGAATAATCAACATCAGAAACAGAACCAGAATGATCAACATCAGAAACAGAACCAGAATGATCAACTTCAGAAACAGAATCAGAAGGATCAACATCAGAAACAGAACCAGAATGATCAATATCAGAAATAGTACCAGAATCAGAATCATCAGAAGCAAAACATAATGATTTACACCAGAATCATCAGAAGCAAAACAGAATGATTATCAGAATCATCAGAAGCAGAAACAAGATGATTATCAGAATCATCAGAAGCAGAAACAGGATGATCAATATCAGAATCATCAGAAGCAGAAATAGAATGATTATCAGAATCATCAGAAGTAAAACAGAATGATTCACACAAGAATCATCAGAAGCAAAACAGAATGATTCACACAAGAATCATCAGAAGCAGAAACAGGATGATCAATATCAGAATCATCAAAAGCAGAAACAAGATGATTATTAGAAGCAAAACAGAATGATTCACACAAGAATCATCAGAAGCAAAACATAATGATTCACACAAGAATCATCAGAGGCAAAACAGAATGACTTATACCAGAATCATCAGAAGCAAAACAGAATGATTCACACTAGAATCATCAGAAACAAAACATAATGATGTTGGAACCAAGTTGGTTCTAAATAAACTGGATTTTGATGTGTACACATACACTTGATGGAACCTTATTTTGAACTTGAATTACTACGGTAAAAACCATCAGAAGATGAATGTATCATAGGATACATTCTGAATTTACAGAAGATGCATTTCTGGAATTATCAGAAGATAAACCAGAATGTCCAAAACCGACCAGAAGATACATTTGGAGGATTATATCAAACAGAAACAAAATCAGAAGAACACCTGGAAAACACCAGAAGGAAGCCTGCCATAATATGAATTGCTCCAAACAAGAATGATTCAAATATCAGAAGCAATCAAGAAGTTACACTAATCAGAACATAGCCTGGCAGTGTAATTTCAACACAGTCCATACTTATCCAGAAGTGACCAGAAGATATCTTTGATGGATTATATCAGAGGGAATAAATATCAGAAGATTCTTTGGACCATACTATTGTGAAGCCTGCCATGTGGAGAGTTGTTCCAGGCTATAAGTTGTCAGAAGCAAGAAATAATCCAGAAGATATTTTGACCAGAACATGGCATGACAATCGAATTTTGAATAACCCAGACTTCGCCCAGACTTCATCCAGAATTGATCAGAAGAAGCACAGAATGGTTCATGCCAGAATCACCAGAAGCAGAAACAACAGAATGATGATCAGAATCATCAGAAGCAGGAAATAGGATGATGATCATAATCATCAGAAGCAGAAAACATGATGATTATCAGAATCATCAGAAACAGGAAATAGGATGATGATCAGAATCATCAGAAGCAGGAAAACATGATGATTATCAGAATCATCAGAAGCAGGAAATAGGGTGATGATCAGAATCATCAGAAGCAGGAAAACATGATGATTATCAGAATCATCAGAAGCAACACATTTCAAACGGTTTCTTAAAAACAAAGACAACCAACATTAAAACAGACTCTGCATTTTTCCAGAAAACACTTTCCTCATTTAAAATCCCTTTTCTTTTTAAATCGTCATCATCACCAGAATCACTTAAAACATAACAGAATCAAGATCCAACCCCAATCATCCAGAACCAGAAACAAAATGTTCAATCACCAGAATCATTCATATTTTTCAACCATCAGAACAAACATGCAAGCATCACAGCTTTCTCAAAACATCAGAATAACATGTATAGCATTTCATCTTTTCAAACAATCAGAACAACATGCAAAGCATTTCAGCTTCCTCAAACATCAGAATAACATGCATAGCATTTCAGCTTTCACAAACATCAGAACATGATTAATGTTTTCAACCAAAACAGAAATCATCACACAGCAGCAAAACACCAACAGAATGCATTTTTTTGCATTTTTAAAACTATTTCCCAAAACAGTTTTATGAACATGTATTTTAACCATCTTTAAAATAACATGCAAAACATCTTCAGTTTTCTCACACAAGTAAAACAACATTAATGCATTCAACCAACAACAGCCATCACAGAATCATCACATATCAACAAAAATGCATTTTCTTCTTTTTTCAAGATGTCATTTCGAAAACAGTTTTCCTTTCGAAACAGAACTGAAATATCATGCATTTAATACCCTAATGCAACTAGAAAGTTGGAAGGTGCCCTTACCCTTGTAGCGTGCTATGCTATTTCTCTTGTTCCTGCTGCGTTCCCTTTTTTGCGTCTAAAAACGGCGAAGCTGTTCCCTGAGCTTGCTGCTGCAAAACTGGGTTCTTTAACTCCGTAATGATATGGGGATTAACTTTTGTACTGAGGTTTTGGTGTTTCAGTGTGATGATGTTCCAGTAGTGATACTTTGAAGAGTTCCATCTCTTCTTCTTTTATAATCGTGATTGGAATGGGAAGGCAGAAAACAGCACACAGGATGGAAGGGAAAAGTACTGTTACATGCAGCACTATTACATGCAGTATGGGAGGTATGGAGTTCTGATTTCTGCCCAGCCCCTCACGTGTACTTATAGGCTCACTTGAGTGCCACCTCCTTTGAAACAATGTTACAATAATGCTGGATTTTCCAGCTGGATTTCTCAGCACTTAATCATTTTTCAATTAGCCACTAATCCTTAATTAATGGTCCGATTAATTTAATTACTCGAAATCAAATTAATTTAGTCTTCATCCAAAATAAATATTTATATATATATATATATATATATATATTCACTCAAAACATACATATATTAAATATTTTTACAAATATCCCCAAAATACCCTTAATATTAATTCCATAAATTAATATTAAATTTAAGGGTCTTACATTGATAATCAATCTAGACGTTTCTGTGGTCATATTGGAAACTGTCTTTGACTTCAAGATTGTTTTAACAGTCTTGATAGTCATTCCCAGAACTGTCTGGACAGGCTTGTTTGAGAGTCTTTTTCTTTTGCAATTCGAATGTCCTCTTTGAGTTTAATAGATCCTATGTGTTCTCTGCCATGTAGTGATCATATTCATGTAACTTCCAGAGCCAACAACTTTAATTAAGTGATGGAGAAAGTTGGGTCTTTATGCTGTCACAGTCTGGCGAACATTCTCTGTTTTCCAGAATGTGAAGAATGTTCTTCTGATGCTGTTTTCTTTGATTCTTTTGAAACCTATCTTTGAATTAACACACTCAAAAGCACAGGTTAAATTAACAATATACTTAGAATCATAATTAACAATCTTTTAATTAACCTTTGTTTATTTTCATCAAAACTTTAAAATTGAGAGTTTGTCTTAACAAGAAGATGTTGATGAAGAAATAGTTCTTCTTACAAGAAAAATTCAAAGGATGATGAAAAGAAGAGATCAGATAAAAAAAAAACTCCAAATAAAAAGGAACACCTTAAAACAGAAGTAGACAAAAGTCAGATCACATACTTTGAATGCAATAAACTAAGACAGTAAAAAATTGAATGTCCTTCAAACAAAAGAATATAAAAAAAGTTCCCATTCAAGAAAAAATCCATGATGGTTACCTGGGATGATTCTGATGAATCAGAAACAGAAATAAGTAAAGAAGCCAACATATGTTTAATGGAAAAATCAGAAGACAATGAGGTAACAAGTTCTGAACTATGTCCTTTGTGTGAACAAATGGAAAAAGAATTTGACAATTTGTTAAATGACTCAAATTTTCTTGTCCAAAAATGCAGTTCTTCAAAAGAACAAGTTTACAAAGAAAAGGAGGAAAAAGAAAAAACTTAGGCTATGAATAATGAAATAAAAAAGGTCATTCAAAGCATGCAAGAATCTCAACTTAAATTTTTTGAAAAATCTGAAATTCAAGAACGTTCTATGACTCAAAAGGAGAATGTTATTCTTAAAAACTGAAATTGAATATCTTAAAAATGATCTGTCAAACTTCATAAAATCTACTGAAACCTTTCAAAAAATCTTGGGTTCTCAAAAAAAGAGATGAAAAAATTAAAACTAAAAAGCTTTTTAAAAGGGAAGAATGTTCTGGAATCAGATCGGAACGTTCTGGAATCAGATCAGAACCTTCTCCAAAAAATTTCAAGAAACATATTTCTGAACCTTATCCATGAACAACAAGAAAATGCTCTTATTATTCAAAGATTGGCCATATTGAACCAACCTGTTACTTTAAAAAGAAAACAAGTTTCAAAGAAAAAACTAACTCTCAAGGACCCAAGACCAAATGGGTACCTAAAACTCTTGTAACATCCAATGTAGGTTTGTTCTTAAAGTGTCAAGAAAAAGCCATGGTTCTTGGACAATGGTTGTTTGAGACATATGACAGGAGATAAATAATGTTTTATGTCATTTGTCAAAAAGGATGGAGGCTCTGTTACCTTTGGGAACAATGACCAAGCAAGGATCAAAGGTAAATGTACCATTGTTAAGGAAAACTCTTCTAAAATTATCGATGTTTAATATGTTGAAGGTCTAAAACATAATCTTTTAAGCATTAGTCAACTATGTGACAATGGTTTTGAGGTTATATTTAAACTCAACATATGTGAAGTCAGGAAAGCAACTTCTGGTGAAATTCTCTTCTTTGGAACTAGAAGAAAAAATCTTTACATTCAATATCTTGAAGAAATGTCAAATGAATCATGTTTTATGTCCATTAACAAAGAAAAATGGATATGGCATAAGAGAACTGGACATATCAGCATGAAAACAATCTAAAAATATCTCCAAACTAGATCTTGTTAGAGGTCTGCCCAAAATAAATTTTGATAAGGATAAAATATGCGAAGCTTACGCAAAAAGGGAAAATAAGTCAAAAGTACTGTTCACTCGAAAGATTTTATTTCAACAAAAAGAATCCTTGAACTACTTCACATTGATCTATTTGGCCTTATCCAAACAACAAGCGTAGGAGGAACGAATATGGTTTTGTTATTTTTGATGACTTTTCTTGATACACATGGGTACTCTTTTTAAAACAAAAAGATGATGCATTTGATGCTTTCAAAATTTTCTGCAAGAAAGTACAAAATGAAAAAGACTCCAACATAATCTCTGTAAGAAGTGATCATTGAGGAGAATTCATAAATACTTCATTTAAAAACTTTTTTGATGAACTTGGCATTTCTCATAATCTGTTATGTGCAAGAACTCCGCAACAAAAAATAAAGTTGTTGAACGAATAACATTACAAGAAATGGCAAGAACAATCTTGTATAAATAAGATAAATGATGAAAAGGAAGAACAATCTGGACAGCCACAACAGATTATTCCCCCAGGAAAATGAGATCGATAAACAATCTCCTTTTTAAACTCCTCCTAAAGGCGGGAGAATCATATGTGATCATCCTCAAAACCAAATCATAAGAAATACATTTGATGAAATCAGAACCATAATGTCTTTTAAGGAAGATATCAACAAGAACATGGTAATGATATCTCAAATAGAGCCAAAATCAATAAAGGAAGTCATAGTTAATGAATCTTGGGTAGAAGCAATGCAAGAGGAACTTCTTCAATTTTAAAAAATCAAGTATGGACTCTTGTCCCAGATCCACAAGATCAAACTATCATTGGGACAAGATGGATATTAAAAAATGAATTAGATGAAGAAGGCAAAGTCATAAGAAATAAAGCAAGGCTAGTAGCTCAAGGAAATAACCAACAAGAAGGTATAGGTTATGATGAGACTTTTGCTCCAGTTGCAAGGTTAGAAGCTATCAGTATTCTTCTTGCATATGCATATCATAAACTTATCAAACTTTTTCAAATGGATGTAAAAAATGTCTTTTTAAATGGTTTTTTAAATGAACAAGTATATGTCCATCAACCTCCAGGTTTTGAAAAATCAATTAAAACCAAATCATGTTTTTAAAGTTACCAAAGCTCTATATGGACTAAAACAAGCCCCTAGAGCTTGATACAGTTTAAGCTCCTACCTAATCAAAAATGGATTCTCCAGAGAAAAAATTGATACAACACTTTTTAAGAAAATTGATAAAAATGATTTACTCATTGTTCAAGTGTATGTTGACGACATCATCTTTGGATCAACAAATGAAAAAATGTGTGAGGACTTTTCGAATCTCATGCAAAGTGAATTCGAGATGAGCATGATGGGATAATTAAGATATTTTCTTGGCTTACAAATTAAACAACATAAATATGGTATTTTCATATGTCAAGAAAAATACATAAAGGTTCTTTTAACAAAATACAAAATGAATGAAGTCAAAATCATGACAACTACCATGCATCCATCCTCTTCATTAGACAGAGATGAAAAAGGAAAATCCATATTTGAAAAGGAATACAGAGGAATGATAGGTTCTCTACTTTATTTAACTGCAAGTAGGCCATATATCGTGTTTGTAGTTGGATTATGTGCTAGATTTCAATCTTCACCAAAAGAATCTTAATTACCTACTGTAAAATGAATTTTTCGTTATCTGGTTGGTACTACTGATCTTGGCCTTTGGTATAGCAAATGATCTCATTTTGATCTTGTAGACTACTATGATGTTGACTATGCCAAAGATAAAGTTGAAAGGAAAATCACAAGTGGTGCATGTTAGTTCCTGGGAGAAGCCTTAATAAGCTAGTCATGCAGAAAGCAAAATACAATTGCACTATCAACCGTTGAAGTTGAATACGTCTCAGCTGCAAATTGTTGCTCCCAAGTCTTATGGATAAAAAATCAACTTGAAGACTTCTATGTAAGTTATTCAAATATCCCAATTTACTGTGACAACGCCAGTGTTATTAATCTCTCTAAAAATCCTATTCAGCACTCACGATCTAAACACATTGAGATAAAGCATCATTTTGCTGACATTTTTACTAAACATGTTGAAAAAATTTCAATTTTATCAAAGAAAAATTGAAAATTATTAAAAATCCAATCAAATCTCAATAAAAAAATTAACCAGAATGTGTATATTAAAAACCAAGATCATATGACACAACCACCCCTATTTCCTTTTTCCCAACATCATATGTCATTTCGTAACCTCCCACTAATTCTTCAACTCACGCGTGGCTCCTTTCATCTTCCCACCGACTGTTCTTTCTCCATTTTTGTAAACAAACGCACGATTCATCTCTCTCTCTGCAACCTCTGTTTTATTTTCTCCTCTTTGCCTTCGTTCTTCATATTTTCAACAACAATGACCCGCACAAATGCCTTTGCTCGAAAAAACCCCAATCCTCGAACACCTTTTCCATCCCTCACTCGATCACCATCTCCTCCACCATAACCTACACCTCCAGAAACCTCCTCATAAAAAAATTTCTCTAATTACCTATCCTCATCTCTTGAAGCAAGCCTCATACCTATTACACTTGCTCCACTTTCGACTGTTCTACCTCCTCTCTATCAATGCAACCCTCTTAACACCAGCAGAATGCCTTCTCATCTCAAGAAGCCATTCCTTAAGACTACCTCTGAAACTACATCCTCCAAACGTAGGTCAATGCGGATCATGGCAGGAGTTGGCACTTCATCTAGAATAAAAAACATTAACACCATTATCCATACCATATCTGACGATGACACTAAATCCTTACCTCCATCAAAACACGACGCTCCATCAAAACCCTTTCTCAAACACTAAAAAACAAAAACAATTAAAAAACTATTTCCCTCTTCCAATACTTCATCTTCTCCAACCAAAACAAATCCTCTAGAAACCACAACGTCACTTTCGAAAACCAAGTCAACTTTCACCTTGTCTCAATACTTGGCTAAACACAAACTCAAAAACCCTAAGAAAATTAATTTCCAAAAAACTAGAACGTTTTCCATCAAAACCCATCTTACCAGAACTTTCTCCATCAAAACCCATCTTACCAGAACCATCCTCCTTTCAACCTAACCTAACCTAACCTCTTATGCTCTAAATATCCACATTCCACCACTTATTTCCTCCAAGTATCAAAAACAATTTCAAGACAAATGGGCCAAACAACCCGTTGGCGTTGGCAGGGTTTTTATGTTGGATGATCTTTGAAGGTACTTCAATCAAGCATCACACTGATGCTCTTGGTTGGACCAACTTTTAAAAATATCTCATTCTATCCCGAGGTGATTTGAGGCTTCTATTGCAAAGCTAAGGAGTTTGCAGATAAATCCCTTCTTGTTTCAAATCTGAAGGGTATTGAGATTCATCTTACACCTGACATCCTTGCTGAAATCCTCCAGCTGCCTTCTGAAGGACCTACTGTTTTTGGGAAGGATTGGTACTCTGCGCTTAACATCAACAAAGATCTGGTTTTCCAGGAATTGTTCATCCCTGGTTCCGCCAATTTTGTTTCTGCTGATCTAAAGCCTTTTAACAACATCTGCCAACACTCTATCCCGCCACATTGTGGGAGCCATGAATATGTCTCAGACAATGACGCTTTAATCATTTACCATCTCCTTCATTGCCAAAAACTGAACCTCCCTCACATAATTATCCAAAATATGAAAGCCTTCACAAACTGTGACTACTAAAGAAACACAATGCCTTACCATATGGTTCTCACCCGCATTTTTAGATATTTCAACATTCGATTCTCCACTGAAACTTCCAGCTTCAAGATCTCAAAATTTTCATCAAAAAACATCTCACACATGAAAAAAGAACATTGTGCTCCAGCATCCATCAACATTCCTTACACTTAAACTAATTTCTCCTACCTCGCTAAAAAGGAAATGCTCTACAAGAAAACCAGTTTTTGAAGCAAATGTTGCACCTACCATTCCACAAGATCATTCTCCATTGCATCAACACAAAATCTTTTTTTCCACTCCTCCATCAGGCTCATATCCTGTTGCAAATTCATTTGTTTTAATTCCCACTCCTCGCTCTATTCAACCACCAACTCTGTAAAATCATCCCTGCCACCAGCTAAATCAGCAACAAACATCTCTCATGTCTCCAGCGTTCATCTCACCTCAAGTACTCTCCCAACTATAAGCTCCACTTTTGCCAGTTTATCCACTTTCTGCACCAATACTTCCCCCTCTCCAGCTAATCCGTCCACAATTTCTTAACTAAATGATGACAAGTGTCCATAAAAAAGGTCCATGATTGGAAGAGTGTTAAGACAAACTCCCATTTTTAAAGTTTTGATGATAATAAACAAAAGTTAATTAAGACCGTTAATTATGATTCTAAAATGTTATGTTAATTTAACTTGTGCTTTTGAGTGTATTTATTCAAAGATAGGTTTCAAGGAAAGCCAAGAAATCAACATAATAAAGAACAGAAAACATTCTTGACACAATCTGGAAATTTGAGAATGTTCTCTAGGTTCAAATATGGCCATGATAACATAAAGACCAATCAATCTCCATTACTTAATTGAAGTTATTGCCTCTGGAATTTACATCAGTATTAGGAGTACTTGACAAGGAACAAATGTAATCAATTACAATCAAAAGAAGCCATTTGAATCACAAAGAAGAAGGCCATGAATCAAGCTGCGCAAGCAAGACTAAACAGTTTCCAGTTTAGCTATCAAGATTGATAAACAATCTTAACAATGTACAAGGCATCATGATAGCTTCTAGTATGTTCAGAATATCATCCAGATTGATTATCAATCTTTAGGAAACTCAAAAGCTAAAGTTCCATATTGATCATCAAACTCCAACAACTTCATTTCAGTTTTCTGCAACAACCTTCCATGATCTTTTCGAATCTGTTTCAATCAAGTTCAAGACTCTAATTCAAGCTACAAAGCATCATCACATATCTGCAATATTAAATGATCATTAAGCTCAAAAGATACTGATCAAGAATAAAGGATTCAGCCCAGTCAAAACAGAAATTAAAAATAGTCAAAAGCTGGATTATTTTTAATCAGAAATATTGCCTCTGGTCAAGCCTGACAAGAGCACTACCAACAACTCTATTGACCTCCATTACTGCTCTCAAGCCTATAAAAGGAAGGCCAATGCTCAAAGAAAACGCAGAAGTTCAAGTGCTAACAAGTCTCATAAAATCATTCACATTCACATACTTGAAACTCTTTCATCACTCAAAAGAATCAGTCAGATCAATCCTTATTTACTCTGATATATTTGTACTGAATTCTTTATAAAGAATTGAATCTCAAACAAGAGTTGAGAAATCTTAGATTCTAACAAAACAATCTCATCATTATTGTAAAACTCAAACTGTAACAGTTTAGTATACTTTGGGTAGATTGTAAGAAATCCTGTCAAGGATGATAAGTGATTTGATTAATCTCTTTCTGGGTGGAATTAGATTATAGTCTGTAACAAAGATCAAGGTTGATCTATGCTAGGTGCTGTAAAACCAAGAAGGTTCTTGTTTTAAACAATTAGTGGAAAATCTCACAATTGTGAGGACTGGACGTAGCCCAAGTTGGGTGAACCAGGATATATCAGTGTGTGGTATCTCTTATCCTTTATCTCTTTATTTAGTTGAATTGTTTTCAAGATTAAAATACAAACTGTTTTTCTAATTTATAACTAATCAAGAACGTTCTTCGTTTGCTGCCTTCTTAACCAAGAACATTATTGAGTTCAAATCTTAAGTTTTTCAGGAAATTTTAAAAAGGGAGATTGAGAATTCAAACTCCCCTTCCTTGTAAATCAATTTTGCTATTTCAATTGGCATCAGAGCACGGTCTCTAAAAAGAACACCTAACAAGTGTTAGAGAAAAAAATCCAGAAAAATGTCCATAGCAAAATACATTGTTGAGGGAGGATCCTCAAACAGACCACCATTCTTTGATGGTACTGATTACTATTTCTGGAAAAGCAAAATGCAATTGTTTCTTAAATCACAAGATACAGGCATGTGGAACATCATAATCAATGGAAATTACATTCCATGAATGAATCAAGAAGATTCAACTTCAGCAGAGAAGAAAGAAGCATACTGGACTGCTGATGATAAAGCTAAGGTACTCTTAAATTTTAAAGCTCAATTATTCTTATCGTGTGCTTTGAGCAGGGAAGAAAGTGAAAGAGTAGATGAATGAGAAACTGCTAAAGAAGTATGGGACACATTGAAAACTCACCACAAAGGAACAAGCCATATTAAAGAAACAAGATTAGACGTTGGAATAAGAAAATTCGAATTATTTGAGATGCAAGAAGGAGAAACTATTGATGATATGTACGCCAGATTCACAACAATAGTGAATGAGATGCGTTCCCTTGGCAAAGCTTACTCAATACAAGACAGAGTGAGAAAGATCATGAGCTATGGTAACAGCTATAAGCCAAGCCAAGAATCTTGAAACACTTCCCCTGGAAGAACTGATAGGAACCTTAATAGCACATGAAATACTGCTACAAGAAGATAAACCAGCCAAGAAAGGCAAAGCAGTGGCTCTGAAGGCATCTCAAGAAAGCATCATAATACAAACTGATGAAGAATAAGAAGAAACTGGACAAGAAGATGCTGATGAAGAAATTGCTCTTCTCACCACAAGAATACAAAGAATGATGAGACGGAGAGATCAAATCAAGAAGGGATTTCCAAACAAAAATCCCAGAACAAAAACAGAAAAAAGCCATATCACATGTTTTGGTTGTAATAAGTTAGGACATTACAAAGCTGAATATCCCTTGAATAAGAAAACACCAAAACGATTTCCATTCAAAAAGAAATCAATGGTAGCCACATGGGATGATTAAGAGGAATCAGACACAAAGAAGGAGAAGCCAACACGTGCTTCATGGCAGATACATAAGAAGATGAGGTAACAAATTCTGACCCTTGGTCTTTATGTGAACAAATGGGAAAAGAATTTGACAGCTTGCTAAATGATTCAAACTTTCTCATTCAAAAATGTAGTTCTTTGACAAAACAAGTTTTTAAAGAAAAAGAAGAAAAAGAAAAGGCTTAGGCTATGATTGATATTCTCAAGAATACCATTCAAGAACTGAGAGAATCAAAATAGCAAAGTTGTGAAAATTAGAAAGGTCAAGAACGTTCTGCAGCTAAAACGGACAACGTTCTCCTTTAATCTGAAAATGAAATTTTGAAAACTGACTTGTTAAATTTTATTAAAGCTAGTGTAATGTATGAAAACGTTTTTATTCCTGAAAGCAAGATGGAAAAATGTAAAAACAAATGTTCATATTGTATAAAACTTGAACATTTGGAATTTGCTTGCTACTTTAAAAAATGGGATGAAAAGATTAATAACAGAAGGATTTTTAAAAGGAAAGAAAGTTTTGCAAATAAAGAACCAATTTTGAAAAAACTGCAAAAGGGAGAACGTTCTCCAGACTGCTCTCAAAACGGCGAAAGTTTTCGAATAAAAACTGAACATTCTCCAGAAAGTTTGAAAAAAGGAGAATGATCTGGAACTTTTCCAAAATCAAGATTAAAGCCTTTTAACACCCAGGTTTGAAAATCAATACCAAGACCAACAATTAAATGTTCCTACTGTCTCAAATTTGGTCATCAAGAGTCAACATGTTATTTCAAGAAGAAAGAAATTGTTAAGACTAACTCTCAAGGACCCAAGACAAAGTCGGTACCTAAAATGGATGTGAACTCTTATGCAGGATGGATTTCAAAGTGCCAAGAGAGAGTCTTGGTTCTTGGACAGTGGCTGTTCAAGACACATGACAGGTGATAAAAACTGTTTCATGTCCTTCATTAAAAAGGATGGAGGATCAGTTACCTTTGGCAACAACAATCAAGCCCAGATCAAAGGTAAAAGAACTATTGGTAAGGCAAACGTTGCTCAAATAACTAATGTTCAATACGTTGAAGGTTTGAAACATAATCTTCTAAGTATAAGTCAGTTATGTGACAATGGTTTTGAAGTTATCTTTAAACCAAGAGTATGTGAAGTTAGAAAAACAGATTCTGGAGAAGTTTTATTTTCTGGAAATAGAAAGAAAAATTTATATGTCCTATATCTTGATGAAATATCAGATGAATCCTGTTTTATGTCAATCGATAAAGATAAATGGATATGGCATAAAAGGGCTAGACATATAAGTATGAAAACAATTTCAAAAATCTCTAAACTAGATATTGTTAGAGGATTGCCCAAACTTAATTTTGATAAAGATAAAATTTGTGAAGCTTGTGCAAAAGGAAAACAAGTCAAGAGTAGCTTTCATTCAAAAGATTTTATAACTACAAACAGAACTCTTGAATTACTTCTTATAGATCTTTTTGGGCCAATCAAAACAACAAGTCTAGGAGGAATGAGATACGGTTTTGTTATTGTTGATGATTTCTCAAGATACACTTGGGTTCTGTTTTTAAAACAAAAGGATGATGCATTTGATGAATTTAAAACATTTTGCAAAAAGGTACAAAATGAAAAGGAATCTAGCATCATTTCTGTAAGAAGGGATCATGGAGGAGAATTCATAAATGCCTCTTTTAAAAACTTCTTTGAAGAACTTGGCATTTCTCATAATCTATCTTGTACAAGAACTCCACAACAGAATGGAGTTGTTGAACGAAAAAATAGAACACTTCAAGAAATGGCAAGAACTATCTTAGAAGAATCAAATGTTGAAAAATACTTTTGAGTAGAAGCCATTAACACTTCTTGCTACATTTTACATCGTGTATCCATTAGAAAAATCATCAACAAAACTCCTGATGAAATATGGAGAAATAGAAAACCAAACATCTTTTATTTTCACATTTTTGGATGTTATTGTTACATCTTAAACAACAAAGATGTTCTTGGAAAATTTGATGCAAAGTCAGACAAAACAATATTTTTGGGGTATGCAACTGACTCTAAAGGATATCGAGTGTTTAATCTGAGAACTAAGGTTGTAGAAATCAATATGCATATGTTATTTGATGAGTTTGATGATTTGGATCTAAGTAAAAAGGATGAGGAAGAGGAAATCCAAACTGGTCTGCAGCAATAGAGTGATCTGCAGGAACTAGAGATTGATAAACAATCTCCGTTTCATTCTCCACCAAAAAGCTGGAGAACAATTGAAGGACATCCTCAAACACAAATAATTGGAGATACAGCTGATGTAATTCGAACAAGAAAGTCATTCATGAATGATGAATGCAACATGGCAATGATATCTCAGATTGAACACAAATCCATTAAAGAAGCAATAATAGACCAGTCTTGGATAGAAGCCATGATGGAAGAATTACTTCCGTTTGAGAAAAATGAAGTCTGGACTTTGGTCCCTGATCCACAAGACCAAACTATCATTGGTACAAGATGGGTATTTAGAAACAAACTCAACGAAGAAGGCAAGGTTATTCGCAACAAAGCAAGGCTGGTCACGCAAGGTTATAATCAACAGGAAGGTATAGATTACGACGAAAAGTTTGCCCCTGTTGCAAGGTTATAAGCTATTCGTATACTTCTTGCATATGCATCTCATAAGCGTGTTAAATTATTTCAAATGGATGTTAAAAGTGCTTTTTTAAATGGCTTTTTAAATGAACAAGTTTATGTGCAACAACCTCCTGGTTTTGAAGATCAATCAAAACCAAACCATGTTTTTAAACTTACCAAAGCTCTCTATGGTTTAAAACAAGCACCAAGAGCTTGGTATGAAATATTGAGTTCTTTCTTAATCAAAAATGGATTTTCCAGAGGAAACATTGACACTACACTTTTTAAGAAAAATGATAAAAAATGATTTACTCATAGTTCAAGTGTATGTTGATGATATTATCTTTGGTTCAACAAATGAGAAAATGTGTGATGCTTTTTCAAAACTCATGCAAAGTGAATTTGAAATGAGCATGATGAGGGACTTAAGATACTTTCTTGGTTTACAAGTCAAGCAACATGATGATGGCATTTTTATTTGTCAAGAAAAATATACAAAAGATCTTTTAACAAAATATAAAATGAGTGAAGCCAAAATCATGAAATACTCTTATGCATCCATCTTCTTCATTGGACAAAGATGAAAATGGAAAATTTGTCTCTGAAAAATGGTATAGAGGCATGATTGGTTCTTTATTATATCTAACTGTGAGTAGGCCTGATATTGTATTCGTAGTAGGATTATGTGCTAGATTTCAGTCTGCACCTAAAGAATCACATTTAACAGCCGTAAAACGCATTTTTAAATATCTTGTTGGTACTACTGATTTTGGCCTTTGGTATAGAAAAGATTCACATTTTGATCTTGTAGCTTATTGCGATGCCGACTACGCTGGAGATAAAATTGAACGCAAAAGCACAAGTGGAGCATGTCAGTTCCTGGGTGAAGCATTGATAAGCCGGTCTTGCAAGAAATCAAACACAATAGCCTTATCAACCACCGAAACTAAATATGTTTCAGCATCAAACTGTTGCTCACAAGTTATTTGGATTAAGAATTAACTTGAAGACTTCTCTGTAAGTTACTCAAGTATTCCAATTTATTGTGATAATACGAGTGCTATTAATTTATCTAAAAATCCTATTCAGCACTCACGATCAAAACACATTGAAATTAAACACCATTTTATTCGTGATCATGTTAGCAAGAAAAACATTGAATTAATCTTTGTTGATACACAAAATCAGCTTGCTAATATATTTACAAAGCCCTTAGTTGAGGATAGTTTTAATTCAATTAAGGAAAGATTGAAAATCATGAGAAATCCAGAGAATTCTCATTAAAATTATGCTTTTGCCGAAAACGGAGAACGTTTATCAATCTCCGTTTTTCAGTCATATTTCTCCGTTTTTCATAAACAACTTTCTCCTCTGCGTGTCACTTCTTCTCTACGCAGGCAAAGGGAAAAGGGAAAGTCTAGACATTTAATGCTCTTGTCCCCTGCCTCCAAAAGATGCTCTGACACACTGTCAAATGATGCGTTGCATCTCTTCATCATTCTTCCCTAGGTTTTCATCATCATTACTTCTTTCTTTCTAAATAAGGAACATATCTGCTGAAGTATCTCACTAATACCCTTTCAACTATCTTCTTCATCTTCCTCTGAACCCTTCTTGCCCTCTGAAAATTCCAAAATTCAAAATGGGTATGGCATTTAAACCACGAATAATTTTAATGACAAGCAGCCCCAACCTCCGATAGCAAAAAAGCTATAAAAAATCCTCTGATTAAACTTCCACTAGGTCTAACTTCACACCTTCCCAATCTCGATAAAAAAGAAAACGAAACCTTTCCAGCTTATTAATTAGGGCGAGTTCCTTCCTTGATGGAAGGTTCCGCTCCGGAATTGACAAGTTACATGCTTTATATGAAGTAACCTATCTTGCCGGGAAAGATACAACATTGCTTGCTTTAAAGAACTTAATTCCTGGAATGATAAATGCAGCTGTGTTGGATTTCTTACTCCCCGGTAACTAATATGGAAAGGGAACTTGCTTTCCTGTGTCGGATGGAAAGAACTCTCACTCGGAATGAAAGCTTTGATAGCCGAATTGGCTTGGCTATGTTCTTTTAAGTGGTTTGGGGAAACCAAGCAGGCAATGGAACTGGCCAGTGAAAAAGTCCCTCTCTAGATTGAAATGACAATGGGCGGGACCCTCTACTCAATATATATATATATGCAAATACGTTTTCAAGGATTCCACTTCTACAGAGCTAGTGGAGCTTTTCTCCTCAACCAGGCAATCGAGTTTAGGGCCAGGCCAGCCAAAGTTAGAACTAGATTGGAAAGCGGAAGGCAGGGCATCCACCCTTTGTTTTGGCACATGAGGTTCATCCGCCCCAGGAGTTTACCAACTGCAACTAAAGTACCGGCTTCCTACCCTTCTTTGAGCCTTTCGCAAACTAAGAACGGGGGATATCCTAACATTAAAATAAATGTGGGATATTATAAATACGAAATAGAGTTTAAAAGTCTAGAGAAGAATTGACTTTAAGAGAGTGGCGACGGCGGGTCACTGCACCCGGGGAAAAGTTTATATAGGTATCTCCTCCAAGAGGCAATTCTAATTAAGTTTTTTTATGCCATGGAATGCGTATAGAACAATTAGTAAGAAACTGGACACCAGGGAAAGCTGTACTGCTCCGATCCCCGGATCGACAACCTGGTCTGAAGGACATCAACAGACCCATGTCCCGTATCCAGGAATCTATTGGATGCTATCATTTACTCATATTCACGCGATATGCGATTTGTTCTTATCATTTGTGTATTAATGGGCTTCTCCGTCTGGTGGGCAATCGCTCCTGAAGTTGCTGGAACCTGGAGCCCTTTGCGCGCCAGATATTAAATTCTTAGGTAAAGTCCTAAAGGATACCTTTTATGAGAAGCTTTGTAGCTCACATGGCGTGAGTAGCCCATGCGAGCCCTTGAGTAAGATCGCAATAAACTTGTTTTCGGAAACTTTGACCCACTGCAGATAGAGAATCAGCAAGGTCGGAAAAAGGCTCTTGCTGTCTTAATTGGGTCTGTATTGCTAGCCCTTATACTAGCAGAATCAGTATGGTTCGACCAACTGCTGATTGCCAACTCCGAATTTATGGCCTAAACACCACTTCCTTCTCAACCCACTCATATGACTGGTTCACAATTGTGAGGTCCCAGTTGATACCTGATCTCTGATAGAAGTAAGGATCTGCTCGACTATAAAAACCAGCATTGATTGATAGCACTACTGCCACCAAGAACTCTTCCTCTAGCGTTGGGGACACCATCCTCGGATGTAAAGGCCTGGTCTGTCTCTCAATCAGTCTGTCCAGTCAAGTCCTTGACTTCGGTCGTAGGTTGATAGTTAAAAAGTAGCTGCTCTCCTCATTCGTACGACCTCTTAATAGAAGAATTTATAAGTGGAAAGCTTCGTTCTTCCTCTTCTTCTGCTTAAGACTTTAGAAAGCATTTGTGGGCGATATGCAAGGCATCCGGATCCTTTTTCGATTGGGTATGGTTAGAAAGAATGGAGGCAACCTCTCCGCTCCTTCGTCGTCTAAGATGCTTGCATCACAAAGGGGGAATTCCACTAAGACATACAAGAGAAAGAAAAGAGAACAAGCTAAATAGTCCAACATAATTTTCCAAAGTAATATTCCAAAACAAAGGGTGGAAGAAGAGTCCACATGTTTACTTCAACAAGCCATATATAGACTTGATTCTTCTTTACCATGTTCACCTTACCGGCCACTTCGTTCACTTGGCTTTAGGCACTCCAAAGGCATAAGAAAGCATATAAGATAGGCTGATCACCAACCAATTCACCAGAGGCTTCTAGAATGTCTTATTTGGCACTTAAAAAAGCCAATCAACGGAATAAATTGATAGAGAACAATGGACTGTGCCTCCGTTTCACTCCTATCCATGGCAAGTCCCTGAGTAACTTCTCATGCCCGAGGAAAGCAGGGAAGACAGTGATATCCGACTTTCGGTGGGCGTAGACTGAAACCTACACTCTTTCTCAGAACAAAGTCTTGTGCGCGTAAAAATGCCTACATCGAATCACCATCTCCACCACCTTCTTCTCCGTTTCGCAATCGATCATCATCACCACCACCCAGACCTTCACCCATAAAAATGCTCTTCTCATCATCAGACTCTTCATCATAATCATCAAGAGAATCCATCCCTATTCCACTTCCTCTCAAAACTATCTCAACTGTATTCCCTCCACTCCACTCTCAACCATTACCAAACATTGCCCAAGTTCCACCATATTTTAGAAAACCAACAAAACCCAAAGACGGTCTATGAGAATTCTCTCTAGGATAGAAACATCAAAACCTAAACAAACTGATTCTCCTATGTTCATAATTTCTGATAGTGAAATGGAGACTAATGCTCCTCCTCCCCATATCCCTTTAGAAACCTCTCATCAAACCACACATATACCCCCAACTCAACCATCAAGTCAAACCATTTCTTCTAAACCATCATTCCAAATCAGAAGAGGAAAAAAACAGATGAAATACTCTTTTCTTCAAAGCCATCTCAACCTCCTTCCAAAGCCACCATCACCCTCTCCCAATTCCTTGCCAAAATGAATCTAAAGATTCCTTAGAAGACAAAATCAAGGGCTCCTAAACAAACCAAACATAAACAATCTTCTTCTATTGAAAAACAAACTCTAGAACGTTCTCAAGAACGTTCCTCAATACCTGAACGTTCTCCGTTTCGAGAACCATCTCCTTCTGCCCCCCAACAATCTCCTCTCCAAAACACCACAAACATCTCTCTGGTCCCATCCTCTATGTCCAAGCTTTACAAAGAGAAATGGGCTCAATGCCCTAATGGAGTGGGAACAATTGTTGTCTTTGACAACTTGATAGCTGATGGAAATGTTGTAAAACATCACACTGATGTTTTGGGCTGGACTTCCTTCCTACAAACATCAGAATGCTACTACCCAGATGTCATCAAAGCTTTCTATTGTCAAGCAATGACCTTCTCTGACAAGTCCCAGATAATCTCAAAGGTTAAGGGGATAGAGATAAAATTTACCCCAGACTCCCTGGCCTCCATCCTAAACCTCCCTACTGAAGGCCCTGCTTTTTTTGGAGATAAATGGTATGAAGTTTTGAATCTAAACAAGATAGAGGTACTCTCTGATCTTTTTCAAGAAGAGTCTACACGTCAACTTTCAACGTTTCTCAAACCCCTTCCAAAAAATTTCAACAGCATCATCTAACATCACTGAAAAGGAAGTGCTCCTCAAGGAGAAGAGTTGCTGCACCAACTCCAGCCCTAGCCTCACCACAACTGTAATGCCCCGGATTTTTTGGTCCAAAACGTTACTAAAAAAATACTTTTAGAAAAATTTACGATAATTTTTTTTTAAGAATAAGAACATCTAACATTTATCCATTTAAATAATTAGTAACAATCACTTTTATTTAATATTATTAAAAAAATGTTTATTCAAAAACTAAAACAAAAAAAAGATTACTAAAGTTTAGTGACAAAGATTTAAAAATAAAAAAATAGACATAGAAATGTTGCGACAATATTTATTATTACAAAAATTGTCTTGAAAACCCCATTTTTACCCCACGTTCGCCGCACATTAATACTCATCAACTACTCTTGAATCTCCTCGAACTCATTAGTACCTAAAATGTTGTTGTAAGGGTCAGTTTTTTCCATCATCCACATCAAACCAAAGCTAAACATATAGAAGAATAACACAAAACATATAAAGGGAAAAACTTCTAATTTAAAAGAAAAAAATGCGCAAACGG
Source organism: Cicer cuneatum (assembly GCA_037974295.1). NCBI lineage: Eukaryota > Viridiplantae > Streptophyta > Magnoliopsida > Fabales > Fabaceae > Cicer > Cicer cuneatum. The sequence continues at coordinate 57,331,294 of JBBPBO010001985.1, read as the reverse complement.
TAAATCGTATATAAAAATATATGTATAATGCATGCTCCTAAAACTATATGATCCAGATATAAACCTGCCACTAAGGCAACTTCCACACAGAAAGATCACCCATACCAATGGGGAAAATAAACCTGCCACTAAGGCAACTCCCACGAAGATGCATATGCCATGACATGACCATATATTATCACAATTGTACTCGCACACAGCCCACTAAGAATCATGTCATATGCACTAAAAAAAAATCACCTTTTTAAAACCATCATCTTATTCACATCACAAAGATCACATATCACACATCCTTATCATGAGAATCATATATTCATAGACATATAATCATTAAATAATAATTTTCAACACGTACGCATAAGAATCGGGACTTGACTTCATTTAAACCATAAAGATTAAAACTTTATATATAACAAGAAACTTCAAACTCCAACTCATAATACATCATCAAAATCAAAACTTTATCATATATATAACATAAGAAAAATCATATTTTGCTTCATATCCATCATAAAAATTAAAACTCTATCATGTATAATATAAAAATTCATATTTTACTTCTTAAAAAGACATGCATTACATATCGAACTCAACGTAAATGATTTCAGATTCCATTATTTTATTTTATTAGTCTACATTTATTTTTTTCAAAAGCAAGCAATTACAATTATTAGTTCCATGTCATCCAACTAACGGTCTAACTCAAATTTGTGTGGGGAAAAGCCCTTACCTTGGCCGCTTTTCTTCCTAGTACGAAGCTCTAAGTCCCCCACGAAGTTGTTCACACGAAAAGTTTGCTGCATGAAGGAGATGAGGTGTGAAGAAGATGACGGCTAGGATTTCGGTATTCTTTTCTGCTTACTATTACTTAGTATCGAAATATTGTGGACTTTAAGGAAAATTTAAAGTGGAGATTATTGGGTAGATAGTGTTGGGCCCAAATAAAGAAAAGAAGGGAGAACATATTATTTTATTTATTTATTATTTTTTTCTTAATCTTGATCATACAAAAACTAAGCGACCAACTCCAAGCCCAAATTTCTATTACGGGTTGAGTCACACCTATCCACAAACCCTTAGCTCAAATTCTTCTTGTACTAAAAATATATATATATATATATATAATTATATAAAACTTCTCCATTGATTAAATAATTCTTACTAATAATTTTATCAACTACAATAAGTCGAACAAGACAAATAATTATCACACCTAAATTAATAATGAAATATATATATATATATATATATATATATATTTATAAGTCTTAATTATTTTAAATAATAAATTTAGAGGATGTTACAACAACTCTCGCATGAACTTCCTAAAGCAGTTGCAGAAACTGCTCAAGAACGTTCTGCTGAAAACAGAGAAAGTTCACATGCCTTGTAAGAAGATCAAATGGTCCAGATCAGAAGCAGACATGTCCAGAAGATAGCATGGTCCAGATCAGAAGCAAACATGTCTAGAAGATAACATGGTCCAGATCAGAACAATGCACGGTCCAGATTTAAAATGTGGTTCAGATTCTTAGAAGACTTGATTGGAATTTTGAAAGAGATATGATCAAAGTTTTAAGAAGATTTGATTCAAAAATCAAAGAAGAACTAATTGAAATTCGAAGGAGATCTGAGCAAAGAAGATTTGTTTCGAAATTAAAAAGAAATTGAATCGGTCAAAAGAATTCTCAAAAGGAATCTGAGCAAGATACAATTTGAAATTGAGCTTGGACAAAGCCGATATCTCATCTATAAAAGGAGGCTTCAGTCCGTAGAAGAAAGTATCGAAAAGTACAAGAACTCAAGCTTAAAGTTCAAAGTCATCAAAGAGTTCAAAAGAGAGAAACACTTGAGTGCAAGAGAAATATCTTCTAAGTGATTTTTCGAGAGTGAAAGTCATTGCAACATTCAGCTTTCCATAAGCAACTATGCAAAGTTCCAAACCCTTGTAATCAAACCCGATACTGGTGTGAATTCCTCCTTCAATCTGGGGTTTTCAGATTGGTAGGAGAAGACTTGGCTTGTAGGGTCAAGGTGTTACTGTTCCTCAAAAGTCTGGGGTTGTCAAACTGTTTGAGAAGACTTGGCTTGTAGGGTCAAGGTGTTGTTGTTCCTCAAAAGTGTGGGGTTGTCAGGGTGTTTGAGAAGACTGGCTTGGAGGATCACGTGCTGTAATTTAAAGTTTTGAATTAGTGGATTAAAGCCTTCTGAATGAAGGGACTGGATGTAGCCAATTTAATGGTGAACTAGGATAAAACTTTGTGTTCTTATGCTGTTATTATCCGCTGTTGAGTCTGATTATTTATTCATCAAGTAATTCATATCAACATTCATCAAAACAACAAAAAGAATTCAATTTTGCCAAACACAATTCAACCCCTTTCTCGTGTTTGCATCTTCACTCGCAACTGTTTTCCCTCCACTCCACTCTCAACCATTACCAAACATTGCTCAAATTCCACCACATTTGAGAAAACCAACAAAACCCAAAGACGGTCTAAATTCTCGTTGGGATAGGAACATCAAAACCTAAACAAACTGATTCTCCTATGTTTATAATCTCTGACAGTGATGAAACAGAGATTGATGCTCCTCCTCCCCATGTCCATCTAGAAACCTCTCATCAAACCACACAGACACCCCCAACACAAAGGAAAACTATGTCTTCTGAACCATCATTCACAACTCCTCCTAACCAGAAGAGGAAAAACATAGATGAAATTTTCTCTCCTTCAAAGCCATCTCAACCTCCTTCAAAAACCATGAAGAAAAAAATCATTGTCACCCTCTCACAATTTCTTGCCAAAAAGAAATTAAGGAACCCTCAGAAGACCAAATCAAGGGCTCCTAAACAAACCAAACAGAAGCGTTCTCCCTCTGTTGAAAAAACTCCAGAACATTCTCAAGAACATTCACTAGAACGTTTCCCAATACCTGAACGCTCTCCATTTCGTGAACGATCTTCTTCTGCCCCCCAACATTCTTCTCTCCACAACACCACAAACACCCCTATGATTTCCTCCTCTCTATCCAAGCTTTACAAAGAGAAATGGGCTCAACGCCCTACTGGAGTGGGAAGAATTGTTGTCTTTGACAACTTGATAGTTGATGGAAATGTTGTAAAACATCACACTGATGTTTTGGGCTGGACTTCCTTCCTACAAACATCAGAATGCTACTATCCAGATGTCATCAGGGCTTTTTATTGTCAAGCAAGGACCTTATCTGACAAGTCCCTAATAATCTCAAATATTTATATATATAAATATTTATTTTGGATGAAGACTAAATTAATTTGATTTCGAGTAATTAAATTAATCGGACCATTAATTAAGGATTAGTGGCTAATTGAAAAAGGATTAAGTGCTGAGAAATCCAGCTGGAAAATCCAGCATTATTGTAACATTGTTTCAAAGGAGGTGGCACTCAAGTGAGCCTATAAGTACACGTGAGGGGCTGGGCAGAAATCAGAACTCCATACCTCCCATACTGCATGTAACAGTACTTTTCCCTTCCATCCTGTGTGTTGTTTTCTGCCTTCCCATTCCAGTCACGATTATAAAAGAAGAAGAGAGGGAACTCTTCAAAGTATCACTACTGGAACATCCACACACTGAAACACCAAAACCTCAGTACAAAAGTTAATCCCCATATCATTACGGAGTTAAAGAACCCAGTTTTGTAGCAGCAAGCTCAGGGAACAGCTTCGCCGTTTTTAGACGCAAAAAAGGGAACGCAGCAGGAACAAGAGAAATAGCAGAGCACGCTACAAGGGTAAGGGCACCTTCCAACTTTCTAGTTGCATTAGGGTTGTAAATGCATGATATTTCAGTTCTGTTTCGAAAGGAAAACTGTTTTCGAAATGACATCTTGAAAAAAGAAGAAAATGCATTTTTGTTGATATGTGATGATTCTGTGATGGCTGTTGTTGGTTGAATGCATTAATGTTGTTTTACTTGTGTGAGAAAACTGAAGATGTTTTGCATGTTATTTTAAAGATGGTTAAAATACATGTTCATAAAACTGTTTTGGAAAATAGTTTTAAAAATGCAAAAAAATGCATTCTGTTGGTGTTTTGCTGCTGTGTGATGATTTCTGTTTTGGTTGAAAACATTAATCATGTTCTGATGTTTGTGAAAGCTGAAATGCTATGCATGTTATTCTGATGTTTGAGGAAGCTGAAATGCTTTGCATGTTGTTCTGATTGTTTGAAAAGATGAAATGCTATACATGTTATTCTGATGTTTTGAGAAAGCTGTGATGCTTGCATGTTTGTTCTGATGGTTGAAAAATCTGAATGATTCTGGTGATTGAACATTTTGTTTCTGGTTCTGGATGATTGGGGTTGGATCCTGATTCTGTTCTGTTTTAAGTGATTCTGGTGATGATGACGATTTAAAAAGAAAAGGGATTTTAAATGAGGAAAGTGTTTTCTGGAAAAATGCAGAGTGTTTTAATGTTGGTTGTCTTTGTTTTTAAGAAACCGTTTGAAATGTGTTGCTTCTGATAATCATCATGTTTTCCTACTTCTGATGATTCTGATCATCACCCTATTTCCTGCTTCTGATGATTCTGATAATCATCATGTTTTCCTGCTTCTGATGATTCTGATCATCATCCTATTTCCTGTTTCTGATGATTCTGATAATCATCATGTTTTCTGCTTCTGATGATTCTGATCATCATCCTGTTTCCTACTTCTGATGATTCTGATAATCATCATGTTTTTCTGCTTCTGATGATTCTGATCATCATCCTGATTCCTGCTTCTGATGATTCTGATCATCATTCTGTTGTTTCTGCTTCTGGTGATTCTGGCATGAACCATTCTGTGCTTCTTCTGATCAATTCTGGATGAAGTCTGGGCGAAGTCTGGGTTATTCAAAATTCGATTGTCATGCCATGTTCTGGTCAAAATATCTTCTGGATTATTTCTTGCTTCTGACAACTTATAGCCTGGAACAACTCTCCACATGGCAGGCTTCACAATAGTATGGTCCAAAGAATCTTCTGATATTTATTCCCTCTTATATAATCCATCAAAGATATCTTCTGGTCACTTCTGGATAAGTATGGACTGTGTTGAAATTACACTGCCAGGCTATGTTCTGATCAGTGTAACTTCTTGATTGCTTCTGATATTTGAATCATTCTTGTTTGGAGCAATTCATATTATGGCAGGCTTCCCTATGGTGTTTTCCAGATGTTCTTCTGATTTTGTTTCTGTTTGATATAAGCCTCCAAAGTTATCTTCTGGTCGGTTTTGGACATTCTGGTTTATCTTCTGATAATTCCAGAAATGCATCTTCTGTAAATTCAGAATGTATCCTCTGATACATTCATCTTCTGATGGTTTTTACCGTAGTAATTCAAGTTCAAAATAAGGTTCCATCAAGTGTATGTGTACACATCAAAATCCAGTTTATTTAGAACCAACTTGGTTCCAACATCATTCTGTTTTGTTTCTGATGATTCTAGTGTGAATCATTCTGTTTTGCTTCTGATGATTCTGGTATAAGTCATTCTGTTTTGCCTCTGATGATTCTTGTGTGAATCATTATGTTTTGCTTCTGATGATTCTTGTGTGAATCATTCTGTTTTGCTTCTAATAATCATCTTGTTTCTGCTTTTGATGATTCTGATATTGATCATCCTGTTTCTGCTTCTGATGATTCTTGTGTGAATCATTCTGTTTTGCTTCTGATGATTCTTGTGTGAATCATTCTGTTTTACTTCTGATGATTCTGATAATCATTCTGTTTCTGCTTCTGATGATTCTGATATTGATCATCCTGTTTCTGCTTCTGATGATTCTGATAATCATCTTGTTTCTGCTTCTGATGATTCTGATAATCATTTTGTTTTGCTTCTGATGATTCTGGTGTAAATCATTATGTTTTGCTTCTGATGATTCTGATTCTGGTACTATTTCTGATATTGATCATTCTGGTTCTGTTTCTGATGTTGATCCTTCTAATTCTGTTTCTAATGTTGATCATTCTGGTTCTGTTTCTGATGTTGATTATTCTTGTTCTGTTTTCTGATGTTCTGGTGTTGATGATTCTGATTCTAATTCTTTTTCTAATGTTCTGATGTTAATCATTCTGGTTCTGTTTTCTGATGATCTGATGTTGATCATTCTGGTTTTGTCTTCTGTATTCGACTACAGGCATGCTGTATTCGAATATAGAATGTTAAAATTGCAGATTTTCACTAGTTTCAGCTTCTGTATTCGAATACAAGGGATCTGTATTTGAATACAGATTCGTGTTTTCCAGAAAATCAAGTTTTAAACACTGTTTTGTGAATTTTAAGAGTTTGGGGAACAATGGAAAGACTTATGATGATTAAGAACGGAATTGTGTGATAATGTAAAGTGTTAATAATTACTTGAATGTTTAATCATTGACGTGTTGATGATGATATTGATTATCTTGAGATGTTTTGAAATATGATGGAAAGGCATGAATTTTCTGTTATTGCATACTGTTTTCAGTGAAGAGAAAACATTTCATGTTCATGCATTCCATAGTCAGGTGGTACCCGCGATGGGCCACAGAGTTGATGCGGTGACCGTGATGGGCCGCGAAGTTAAGTAGTAACCATGGGTTATAGAATAGTTCCACGTGTATTAGACGGTCTGTTCTATCCGGGGTCAGAGTAGTTCCGCGTGTATTAGACGGTCTATTCTACTCGGACTACGGAGTGGTTCCGCGTGTATTAGACGGTCCATTCTATCCGTGCGAGGATTTAACTTCTGTGTATTTGGCCTGTGAGAGGCTAATACATGTAATTGTAGTGACCATGATGGTTATAGAATAATTCCGCGTGTATTAGACGGTCTATTCTATCTGGGTTTAGAGTAGTTCCGCGTGTATTAGACGGTCTATTCTATCCGGGCTACGGAATGGTTCCGCGTGTATTAGACGGTCCATTCCATTTGTGAAGTCGTGCTGGTCTGTTGAGCGACTGCACTGGTGCTGATCTGTGAGAGATTGCACCCTGGTCTTGAGGGCCGTTAAAGTCTGACATATATAAATCGTGCTGGTCTGTGAGAGACTGCACGTGTGTTGGTCTGTGAGCGACTGCACCTTGGTGATTCCAAGAAAATTGTATACATGAGCATATACATTTTGCATTGGGGAATTGACCGGTGGGTCACGATTGGATTATGATGATGAGTGGAAATTGAGTGTGTGTGAGTACTGTTCAGAATCTGAATTTCTGATTTAATGAGGTGTTGTTTGTACTTACCACATATTTCATAATAATTGGCTGCTGTTTTGAAAAGGCATATATGTCATTAAAATTCAAATGAGCATTATTATTTTCCTCATCATTGTCATATATTATGCCATGAATATATGTGTTGTTGTGAGATATATGCTATGTGCTTATTTGTTAATTTCGGTCGGTGACCCTTGCTATTATATTGTGGAGTTTGGGCTTTGCCCTCAGATGTTACCCAAACCCGTCCTACAGACGGATACACTAACGACGGAAGTGTCGTTAGTTTCCCCTGATCTTTACGTACGGAGTCTACGTGGAAAACGCAGAGGGACGGACGATTGGCTGAAGACGAGACTATAGAGGATACGGTGGAGACTGTGCTACTATAGTTTAGTGCATGATCAGTCTAGACTTTTGTATAGGGTCTTGAGTTTTGGGAAATGTAATTTTATTTTGGGAATTAATGTATTACTTTTTCCGCTGTATTATTCGGCACTCTGACACTGGTTGGGTGATAACCTTTGAAATGAACTGATTTTATTTTAATTCCTTTGATATTAATTTTGGAAAAACTCATTTCAATTATTTATTTGAAGAAAAAAAAAATGCACCCGCGCTGTGTTTTAAACTCGGGGTGTTACAATCAACCTACAAGTATACCTAAAGTACAAAAAGTCCAGAATGATCATCAATCTCCAGTCAGTTTTAAAAGCTTCAGTACAAGCTCTTTACATCAAGCCTTCATGATCGTTTTCAATCTGTTTTGAATGGTTCAAAGCTTCAGTTCAACCTAGCATTATTATCTCTTATCAGAAGCTTTAGAGGATCATTAAAAACTCAAGAAAGATTGATTCAAAACGCAAAATACAGCTCAGCCTAAAATAGAAAGTAAAAAGTGTCAAAAGTAGGATTACTTTTTGCCTCTGGTCTAGTCAGACAAAGGCATCAACAAACGGCTATATTGGCCTTCATTAAATGCTCTCATGCCTATAAAAGGAAGGCCACAGCTCAAGGAAAACTCAGAAGTTCAAGTGCTAACAAGTTTCTCCAAATCATTCTCATTCACATACTTGAAGTTCTGCAAATCATTTACAGAATCAGTTGTAGTTAAATCCTTCTTACTCTGATATATTCATACTGATTTATCTGTAAAAGAATCGAAACCTCAAACAAGAGTTGAGTCATTTCATATTCTAAACAATCTCACTATTATTGTAAAACTCAAACTATAAGAGTTTAATATAGTTTGAGGTAGATTGTAAGAAATCCTATCAAGACAGATAGGTGATTCGATTAATCTGATACCAGGTGGAATCAGATTAAGTTCTGTAAACAAAGATCAAGGTTGATCTAGGCTAGGTGCTGTAAAACCAGAAGGTTCTTGTTTTAAACACTTAGTGGAAAATCTCACGATTGTGGGGACTGGACGTAACCCAAGTTGGGTGAACCAGGATACATCTGTTTTTCTGTTTTACACACTAATCTGAACGTTCTCTGTTTTCTATTCAAACCAAGAACGTTCTCCATTTTTCTGCTTCCTTAACCAAGAACTTTCTTGAGTTTAAAACTGAAGTTTTTCAGGAAATTTTAAAAAGCGAGATTTACAATTCAAACCCCCCTTTCTTGTAAATCAATTTTGCTACTTCAATTGGCATCAGAGCAAGGTCTCTAAAAAGAACACCTAACCAGTGTTAGAGAAAAAGATCCAGAAAATGTCTAAAGCAAAATACATTGTTGAGGGAGGATCCTCAAACAGACCACCATTCTTTGATGGTACTGATTATTATTTTTGGAAAAACAAAATGCAATTGTTTCTTAAATCATAGGACACAGGCATGTGGAACATCATAGTAAATGGAAATCATGTTCCAAGAATTAACCAAGAAGATCCAGCTTCAACAGAAAAGAAAGAAGCAGACTGGACTTCTGATGATAAAGCTAAGGTACTCCTAAACTCCAAAGCTCATTTATTCTTATCGTGTGCTTTGAGCAGGGAAGAAAGTGAAAGAGTAGACGAATGTGCAACTGCTAAAGAAGTATGGGACACATTACAAACTCACCATGAAGGCACAAGCCATGTCAAAGAAACAAGAATAGACATTGGTATAAGAAAATTTGAGTTATTCGAGATGCAAGAAGGAGAAACCATTGATGAGATGTACGCAAGATTCACAACAATAGTGAATGAAATGCGTTCTCTTGGCAAAGCCTATTCAATACAAGACAGGGTAAGAAAGATCATGAGATGTCTTCCAGTTGTATGGAGACCAATGGTAACAGCTATAAGCCAAGAATCTTGAAACACTTCCCCTGGAAGAATTGATAGGAACTTTAAGAGCACATGAAATACTGCTACAAGAAGATAAACCTATCAAGAAAGGAAAATCAGTAGCTCTAAAGGCATCTCAAGAAAGCATCATACTACAAAGTGATTGAGAACCAGAAGAAACTGGACAAGAAGATGCTGATGAAGAAATTGCTTTTCTCACCAGAAAAATACAAAGAATGATGAGAAGGAGAGATCAAATCAAAAAGGGGTTTCCCAATAAAAATTCCAAAACAGAAGTTGATAAAAGCCAGATTACATGTTTTGGTTGCAATAAACTAGGACATTACAAATCTGAATGTCCATTGAATAAGAATAAACCAAAACGATTTCCTTTCAAAAAGAAATCAATGATGGCCACACGGGATGACTCTGAAGAATCAGACACAGAAGAAGAAGAAGAAGCCAACATATGCTTGATGGCAGACACAGAAGAAAACGAGGTAATAGATTCTGAACTCTGCTCTCTGTGTGAATTAATGGGAAAGGAATTTGACAACTTGCTAAATGATTCGAACACTCTCATACAAAAATGCAGTTCTTTAAAAGAACAAGTTTTTAAAGAAAAAGAAGAGAAAGAAAAGGCTTAGGCCATGATTGATATTCTTAAGAATACCATTCAAGAACTGAGATAATCAAAACAGCAAGGTTGTGAAATTCAGAAAGGTCAGGAACGTTCTGCAGCTAAAACGGAGAACGTTGACCTTAAATCTGAAAATGAAATATTGAAAACTGATTTGCTTAATTTTATAAAAGCTACTGAAACTTTTCAGAAAATCATGGGATCACAAATAGGAATATTCGATAAAGCTGGTCTTGGTTTTGATCAATCTCAAAAAAAACAAAATATATGAAAACTTTTTTATTCCGGAAAGCAAGATCGAAAAATGCAAAACAAAATGTTCATACTGTAAAAAACTTGGACATTTGGAATTTGCTTGCTATTTCAAAAAACGGGATGAGAAGAATAAGAACAGAAAGATATTTGAAAGAAAAGAGCCAATTTTGAAAAAACCAGAACGTTCTCCAGCCTATTCTCAAAACGGAGAAAGTTCAAAAAGAAAAACTGAACCTTCTCCATAAAGTTTGAAAAAGGGAGAACGATCCAGAATCTTTACACAATCAAGATTCCAACCTTCGAAAACTCATATTTCAAAAACAATACCAAGACCAACTGTTAAATGTTCCTATTGTCTCAAATTTGGTCATCAAGAATCAACATGTCATTTTAAAAAGAAAGAAATGATTAAAAGTAACTCTCAAGGACCCAAGACAAAGTGGGTACCTAAAGTTAAAGTAACACCTTATGCAGAATGGATTTCAACTTGTCAAGAGAAAGCCATGGTTCTTGGACAGTGGCTGTTCAAAACATATGACAGGAGATAAAAGCTGTTTCATGTCATTTGAAAAGAAAGAAGGAGGTTCTGTAACCCTTGGTAACAACAACCAAGCTCAAATCAAAGGTAAAGGAACCATTGGTAAGAAAAACTCAGCCCAAATTTCTGATGTTCAATATGTAGAAGGTCTGAAACATAATCTCTTAAGCATAAGTCAACTATGTGACAATGGCTTCGAGGTTATCTTTAAACCAAACTTCTGTGAAGTTAAAAACAAAACTGGCGAACTCATTTTTTCAGGTATAAGAAAGAAAAATCTTTATGTTTTATACCTTGAAGAATTACCTGATGAATCCTGCTTCATGTCCATAAACAAAGATAAATGGATTTGGCACAAGAGGACAGGACACATCAGTATGAAAACTATTTCAAAGATTTCAAAACTAGAACTTGTTAGAGGATTACCAAAAATCAATTTTGATAAAGATAAAATATGTGAAGCTTGTGCTAAAGGAAAACAAGTTAAAAGTAGATTTCGTCCAAAAGAGTTTATTTCCTCAAATAGAGTCCTTGAGCTGCTTCACATAGATCTTTTTGGTCCTATTAAAACAACAAGTCTAGGTGGAATGAGATATGGTTTTGTTATTGTTGATGATTACTCTCGATACACATGGGTCTTATTTTTAAAACAAAAAGATGATGCATTTGATGCTTTCAAAAACTTTTGTAAGAAGGTTCAGAATGAAAAAGATTCCAAAATCATTTCTGTAAGAAGTGATCATGAAGGAGAATTCATAAATGCCTCTTTTAAAAACTTTTTTGAAGATCTTGGCATTTCTCATAATCTATCTTGTGCAAGAACTCCTCAACAAAACAGAGTTGTTGAAAGAAAGAATAGAACATTGCAAGAAATGGCAAGAACAATGTTGGAAGAATCAAATGTTGAAAAATACTTTTGGGCTGAAGCCATAAACACTTCATGCTACATCTTAAACCGTGTGACAATAAGAAAAATCATCAACAAAACACCATATGAAATCTGGAAAAATAGAAAGCCAAACATTTCATATTTTCACATTTTTGGGTGTTATTGTTACATCTTGAACAACAAAGAAAACCTTGGAAAGTTTGATGCTAAATCAGACAAAGCCATATTTTTGGGATACTCAACCGAATCTAAAGGATTTCGTGTGTTTAATCTCAAAACAAAGGTTGTTGAAATTAGTATACATGTATTATTTGATGAATTTGATGATCTGGAAATGAGCAAGAAAGATGATGAAGAAGAAGAACATTCTGGACAACAGCAGCAGAATGTTCCCCAGGAAAACCAGACTGATAAACAGTCTCCACTTCATTCTCTTCCAAAAAGCTGGAAAGCAATCAGTGATCATCCCCAGGATCAGATTATTGGAAATACAGCTGATGGAATTCGAACCAGAATGTCTTTCAAAGAGGATGACAACAACAACATGGCAATGATCTCCCAACTAGAACCAAAGTCAATCAAAGAAGCCATTGTTGATCAATCTTGGATTAATGCAATGAAAGAAGAACTTCATCAGTTCGAAAAGAATGAAGTCTGGAATCTTGTACCAGATCCTCAAAACCAGACCATCATTGGAACAAGATGGGTGTTTAGAAACAAACTGGATGAAGAAGGTAAGGTCATTCGTAACAAAGCCAGACTGGTTGCTCAAGGTTACAATCAACAAGAAGGTATTGACTATGATGAAACTTTCGCACCAGTTGCAAGGTTAGAGGCTATACGAATCCTTCTTGCATATGCATCTCATAAACTCATAAAACTTTTTCAAATGGATGTAAAAAGTGCTTTTTTAAATGGTTTTTTAAATGAGCAAGTTTATGTACGACAACCCCCTGGTTTTGAAGATCAATCAAAACCAGACCATGTTTATAAACTTACCAAAGCTCTATATGGTCTGAAACAAGCACCAAGAGCTTGGTATGAAAGATTAAGTTCTTTTTTAATCAAAAATGGATTTTCCAGAGGAAACATTGACACTACACTCTTTAAGAAAAATGATAAAAATGATTTACTCATAGTTCAAGTGTATGTTGATGATATAATCTTTGGTTCAACCAATGAAAAAATGTTTGATGCCTTTTCAAATCTTATGCAAAGTGAATTTGAAATGAGCATCATGAGGGAGTTGAGATACTTTCTTGGTTTACAAATCAAGCAGCATGATGATGGCATTTTTATTTCTCAAGAAAAATATAAAAAAGATCTTTTAACGAAATACAAAATGAATGAAGCCAAAATCATGACTACTCCCATGCATCCATCTTCTTCATTGGACAAAGATGAAAATGGAAAATATGTTTCTGAAAAAGAATACAGAGAAATGATTGGTTCTTTGTTATATCTAACTGCAAGTAGACCTGATATCATATTTGCAGTAGGATTATGTGCTAGATTTCAATCTGCACCCAAAGAATCTCATTTAATTGTTGTAAAAAGAATTTTTAGATATCTTGTTGGTACTACTGATCTTGGCCTTTGGTATAGAAAAGGTTCACATTTTGATCTTGTAGCTTACTGCGACGCTGATTATGCTGGAGACAAAACTGAAAGAAAAAGCACAAGTGGCTCATGCCAGTTCCTGGGAGAAGCTTTAATCAGCTGGTCATGTAGGAAGCAATACACAATTGCACTATCAACCACTGAAGCTGAATACGTATCAGCTGCAAATTGTTGCTCCCAAGTAATTTGGATAAAGAATCAACTTGAAGACTTCTCTGTAAGTTATTCTAATGTTCCAATTTACTGTGATAATACCAGTGCCATAAATTTGTCTAAAAATCCAATTCAGCATTCTAGATCTAAGCACATTGAAATCAAGCATCATTTCATTCGAGATCATGTTAGCAAGAAAAACATTGAATTAATCTTTGTTGATACCCAAAATCAGCTTGCTGATGTATTTACAAAGCCTCTTGTTGAGGAGAGTTTTAATTCAATAAGGGAAAGACTGAAAATCATGAGAAATCCAGTCAAATCTCATTAAAACTGCTTCTGCAGAAAACGGAGAACGTTTATCAATCTCCGTGTTTTAGGCAACTTTCTCCGTTTTTAAATCAACTTTCTCCTCTGCGTATCTCTTTCTCTCTGCGCATGAGAAAAAGGGGAGTTTTGGCATTTAATGCTCTTGTCCCCTGCCTCCAAAAAACACCCTGACACCCTTTCAAGAAGAGGCGTTACATCTTTTCAAAACCTCATTCCCTAGGTTTCACTCATCATTATCTTTTCTCTCTAAAAAGGCAATTCTGTCTTTGCAATTTCTCACAAACTCTTCAGAATCCTTCCCTTCGTCTTCCTCAAAATCTTTCTGCCTTTCTTCAAAATCTTTCTGCCTTTCTTCTAAAAACTTTTTGCCTTTCTTTCTGCCTTTCTAAAAAAAAACTCAAATGGCCAGAACTAAATCCAGTGGTCGTAAAAATACATGTACTAAATCACCATCTCCACCACCTTCTTCTCTATTTCGCTATCGTTCACCTTCCCCACTACCCAGACCCTCTCCCATCAAAATGCCATTTTCTTCATCAGAATCCTCATCCTCGTCTTCACGGGAATCAAGCCCTATCCCACTTCCCATTAAACCACTCGCAACAATTTTTCCCCCTTCTCACCCTAAATTTGTACCCAACACTGCTCAAGTTCCTCCTCACTTGAGAAACACCACTAACCCCCCAAAACGAAGGTCCATGCAAATTCTTTCTGGAATAGGGACTTCGAACCCTAAAAAAACTGATGCTTCCGTGTTTATCATTTCCAACTCTGATGAGGAAGAAATGGATGTCCCTCCTTCCAGTGTTCCAGCAACCTCTCAACAACAACCATCCCAAACACAGCAGCAAACTCTTGAACCCTCATCTCAACCCCCCTCTAAAACCATAAAGAAAATATCTGTTGTAACCATCTCTCAATACCTAGTTAGGAAGAATCTGAAGATTTCCCAGCGAAGTAAAACTAGGGCACCAAAACAGCTCAACAAGAAGCCCTCTCCTTCTGCCCCCCTTACCACTCCGTCTGCCCCTCCAAATGTTCCTTCTGACCCCCCACTATTCCTTCTAAAACCCCCATTATTCCTTCTGCCCCCCCAAACATTCCTTCTGCTCCCCAACATTCTCCCTCTGATTCCTCCAATAACATCCATCTGATTCCCCTATCTGCAAATAAAATTTTCAAGGAGAAATGGGCTAATCGTCCTATTGGAGTGGGACGGATTGTCATGTTTGATAATCTGGTTGTTGATGGAAATGCCATAAAACATCACACTGATGTTTTAGGCTGGACTTCCTTCCTTCAGACATCAGAATGCTATTACCCAGAAGTAATCAGGGCATTCTACTGCCAAGCAAAGACTTTTCCTGATAAGTCCCTGATTATCTCCAAAGTTAAAGGGATTGAAATCATCCTCACCCCTGAAACACTGGCCACAATTCTGAATCTTCCCACTAAAGGGCCTGCCATTTTTAGAGAAAAATGGTATAATGCCTTAAACCTGAACAAGACAGAGGTACTCTCTGATCTGTTTCTAGAAGGGTCTACACGACAACTCTCCACCTTCCTCAAACCACTTCCCAAAATTTTCAATAGCATCAGTCATCACACCATACTTCCCCACTGTGGAAGTCATGAGTATGTCTCTGATAATGACGCCCTTGTCATTCATCACCTTTTAAACTGCAAGCACCTAAATCTTCCACACATAATCATCCATCATATGATTACTGCAGCCAATAAGGATTATAGGAAGAATATTGTCCCTTATGGGATGATTTTGACCAAGATATTCAGGCATTTTCACATCCCTCTCAGTAATGACAAAAGCTTGATCAAAATCTCCAAGTTTTCTTCGAAAAACATTTCTCATATGAAGAAAGCTACATCTGAGGCAAGTGTTCCTTCATCCTTTCCATCCTCACTAAAAAGAAAACGCTCCTCAAGGCAAAGAGTTGCTGATCCTGCTCCAATCCCAGCCTCACCACAGCCCTCACCAGACCTTCCTAAAGCAGCAGAAACTGCTCAAGAATGTTCTGTTGAAAACAGAGAAAGTTCTCCTATTCCAACACACCCTCCTCAAACTTTCTCCGTTTTTCCCCCAACTACAACCCTGTCCTCCACATACCTTCTCCACCACATCCATTCACCCATAGACGACATGTGCACTCTCCTACCACATCAGCACGTCTCCTCTATGTCACCCCTCTTCACTTCCCCACAGAAAACCAATCCTTCTCTCCTTGGGATAAGTGAATTCTTGACTTTTTCTGATACTCCTGGACCATCCATTAATCAGAAATCCAATCCCTCACCTTCTGCCTCCACTCCTCTAACTTCCACTCATCCTGCTTCTGCTATGCCTCCTCCACCTCCACCAAAGGAACCTACGAACTCTGAGATCATGGCTGCCCTACATACTATTATTGTTGGAACCAAGTTGGTTCTAAGTACTTAGGATTTTCATGCTTACAAATGTACTCAATGTAAACTTATTTTGTACTTTGAATTATTAAGTTAAATGCCCAGAAACTGAAGGAAACAGAAGCAGAGATCAAAGGAAAATGAATTCTGGAATTTCCAGAAGATGTTCCAGGATGTCAAAACATCACCAGAGGATATGTTTGGTGACCCATAATAGAAGGAATAAAAAATGAAACATGGATCATACCATTGGAAAGCCTGCCAGAAGGAGAGTTGTTCCAGACAAACAGGAGTCGAATATCAATTTTATTCCAGAAGTTATTCTGACCAGAAGATGGTCTGGCAGTGAAAAATTACACAGTCCAGACTTGACCAAAAGGTATGTTTATGAGTCTAGAACAAGAGGATCAATGCAGATTTGGCCAAGACCATAAGATAGCATTATTTAGGACATGGAACTAAGTCCAGACCAAAAGAAATGAGTTCCAGAATCAATCCAGACCTGGTCCAAAATTAAAGATCAATGGTTCAGAAAAAATTATTTGGTCCAGTGATGGTCCAGATCAGAAAATCAGACCATGGCCCAGTGGTGGCCGAAATCAGAGGGACAGACTGTGCAGTCCAGCAAATGCCGAAATCAGAGGATTACAGCATATCAATTCGGCTGGTCCAGTTGTGGAATATCGCATGAATATCCAAGGGTGCAGATTTGATCATGAGGATTAAAGAATCTGAGAAAAACGTTCAAAACAGAATTGGAGAAAAGGGATATAAACAGAATCTGAGCAAATTACTCCAGAATATTCTCAAAACAGATTAATCTAAATATACTGCAGAAGTAAAGCATCAGTAAAGTTCTAAAGTTCAACTATAAATAGAGACTTAATGCTGAAGAATAAAGTATTGAAAAACACAAGAACTCAAGCTTCAATTCAAAGATATCTAAGAGTTCAAAAGAGAGAAACACAAATGAACAAGAGCAATATTTTCTAAGTGTTTTCGAGAGAGAAATACAGTGCAACAAACAGCTTTCCAGAAGCAACATTGCAAAGTTCTAAACCTTTATTATAGTGGTGTAGATTCCTTCTTCAATCTGGGATTGTCAGATTGGTAGGAGAAGACTTAGCTTGTTTAGTTAAGGTGTTGTTGTTCCTCAAAAGTCTGGGGTTGTCAAGCTGTTTGGGAAGACTGACTTGAAGGGTCAGTGGTGTTGTAATTCAAATGAGTTTGAATTAGTAAAAGGCCTTCTGGAGGAAGGGACTGGACGTAGCCTAGTTAACGGTGAACCAGTATAAATTATTGTGTTATTATGTTATTATTATCCACTGCTGAATCTGATTAATTATTTATCGAATAATTCAAATCAATATTTAATAAAACAGAAAAAGAAATTAAGTTTGGCAAACACAATTCAACCCCCCCTTCTCGTGTTTGCACCTTCAATTGGCATCGGAGCTCGGTCTCAAGGCTGAGCACTTTACAGTGTTTGAGGAAAGATCCAAGGGATCAACATCTCCGGATTCAATGAAGAAGCTACTGGAGGAAACATCAACAGACCACCTCTGTTTGATGGAGAACGATTTGAATACTGGAAGGACAGGCTGAGAAGTTTTTTTATTTCACAAGATCCTGAACTTTGGGACTTGGTGGAAGATGGTTATACTGCTCCAGAAGATGCTGATGGTATTAAAATTTCCAGAAGAGATATGGATGCTGATCAGAAGAAGATGTTCAAGTTGCATCACAAATCCAGAACGTTCATGATCAATGCAATCACGTTCAAAGAGTTCGACAAATGCACTAACAGAGAAACAGTAAAGAGCATCTATGATAGTCTGATTCTGACTTACAAAGGCAGTAAGCAAGTCCAAGAAGCAAAGGCTAACATTCTAGTCAAGAAGTACGAGTTATTCAAGATGGAACTATGTTATTCAAGAAGTACGAGTTATTCAAGATGGAGTTATTCTAGTCAAGACATTGAAACTATGTTTTCCAGATTCCAGACTCTAGTATCAGGATTAAGGGTACTAGAAAAGAGCTACACTACTGCTGATCATGTAAGGAAAATACTTAGAAGTCTGACAATCAAGTGGAGACCAAAGATTACTGCTATTCAGGAAGCTAAAGATCTGAATACTCTAAAGCTGGAAGAATTAATCAGCTCCCTCAAATCACATGAAATTGAATTGGAAGAAGATGAACCCAAGAAGAAGAACAAAACTCTAGCCCTAAAATCCAAGCAGAAGAAGGTTTTGAAAGCAACATCAGAAAATAGTGATTCAGACGATCAAAGTCTGAACTCAAAGGAAGAAGAAATTGCTTTCTTATCCAGGAAGTTTAGAAAGATGTGGCATAACAGAAGGAATAAATTTCCCCAGAGATATTCCAATCAGTCTAACAAAAGAAGTGATGATACACACGACAAGAAAGGTATCATCTGCTACGGATGCAATGAATCTGGACATATCAAGTCAGAATGTCCAAATATGGAAAAAGGGAAGTACCAGAGGAAAGATTTCAAAACTAAGAAGAAAAGCATGATGGCTACATGGGATGATTCTGATGAATCTTCTGAAGATGAACAAGCAGATTTGGCTATGATGGCTCACACCAAATCTGGATCCAACACAGAATCTAATTCTGGAAGAGAATCAGAAGATGATGAAACTGAGGTATATTCTGAATTCACTCGATCTGATTTGATTACTGTTCTGAATTATTTTTTAAACTGTAATTACAAATTATCTTTAAAACTGAAAACTCTTAAGAAAGAAAATACAAATCTAACAGAAGAAGTTAATGTTTTAAAAAATCAGATTGCAGAATTTAAAACAGAAAGTGTTATTCTTGAAATTGATATTGCAGAATTGAAAACAGAGAACGTATGCTTGAAAAACAGTTTTGCTGAACTTAAATATGAAAGTTTAAATCTGAAAAATAATCATAATTCAACAGCAATTGAAAATACCACAAGTAATTCTGATATGCATGAACAAGTTCTTCAAGAATTTCTTGACAGTGGTATGGAAAGAAGCAAATATGCTTCTATGATTTATGGAGTCAATAGGAACGGAAATAGAGGTATAGGATTTGAAGAAACAATAATTAAACCTAAACCTATGTTTAAACCTGTTCCCTCTGATATAGTGTGTACTGTTTGTTATAAGAAAGGTCACTCTAAATTATCTTGTCCAATGGTAAAATCTGAACAAGATCAGAGAGCTGTTAAGACTAACAAACCTGGACCCAATCAGTTTTGGGTACCAAAAGGTCAAATTGTCTATGTTGCAGATGTTCTGAGCAACCAGAAGGAGACACCAACAATTGTGCCTGGACAATGGATGTTGGCAATGCACAAGCAAAAGAAGGTTTATGTTCCTGCTACAACAAGACAAAGGCAATCTGAGTCTGGTAGAAGAAGAGCTGGTCAACACAATCAGAACCAGAACCAGAATTATAGGAGGAACAGAAAATATCATAGATATCACTCGAATCAGAACAAGAACTGGAACAAGAACCAGAGTTGGAACCAGTATCAGAGGTACAGGAACTGGAACCAGAACTGGAGGCACAGAAACTGGAACCAGAATCAACACTGGAACCAAAATCAGAATCAGTACCAGAACCTGAACAAGTATCAGTATCAAAGGTTGAGGTATGATCATCAGAATTACTCTAATTATCAGAATTAGTATAATTACCAGAATCACCACATGTTCCAGAATCACCAGAGGAACATGGTATATGAGCCAAAGCAGAATTTAAAGAATCAGAATCAAGAGAGTTCTTCAAACTCTCCAGTAAGATTCATCAAGACTACAAACCTGGAAGGGAATTCAAATTCCCTCATCCAAACCATGTAATCTCAGAACATATAGATTAGGAATCTGAAAATCAGAAGCAAGAGGATTTTCAGAGTAAACCTGAGGCTACATCTTACTGTAAATACTATTATTTTATATTTATGCTTACTGTGATAACAAAAAGCTTGATCTTAACAAATCAAAGCTAGATAACTATTCTGCAGGTTTTCAAACTGTCAGAGGAACCAGGTGATTCACACGAATTGAACACCTCAGCAGAAACAACATTCCAGTGGTTTCAAAAACAAACAGAAACCACCAGAAGCGGAATTAATGGTTTGAGTATATTGAGTTAAATTTTAAATTATTTGATTTACTTTATGTAATATGACAAACTGCTTGATCTTGACAAATCAAAGCAAGATAAAAATAGTGCAGGTTCACCAGAACCAAAGGGAGCAGAAGAAACAGAAGTACCTGGAAAGGTAGAGGATACAAGCAAGTCAGCAACACATGAAAAATCTTCAAAATATAAATCTGATCAAGTCAGAAACAGCTAAGATAAGTCATAAGAGAAATCTGGATATTTACCAGAATCTAAAGCTGTTGCAGATTCACCAGAACCAGAAGCTGATTCATCATAATCAGAAGCTGTTACAGAACCAGAAGCTGATGCGAACCAAGCATTGTTGATGAAGTTTTGGCAGAAGAAGGTTGGATACTTTCTATGTAGGAAGAGCTAAATGAATTTAAGAAGAATGATGTGTGGGATCTAGTTCCAAGACCAGAGAAGAACATTGTGGGAACGAAGTGGGTCTTCAGAAATAAGCTAAATGAAAAGGGTGAAGTAGTAAGAAACAAGGCAAGGCTTGTGGCACAAGGTTACAGCCAACAAGAGGGCATTGATTACACTGAGACATTTGCTCCAGTGGACAGCATGAATTTCAAATGAGTATGATGGGAGAACTTAAGTTCTTTCTAGGAATACAAATTCAACAAAGTTCAGAAGGTATTTACATTCACCAAACTAAATATACAAAAGAACTTCTCAAGAATTTTAAGATGAGTGATTGCAAACCTATGGCTACACCAATGCATCCTACTTGTTCACTTGATAAAGATGAATCAGGAACAAAAGTTGACCAGAAAATCTACAGAGGAATGATAGGATCATTACTCTACCTTACTGCTTCTAGACCTAATATCATATTCAGTGTGTGTGTATGTGCTCGATTTCAATCTGATCCTAGAGAATCTCATCTAACTGTTGTTAAAAGAATCCTTAGATACCTAAAAGGCACTACCAACCTAACCTTGTTTCACAAGAAAACTCCTACATACAAACTGAGTGGATACTGTGATTCTGACTATGCTGGAGATAAACTTGAAAGAAAAAGCACCAATGGCTATTGTACCTTTTTAGGAGACAATTTAATTTCGTGGTCCAGTAAGAGGCAACACACTATTGCCATGTTAACAGCAGAGGCTGAATACATTTCAGCAGCTGGCTGCAGCTCTCAACTACTCTGGATGAAACATCAACTTGAAGACTACAAAATATTAGAATCCAACATACCCATCTATTGTGATAACACCTCTGCAATTTGCCTAACCAAAAATCCTATCCTACATTCTAGAGCCAAACACATAGAAATCAAACACCACTTCATCAGAGATTAGGTTCAGAAAGGAGTACTCAACATTCAGTTTGTGGACACTGATCATCAATGGGCTGATATCTTCACCAAAGCTTTACCAGAAGATAGGTTCGAGTTCATTAAGAAGCATCTCAACATTACCTCCATACCTGACTAGCTCAAGTAGTAATCTTAGGAGTTTTTAAAATTTCCTGTTATTTTATTTTCTGTCTTTTAATTTATGTTCTGTACTTTGTAAACAAAAAATCAAAAATAGTAGGACCACTTTTTGGCTGATGACAAAAAGGGGGAGAAAGAGAGAGAGAGAGAGAGAGAGAGAGAGAGAGAGAAAGAAAGGAGAAATAAGTAGAAAAGGAGAGATAAAAAGAAAGAAGGAAAAAAAAGAAAGAGAGAAAATAGAAGGAGTTGAAAAGGAGAGGAAACAGGGAGAGAGAAAAACAAAGAAAGAAAAAGATGAAATTTAAAGACTTACATTTTTTATGAAGACAAAAAGATCCTTGATCAAAAAGAAGAAGGATTATTAAGCAACTTATTTTTTCATTTATATTAAGGTAAAAGTATTTTGATAATTAAATCAAAACACAGTTTAAAAGTACAATATTATGAGAACCTTCTGAGCATATGCATTAAAATGTTTTTATGATAATAATTAATGACTTAAACATGTTGAAAATAAAGTTTTTACAAAACTGGAAATCTGTATTCGAATACGAGGTATCGTAGTCGAATACAGACTCTAAGTCAGAAGCTAAAACTAAATTTATGTATTCGAATACGAAATATCGTAGTCGAATACAGATTGCAAGTCAGTGGCAAAAACTCGAATCTGTATTCGACTACAACCTTGTGTAATCGAATACAACTTAAGTCTGTAGCTATTTTTAAACATCTGTATTCGACTACAACCTTGTGTAATCGAATACAACTCAAGTCAGTGGCAAAAATCCCGAATCTGTATTTGACTACACGTTCTCGTAGTCGACTACATAGTTCAAATTTCAAATATAATCAGAACGTTTTACAAGTGTATTCGAATACACTGAGACTGTATTCGAATACAACTTCGAAACAATGCAACTTTTCAGTTTTGAAACATTGCACATGTTCATTAAAAATGTTTGGGAACCTTTGCCATTGATCTGAAGTGTTACCTATGAAGTATAAATACTTCAAACGTTTCAAATTTCGTTTAATAACTTTCAACTGACTTTCTAGAATCAATTTTCTGAAACATCAAACACTTCAAAACTTAACTTTCATATTTTCAAGTACTTGCTTTTCATTTCCATATCATTAAGAAAGGTTCTCAGTTATACTTGGAAGTGTGATTGATTAAATATCAAATACTCAGTATTATAACCTTGTTCTTAGTCAAGAACATCATTACAAAATCATTGTATCACTTGAAGGATTTAGTGTAGATTCTTCAAGTTGTGTTAACAGAAATAGTGGTGTACTATCTTCTGTTAAGTGTTTGTGAATCTGTAACTTAGTCTTAGGGTTAGACTTGTAACATATTCATACAAAGTGGAAAATCTCTTGTGGTGTGCAAGAGGACTGGACGTACCCTTGGTTGTAAGGGGAACCAGGATAAATCTTCTGTGTGTTTTTATCTTCTGCCATTTACTGCTTTCATTTACAAACACAACAAATATTTGAAACAAAGTTAAAACAGTCCTTTAACAATCTTCTGATCTCTAAAACAGAAAAATTGTCCAACACCTAATTCACCCCCCCCCCCCTCTTAGGTGCAACTCTGTTCTTACAATTGGTATCAGAGCAGGTTTTTGGTAATTTGCTCCTAGATCCATGGCTTCCGCACAACCTGTTTTTAGAGATGGTGGTAGCAGTAACAAACCACCCTGCTTTGTTGGTGAACATTATGACTTCTGGAAAATACGTATGCAAGCGTACCTTGAGGCTCAAGGAGACGACATATGGGAAGCAGTAGAAAACGGTTCATATGTTCCAACAACAGTTATCAACAATAAAGAGGAGATAAAAATAAAAGCCTCTTGGACAGATGACGAAAAGATAAGAGTACTGTTTGATAAGAAAGCAAAAAATATGTTACAGTCTGCATTGGGTATGGATGAATTCTTTCGCATATCCCATTGCAAAACAGCAAAAGAGATATGGGATACATTGGAAGTAACCCATGAAGGAACAATTGAGGTAAAACGTTCAAAACTGAACACTTTATCTCAAGAATACAAATTGTTTAAATGCAACCAGGAGAAGCAATCCTGGACATGCAGAAACGTTTTTCCCACTTAACCAACCACTTAACAGCACTAGGAAAGAATTTTACTAATGATGAATTGAATCTAAAGGTTCTAAGATCATTAACCAGAGCATGGCAGCCAAAAGTGACAGCAATCTCTGAAAAGAAAAGTTTGTCAAAGATGTCACTTTCAGCACTCTTTGGAAAGTTACAGGAACACGAAATAGAATTAGAAAGACTTGAAAAGAATGAAAATTCTGAGAAGAAGACGAAGAATATAGCATTAAGAATAGAATCAAAGGAATTAGTAAATGAAGAAGACTCAGATGAAGAGAAAAACATCACCCTCCTTGTCAAGAAATTCAGCAAATTTCTTCAAAGCAATAAAACGTTTACAAGAAAGAAAAATTTCAAGAAGAAAGATGCTTCTATTGCAAATCAGAATTTTACTTGCTTTGAGTGTGGAAAACCAGGACATATGAAAGCAGAATGTCCAAATATTATCAAGAAGAGTTCTAGTAAGAGAAAAGAATTCAAAAAGGCGTACATTGCATGGGAAGATAATGAAGTAAGTTCTTCATCAACTTCAGAAAGTGACGAATGTGCAAATGTTGCCTTGATGGCATCTCATCATTCTGATAATGAAGAAGAGGTTAGTAGTAATATTATTTGTTATGATAATGATGATTCTTGTGCTGAAAATAATGATGCACAACATGCCATTAAAGAACTACTTAATGAATGTAAAAATCTGTACAAACTAGTGTCAAATCAAAAGAAACAGATTTCTTCTCTAAATAAAAATATTGACACTATGGAACAAAATTTTGATAAACAAAAACAGATTTCAACATGCATTAAATGCGATTCGCTTTCCTTTAAAATTGTTCAAATGAATAGAGTCATAGAAAGGTATGAAAAGGGACAATTTGGATTGGAGAATATACTTAGCATGCAAAGATACTCAAATGACAAAAGAGGACTTGGTTATTCAAAATTTGATAAACCAAGTATTGATAAAACTATCTTTGTAAAAGCAAGTAACCAATCTAAAGAAGAGAAAGAAATGGCTGTTCAAAAGAATCATCTTTGTTTTAAGAAGAATATTATTCAAAAGAAACCATACTTTCCCAAAAAGAGTCCAAAGTGTTTTTATTGTGGTCTAAATGGTCACACACCAAATTGTTGTCATGTTAGGAACATTGGTGTTCCACAAGGACAGTTTGTGTGGGTAAAGAAAGGAACTAACCTTAAAGGACCCAAAGCACTTTGGGTACCTAACAAAATATAAATTCTGTTTTGTAGGAAGACACACAAAGGACATCAAATATGTGGTTCTTGGATAGTGGATGTTCAAGGCATATGACCGGTGACAGAACAAAATTTTCAGCACTAACTCTTGAGTCAAAAAGTCATGTGGTCTATGGAGATAATAACAAAGGAAAGATATTGGGCATTGGAAAAGTTGGCATGGCTCCGTCTCCTTCAATTGAAGATGTACTCTATGTTGAAGGGCTAAAACACAATCTCATAAGCATAAGCCAACTTTGTGACAAAGGTTACAAAATCACTTTCAACAAAAATGATTGCATTATCCAAAACGAGGTAACAAATGAAACTCAGTTTATTGGTAAGCGTTTCAAAAATATTTTTACAATTAATCTTGATGATTTATCCTTAAAAATGAAATGTTTTATGGTAAGTGACAACAATGATGCTTGGCTATGGCATAAAAGATTTGCACATATCCATATGGATCATTTAAACAAGTTAGTCAAGCGTGTACTTGTTGTAGGCTTACCAAAAATGAAATTTATTAAGGATAAATTATGTGACGCTTGTCAAAAAGGTAAACAAACTAAAGTTTCCTTTAAACCCAAAAATATTAGATCAACTTCAAGACCACTTCAATTAATACACATGGATTTGTTTGGACAATCAAGAACTAAAAGCCTTGGTGGAAATTCATATGGACTAGTTATTGTTGATGATTTTTCAAGGTTCACATGGACCTTATTTTTGGAAAATAAAAATGATGCTTTTAAAGCCTTTCAGAAATATGCCAAACTAGTCCAAAATGAACAAGCAACCAAAATTGTATCAATTAGAAGTGATCATGGAGGAGAATTTCAAAATGCATCTTTTGTAGATTTTTGTGAAGAAAATGGGATATTCCATAATTTTTCTGCACCAAGAACACCTCAACAAAATGGAGTTGTTGAGAGAAAGAATAGATCATTGGTGGAACTTGCAAGAACAATGCTGAGTGATTCAAGTCTACCAAAATACTTATGGGCAGATGCTGTAAGTACAGCTTGTTATGTATCCAACAGAGTCATGATCCGACCAATGCTGAAGAAAACTCCATATGAACTCTATACAGGAAGAAAGCCGAACATCTCTCACTTCCACATATTTGGATGCAAATGCTTTGTGTTAAATAATGGTAAGGACAATCTCGGCAAATTCGATGAGAAAGCCGATGAAGGTATTTTTATTGGGTATTCATTATCTAGTAAAGCTTTTAGAATTTTTAATAAAAGAACATTGATAGTTGAAGAATCTATACATGTATCTTTTGATGAAACTAACCCCTCGAAAGAGGTTAGAATTATATATGATAATGATGATGAAACAAGTACAGAAAATCAAGTTGATCAAACAACTCAAACAGACGAAATCAACACAGAACAACTAGATCAACACACTGATCTTCCTCAAGAATAGAAAACCCATCGTGATCACCCGATTGATAACATAATAGGTGAGATCAACAAAGGAGTCACTACAAGGCTGAATCTCAAAGATGCTTGTTTAAATATGGCATTTGTTTCTCAAATAGAACCCTCCAAAATTGGTGAAGCACTCAAAGATGATCAATGGATACTTGCCATGAATGAAGAATTAAATCAGTTTGAAAGAAACAAAGTTTGGGAACTTGTTCCAAATCCAGGAAATAAACACATCATTGGTACCAAATGGGTGTTTAAGAACAAATTAGATGAAAATGGAATAGTTATCCGAAACAAGGCAAGATTGGTCGCACAAGGATTCAATCAAGAAGAAGGGATTGATTTTGATGAAACATTTGCTCCAGTAGGAAGATTAGAAGCAATCCGATTACTACTTGCTTATGCTTGCTCCATGGGTTTTGAACTTTTTCAAATGGATGTCAAGAGTGCGTTCCTAAACGGCTATATTAATGAGGAAGTCTACGTCAAACAGCCACCTGGGTTTGAAGACTTCAAAAATCCTTCACATGTCTTCAAATTAAAGAAGGCACTTTATGGGTTGAAACAAGCTCCAAGAGCATGGTATGATAGATTGAGTAAATTCTTATGTGAACATGGATTTGAAAAAGGTAAAGTTGATAAAACCTTGTTCATTAAAAGAACAATGGATCACACTTTACTTGTTCAAGTCTATGTGGATGATATCATATTTGGATCAACCAACAATGAAATATGTGAAGAATTCTCATTAATGATGCAAGGAGAATTTGAAATGTCCATGATGGGAAAATTAAATTATTTCCTAGGACTTCAAATCAAGCAACTTGAGAATGGCATCTTTATTCATCAGTCAAAATACTGTAAAGAACTACTAAAAAGATTTGAGATGGACAGCAGCAAAGAAAGTACAACTCCCATGGGATCTGGTATGTATGTTGATAGAGATGAAAATGGTAAATCAGTTGACATATCCAGGTATAGAGGTATGATTGGGTCTTTATTATATCTAACGGCCAGTAGGCCAGATATTATGTTTAGTGTTTGTTTGTGTGCAAGATTTCAGGCAGATCCAAAGGAATCACATCTGGTAGCAATAAAGAGGATAATGAAATATCTCAAAGGAACAACCAATGCTGGCCTATGGTATCCAAAAGGTAGCATATGCAATCTCATTGGTTATTCTGACTCTGACTATGCAGGATGTAAGACGGATCGAAAAAGCACAAGTGGCACCTGTCACATTCTGGGAAATGCACTAGTCTCATGGTCTTGTAAGAAACAAGCATGTGTGGCATTAAGTACTGCAGAGGCAGAATACATAGCAGCAGGCAGTTGCTGTGCGCAAATCCTTTGGCTTAAGCAACAACTCTGTGACTATGGACTTGATCTGGGATGTATTCCTCTGAAATGTGACAATACTAGTGCCATCAACATCACAAAGAATCCAGTCATGCACTCTCGAACCAAACATATCGACATACGTCATCATTTTTTGAGGGATCATGTTCTAAATGGAAATGTTGAAGTTACCTTCGTGGACACTCATAATCAACTGGCAGATATATTCACAAAGCCACTGCCCAAAGAATCATTTTACAAGATACGAAGGGAACTAGGCATTCTAAATGAGAGTGATCTCTGAAAAGGTTTGAAAGATCTATAAGTCATATCATTGTTAATTCTAAATTTTTTCATCATTCTGTTACTTGATATATGTTTCTGTGATACCTATGTATGTCTTTCTACCTGTTTGAAATATTTTTTTTGTCTGTTTAAATGTTAAAATTTTTATCCAGAATCAAAATCCTTACTGTCGTATTCGAATACAGACAGTTGTAGTCGAATACATGTTCCCTGTAAAATCTGTATTCGACTACACAAGGTCTGTAGTCGACTACACTTTCGAAAATTTTTATATTTAAAAGGGATTGTTAACAGTATTAGGTTACGAATACAAAAAAAAAATCTGGTAGCCGATTACAAATTCAAAATTTCTGATTCCTGATCCTCAAAATCTTCATCCAAACCTTTTCCTAAAAACCTTCATACTGTCATACCTAAACATTCCCCCTCATCATCCATTGCATCTAAGATTCTGTAAGATCAAAAATCAAAACCCTAAATCCCCAAACCCGTAAACTTCATCTTCTAAAAAAAAAATGGATGCACGCAAAAGAGGACCAAGAACAAAGGTAGCTTCTGTGGGTCCTTCAAAAAAAGCAGAGAAACGACAATATGGCTGATCTATCCAGATTGCTTCATTCCCCAGAAGAACTGGACAAATTCAGAACTCACTTTTCTGATAAAAAGCTGGTAACACCCAAAATTGGTACTCTTGATTCTTTTTCTAAGTTTAAATTTCCTGAATTGCTGAAGGCTCAGAAATTGGAAGAATTTATTGGGTATAATGGTCCCATTTATCCTGACCTAGTTAGGGTTTTTTACTGTAACTTAGAAAAGGATGGCAATAAATTGGTGTCTAAAGTTAAGGGAAAAGTTATCAAGTTAGACACTAAAATTATTGGGGAATTTCTGCAAATACCTTCTGAAGGTCAGAAGTTGTGCCCTGGACACTTATGTGAATGGGTTAATACAACTAAGTATGATGCTTATCTTTCATTGTGCCGTTTTGACAAAGGAACTATGGAAAGAAAACGGACACAATCTGGTTCTGAATATGCAAGACAAAGATATGGTGTTGGTAATCTGACTGTTGACAACAGATTACTACACTATTTCTTATGTTACATACTGATTCCAAAGGCAGGGAACTATTCTCAGATCTCTGAGTTTGAACTCCAAGTCATGACTTTTATGACAGAAGGTGCTGAGTTAGATTGGGCATACTTTGTTCATTCTGTCCTATATGCCTCAAAAGATGCTATAGCCTTACCATATGCACGAGAAGTCACCAAAATAATGGATCATTTTAAGGTTGACTTCTCAGGGGAAGTGCTATACAAGACCACCAAGGACAATCTACTGGATTTAACTGTTCTGCCCAGTATGAAAATTGTTTGGAGTGAATCACTTCAAAGTTATGTTCATAAGGGTGATGTTGGACAAAGTTCATCGACTGCCAATCCAGAAGATGAACCAGAAGCACCAATAGCTGAAGCACCTGTAGCATTACCAGACCCAGAACCAGAAGTAGCAGCAACAGCTGCAGAACCATCACATACTGAAGACATCATCACCAATAGAATGATCATGGACAAACTTAACATCATTCAATCCTTTGTCACAGATCAGTTCCAACAATTGAATGAGTCTTTCAGTAATCGAACCCAGACAATAACTGCTATCTTTGACCAAAAATTCCAAGATCTGGGAAATACCATCCATACACAACATTCATTTTTTCATCAAGAACTGAGTGACCTGTCTGACAAGATTGACCATCTTCATATACCACCCAACTCAGATGATTAAATCTGGCTACTTGCAGTTTTTTTTTTGTTTTGTTATTTATATTTCTCTACTGTTTAACTTTCCTGTATTTGTGTTTGTTAAACTCTTTAGAATTCGTGTAATTGTAAATTATGAACATATTTAATTTAAGCTGTTTTCTTTAGATAATCCTGTGATTGCCTCTGTTTATCTATTACATAAGTGCATATCTTATTTTGCTATGTGATATCCTCTTCCTTTTTGATAATGTCAAAAGGGGGAGAAAAATGTGTATATATATTGTTGTTGTGTTGCTGTTGCATTTTATGATGAAACAGTTCCTCCAACACTTAAGAAGCAGAAACAGTTCCTCCAACACTTAAGAAGCAGAAACACATTTATCAAGGGGGAATAAGCACACATCTAGGGGGATAAATCAAGACGTTTTGAAATCCAAGCAACAAGATTTTTGTCATCATCAAAAAGGGGGAGAATGAAATTTAAAGACTTACATTTTTTATCAAGACAAAAAGATCCTTGATCAAAAAGAAGAAGGATTATTAAGCAACTTTTTTTTCATTTATATTAAGGTAAAATTATTTTGATATTAAATCTAAACACAGTTTAAAAGTACAATATTATGAGAACCTTCTGAGCATATGCATTAAAATGTTTTTATGATAATAATTAATGACTTAAACATGTTGAAAATAAAGTTTTTACAAAACTGGAAATCTGTATTCGAATACGAGGTATCGTAGTCGAATACAGACTCCAAGTCAGAAGCTAAAACTAAATTTATGTATTCGAATACGAAATATTGTAGTCGAATACAGATTGCAAGTCAGTGGCAAAAACTTGAATCTGTATTCGACTACAACCTTGTGTAATCGAATACAACTTAAGTCTGTAGCTATTTTTAAACATCTGTATTCGACTACAACCTTGTGTAATCGAATACAACTTAAGTCTGTAGCAATTTTTAAACATCTGTATTCGACTACAACCTTGTGTAATCGAATACAACTCAAGTCAGTGGCAAAAATCCCGAATCTGTATTCGACTACACGTTCTCGTAGTCGACTACATAGTTCAAATTTCAAATATAATCAGAACGTTTTACAGGTGTATTCGAATACACTGAGACTGTATTCGAATACAACTTCGAAACAATGCAACTTTTCAGTTTTGAAACATTGCACATGTTCATTAAAAATGTTTGGGAACCTTTGCCATTGATCTGAAGTGTTACCTATGAAGTATAAATACTTCAAATGTTTCAGATTTCGTTTAATAACTTTCAACTGACTTTCTAGAATCAATTTTCTGAAACATCAAACACTTCAAAACTTAACTTTCATATTTTCAAGTACTTGCTTTTCATTTTCATATCATTAAGAAAGGTTCTCAGTTGTACTTGGAAGTGTGATTGATTAAGTATCAAATACTCAGTATTATAACCTTGTTCTTAGTCAAGAACATCATTACAAAGTCATTGTATCACTTGAAGGATTTAGTGTAGATTCTTCAAGTTGTGTTAACAGAAATAGTGGTGTACTATCTTCTGTTAAGTGTTTGTGAATCTGTAACTTAGTCTTAGGGTTAGACTTGTAACATATTCATACAAAGTGGAAAATCTCTTGTGGTGTGCAAGAGGACTGGACGTACCCTTGGTTGTAAGGGGAACCAGGATAAATCTTCTGTGTGTTTTTATCTTCTGCCATTTACTGCTTTCATTTACAAACACAGCAAATATTTGAAACAAAGTTAAAACAGTCCTTTAACAATCTTCTGATCTCTAAAACAGAAAATTTGTCCAACACCTAATTCACCCCCCCCCCCTCTTAGGTGCAACTATGTTCTTACAGAGAAGGGGGGTTGAATTGTGTTTGACTTAACTTGAAACTTTTCCTGTTTTAATACTTTCAAAACAAAACTTGATGTATAATTAAAACAGAGTTAGCAGCGGATAAAAATAAAAATAAAAACTCAAATTTTATACTTGTTCACCGTTAACGAGGCTTCGTCCAGTCCCTTCGCCTTGAAGGATTTCACTAATTCAAACTTGAATTACAACCTTGCTACTGACCCTCCAAGTCAGTCTTCTCAATAGTCTAACAATCCTAGACTTCTTGAGGAAAAACAGCTCCTGTTCTTCAGCCAATCTAACACCCCAGATTGTAGAAGAATTCTCAACACTACAAATCTAATTGCCAAGTAACCTGCTACCTCTACTGACTCCCACAGCTTGTAGACTCTACTTCAACAACTTAGATTTGACAAAGTGGAACGAAAACAACAAGAGTACTTGCTTTAAAAACTAAGACTCAACAATTGACTTATATGAAAATTTGAGAGTGTTTGCTTTTGAAGTGTATGACCCTTTTGTGATTTTTGATGCTGAACATTCTGCCTTGTGCCTCCTTTTATAGATGCTGATTTGGGCCTCTTCCAATCCTTAAATTCGAGCTAAATATTGCTGGATTCTCTGGCAAAAATAAATGGACCAATCGGGCTTCAATTAATTCCAAAACATATCTTTTTTAAGCCTTAGATTTCTTTCATAAATTAACTGGCCAATCAAATCTGTTGGTTGTTCCCGCCAATAGCTTCTGACTTCCATGCTCCTTCACTTTAATTAAAAACAAATCTTTAATAATAATTTGATAAAAATATCTTCAGATCCTCACCATTGATTCCCATGATCAAATCTGCACCATGCGATATTCCACAGCTGGACCAGCCTGATTGCTAAGCTATTATCCTCTGAATTCAGCCATTCCTGGACCACACTTCATAGCCCTCTGATCTTCTGATTTCGGCCTTCCTGGATGCGCGCCTGATCAGCTATGAACTTCTGGATTCGGCCATTCCTGGACTGCACAGCCTGTCCCTCTAATTTCGGCCACTTCTGGGCCATGGTCTGATTTTCTGATCTTGACCATCACTGGACTCAAAAAGTTATTTCTGAACCATTGATCTGGATATTTTTACTCTGATCTGGACAGATTCTGGAATTTGGTCTGGAACAAGCTGAAATTAACTTGAATAAAAAATATTTCAGTCTGGACATTTTACCTTTAATTTTGGACCAGGTATGGGTTGATTATGGAACTCATTTCTTTTGTTCTGGACTTAGTTCCATGCCCTAAATCATGCTATCTCATGGTTTGGGCCAAATATGAATTGATCCTCTTGTTTTGGACTCATAAACATACCTTCTGGTCAAGTCTGGAACAAGTCTGGGCTGTGTAATTTTTACTGCCAGGCCATCTTCTGGTCGGAATAACTTTTGGAATAAAATTGATATTTGATTCCTGTTTGTCTTGATCAACTCTCCTTCTGGCAAGCTTTCCAATGGTATGATCCATGTTTCATTCTGATTTTTCTTCCTTCTGATATAAGCCAGCAAAGATATCTTCTGGTCAAGATTTTGACATTTCTGAAATATCTTCTGGTCATTCCAGAATTCATTTTTCTGGAATCCTTTGATCTCTGCTTCTGTTTCCTTCAGGTTCTGGGGCATTTAACTTAATAATTCAAGGTATAAAATAAGTTTACATTGAGTGCTTTTGTAAACATCAAAATCCTAAGTCTTAGAACCAACTTGGTTCCAACATTTTCTTCCAAAAATATATCTCATATGAAGAAAACATCATCTGAAGCTAGTGCTCCTTCATCATTCTTTCCATCATCACTGAAAAGGAAGTGCTCCTCAAGGAGAAGAGCTTCTGCTCCAGCCCCAGCCTCACCACATCCCTCGCATGAACTTCCTGAAGCAGTAGCAGAAACTGCTCAAGAACGTTCTGCTAAAAACAGAGAAAGTTCACCTGCCCAACCTTCAACCTTATCCTCAACAAACTTTCTCCCTTACTTCCAGTCACCTATTGATGATATGTGCACCCTACTTCCAAATCAGCACGTTTCCTCCATGTCACCATTATTCATTTCACCCCAGAAAACCAGCCCCTCACTCTTTGGAATAAGTCAATTTATGACTTTTTCTGATACACATAAACCCTCAATCAACCAGAAGTCCACCTCTAATCCCTCACCACCTATCATCATTGCCTCCACTCCTACAATCTCCACCCATCCTGCTCCTCCTATGCCTCCTCCTCCTCCTCCTCTACCAAAAGAACCCACCAACACTAAGATCATGGCTGCCCTCCAAACCACCATGGCATGCCAGACTCAACAAGATTTGGAGTCCACCTTGCTGCGCACCTGGATGACTGAGAAACTTGCTCCAAAACTTGGACTAGTTCCTCCTCCTGTTCATCCTTCTCTTTCTCCTCAACATGTTCCTGATCCTGCAAAGTCTTCTTCTTTAGAAGGATCCTCACCATCTCTGGCATCTTAGGATCTTTTTCTCATTCCTTTTTTGTTGTGAAAATGGGGAGAATTAATTTGAAAATTTTATATTAAGTTTAAGCTTTTTGTAATTAGATAGAAGTCCTTTTTGTATATGGTACTTCTGTATATCTTCTGACTTAATCTTACTATGTACTTATCATCTGATTTCATCTAATGAAAGTCTTTATTATGAATCCGTTTCCTCTTGAATTTGCATGATTTTTAATGTTCTGTCAAAATTAAATCACGGCACAAATTGAGGGGGAGCTTTTAAGCTCTTCAAAATTATAAATTAGAATCAACTTAAAATCTAAATTAACATAATTGTCATCATCAAAAAGGGGGAGATTGTTAAGACAAACTCTAATTTTTAAAGTTTTGATGATAATAAACAAAAGTTAATTAAGAACGTTAATTATGATTCTAAAATGTTATGTTAATTTAACTTGTGCTTTTGAGTGTATTTATTCAAAGATAGGATTCAAGGAAAGCCAAGAAATTAGCATAATAAAGAACAGAGAACATTCTTGACACAATCTGGAAAACGGAGAATGTTCTCCAAGTTCAAATATGGCCATGATAGCATAAAGACAAATCAATCTCCATTACTTAATTAAAGTTATTGCCTCTGGAATTTACATAAGTATTAAGAGTACTTGACAAGGAACAGATGTGATCAATTACAATCTAAAGAAGCCATTCGAATCACAAAGAAAAAAGGACATGAATTAAGTTGCCCAAGCAAGATTGAACAGTCTCCAGTTTAGTTGTCAACACTGATAAACGATCTTGACAATGTACAAGGCATCATGACAATTTCCAGTATGTTCAGAATATCATCCAAATTGATTATCAATCTTCAGGAAACTCAAAAGCTAAAGTTTCAGATTGATCATTAATCTCCAGCAACTTCATTTCAGTTTTCTACAACAACCTTCCATGATCTTTTTGAATTTGTTTCAATCAAGTTCAAGACTCCAATTCAAGCTACAAAGCATCATCACATATCTGCAATATTAAATGATCATTAAGCTCAAAAGATACTGATCAAGAACAAAGGATCCATCCCAGTCAAAACAGAAATTAAAAATAGTTAAAAGCTGGATTATTTTTAATTAGAAATATTGCCTCTAGTCAAGCCTGACAAGAGCACTACCAACGGCTCTATTGACCTCCATTTACTGCTCTCAAGCCTATAAAAGGAAGGCCAATGCTCAAGGAAAACGCATAAGTTCTAGTGCTAACAAGTCTCATAAAATTATTCACATTCTTATTCACATACTTGAAACTCTCTCATCACTCAAAAAAATCAGTCTGATCAATCCTTATTTACTTTGATATATTTGTACTGAATTCTTTGTAAAGAATCGAATCTCAAACAAGAGTTGAGACATCTTAGATGCTAACAAAACAATCTCATCATTATTGTAAAACTCAAACTATAAGAGTTTAGTATAGTTTGGGGTAGATTGTAAGAAATCCTATCAAGGTTGATAGGTGATTTGATTAATCTCTTTCTGGGTGGAATTAGATTAAAGTCTGTAACAAAGATCAAGGTTGATGTAAGTTAGGTGCTGTAAAACCAAGAAGGTTCTTGTTTTAAACACTTAGTGGAAAATCTCACAATTGTGAGGACTGGACGTAGCCCAAGTTGGGTGAACCAGGATATATTAGTGTGTGGTATCTCTTATCCTTTATCTCTTTATTTAGTTTAATTGTTTTTTAAGATTAAAATACAAACCTTTTTTTTTATTTATAACTAATCAAGAACGTTCTCTGTTTTTCTGATAAAACCAAGAGCGTTCTCTGTTTTCTGCATTCTTAACCAAAAACATTCTTGAGTTCAAATCTTAAGTTTTTTAGGAAATTTTAAAAAGCGAGATTTACAATTCAAACCCCCTTCCTTGTAAATCAATTTTTTACTCCAAAGAGCACATCACAGACAACTAAGGACATCCCTAAGATTTTTTCCGCTCTCCAAACTATCATTGATTGGCAAGTCCATCATGATTGGGAAAATGCACTCTTAAGCGAATGGATAGCTAATCAGCTGGCACCCAAATTAGGCCTGGAACCGCTTATGCAAAATCCACCTCTAACATTTCCAGATCTTCCTAAGCAATCTATCTCATGTTCGTCTGAGGGCTCCTCACCTTCACTGTCCCTTTTATTTCGTTCCAACCCATTGTTATCCTCCCTCTGCTTTTTGATTTGACAAAGGGGGAGAATTAATTAGGTTTTTAATTTTAAGTCATTCAGAAGTCTTTTTTGATATACTATGAACTTCTGCCTTTATTCTGTTATGAATATGTTATATTTGTATGAACCTACTGTAATTACTATGAACTTGGTATATCTGTTATGAACCTGTTACAATTGTTATGAACTTGGAATATCTGTTATGAACCTGTCATATTAACAATCTTTTGAGCGTCATGAAAAGTTATATTTTTATTCAAAAAATTATTTACTGTAAGTACAAATTGAGGGGGAGCCTTCTCTCAAAAATACTTAGAATCAAAATTAAAAAAATCAAATTAACATGTTTGTCATCATCAAAAAGGGGGAGATTATTGAGGCAAAATCCCAAATTAATGTTTTGGTGATAATCAAACGAAGTTAATTAAATCTTCTAATTATGATTGTAAAAATGTGTTGTTATTTAACATGTGCTTTTGAGTGAATTAATCAAAGATAGGCATCAAACATAACAAACAAAGATCGAATCAGAAGAAGCAAAATCAATATGCGAAAGCAAGACTGTTCTGGTTATTAAAACAGAAAAACGAAAATCGATCTAGCTTTCACAACATCAATCCAAGAATAAAGCCTTCTTGAATTCA
Organism: Cicer cuneatum; assembly: GCA_037974295.1. Classification (NCBI taxonomy): domain Eukaryota; kingdom Viridiplantae; phylum Streptophyta; class Magnoliopsida; order Fabales; family Fabaceae; genus Cicer; species Cicer cuneatum. Next base: position 57,293,943 of record JBBPBO010001985.1, on the reverse strand, counting down.
AGATTGTTCTAGACTAAGAAAATGCATCAAGCTACCTGGAAAATCACTAGTATTTGTTACAAAGGAATAGAGTTATATACTCAAGATTATTTGGGACAGATTCGTCAAAAGAATCAACATAGTCAAAGCAATGCATGAAGAGTAAATAGAAAGATTAATCTCCAAAGTTGATGGCTAAGATAAGCAAGTACAACTTGAAAAAAAAAGATACTGCATCACTGACGCAAGTATAGAAAAGCATGACATACAAACAGCTGTCAAAAATGCAAAATCGAGTAGTTACCCAAAACAGAAACTGATAACTCTTAATCATATGCATATTTTTCCACTGTATTTAGTCTTATTTAGATTCAATCATTAGTTAATTTAAGGAATTATTGATATATTTTGTTGATTTTAGTTCTTGGATTTAATAAAATGTTGATGTTCTTATTTCCTTGATTAAGTAGGATTTTTTTCGTAGTTTTGTGTTGTTTCTTTGTTTTAGTGCAGTGCTGAATTTTGGTGAGAAAGCAACATGACCTACATGGAGTATTTCTTCCATATCTGGAGTTGTAGATGTCCAGTGGGAGTCAAACTAAGTGCAAATGAAAGCTAAGATCCATAACTACAATTTTCATGAAGACATCGGAACCAAATTCGGACTCAAACGGGGAGCAAAATTCAGTAAATGTCAACCATCAGATGTTGTGCGCCTGAAGCGCAAATCACGCGCCTGGGGCACATTTCTGTGTTTTTGAATATGTTTAAATGCGCCTGAAGTGCAAATTCCGCGCCTGGGGTGCGTTGCAGAATTTAAAAAACGAGTTTTTCCTATTTTCTAGGGATCTTTTGGTCTATTGGAAAGTTTAGAGACTTGTGCCCTAGCAAAGAAACTCAGAGACGGCTGTTCTACACCGTTGAAGGAGTTTTTATCAAGAATCATTCATGAATCTTTTTTGTAATTCTTCTTTAATCTCTATTTCTTTAATCTCTGTCATGAGTAACAAAACCTTATTTGTTAGGGATGAGTGAAACAAGATAAAACCCTTATTTGTCTGATTTGATTTCTTGTTATATGAATAAATTTATTGAATTATTTTTCTCATCTTTGTGCTTAATGCTTTTTATTACTTGATCAATTTTAAAATGTTTTACGATTCGTATTTTGAAACAGAAGTTGACTTTACGAATGCTTGAGATGAGAAATTCATGATATTGTAGTTTAGGGATAGATGCAGGTCATGAAACCAATTGAATTAGCTGTAGAGGCGGCAGTTTAAAAAGAGAATTTTTGTACTGTAAAGCTTAATCTTAATCTTAAATCTACTAAGGAATTAGGGGTTATTTGGAAATTAAAGGTTCTACCACTAAGACAATAGGGCAAGAATACTAAAGAGAATTCAGTAATAATTCAATAAAGGAATTCAGTAACTAGGATCAAATTAGAAACCAAGGTTGGACTCGTAGTGAAACTCATCCCTGACATTTTTCTCATTGTAAAAGTTCAATCTTATTAGTTTTGTTATTTCAAATATTATTCTAATCAATCCAGAAACTTTTTGTTGAATTTTAGCAAATAAATATAATTCGATAGTAAAACGCAATCCTTGAGTTCGACACTCGGTACAACTGTTTTAAACTATAGACTTAACAGTCTGTCTTTCAACGGCTATATGAGCTGGCACATGCCTTCAAGAAACCTAGAAAAGGAACCTCGAGGCAAAAGAAACAACATCAGTTCAAAGTGCAAGCAATCATTCACTTAAACAATCATTCTTGAGAAATATAAGCTCTTGAAATTAAGTAAAGGCTCCAGCTCTTCTTCACTATATTTAAGGATCTATTCTTTGAGTCTGATTGCTGAAAATTAAACTCAAACAAGTGTTGTATTTAAAGATTGTTTGAGTGTTTATTGGAGAAATCTTTTTAGCCGAAACTCAAATTAAAGATTGTTTGAGTGTTTATTGGAGAAATCTTTTTTTATTTAAAAGGTGACTTGTAAAATCCTTTCTAGATTTAAGGATCTATTCTTTGAGTATGATTGCTGAAAATTAAACTAAGTGTTGAATAAAGTATGATCCATCAATCCTTTTCAAATCATTTTAGTCGAAACTTAAATTAAAGATTGTTTGAGTGTATTGGAGAAATCCTTTTGTATTTAAAAGGTAACTTGTAAAATCCTTTCTAGACTGAAAGGTAATCATTGAAAATCCTTTCAGGGTTGAAAGGTGAAATATTGTAACTGGTCAAAATTGATCTCAAACATTGGTGGGAAAAGCAAGAATATTCTTGTTTGAACACTTTTAGTGAAAAAGCTCACAAACTCCACTTTGGGTGAACCAGTATATATTGTTGTGTAAATTCTATTTCCCTTATCCCCTTTTATTTTTCACTCACTTAGCACTAATCACTTCGTCAAGTTTTTGTTGTTATATTACTAACGAAGAACATTCTGCTTTTATTGTTTATCAAACCAAGACTAATCTTGAGTTAACAAAATTTAATACATAAATTTATTTTAAATAGGGAATCACAATTCAAACCCCCTTTTCTTGTGATCAACATTGTCATTTCAATGACAAAGGGACAGGACGATGGCGGATTTTGCCACCCCCACCCATGCACCCGACTAAGGGAAAAAAACCTGCATCACCCCTGTTTTTTAGCGGTTTAAAAGTTAGGCATGTTATTCAGTGTATGTTTTAATTATTATTTGATTGTGAAACATCCTAGGCTAATTGTTAGTAGTCCTAGTCAATACAACTTTCTGAGCATTGAATTAATTATTGCAGCATCGTTAGAAATAGGATGGTATGTGATCTCATTAGAGACACAAGACACATTAGATTACTCATATTTTACATGGTATCAGAGCAGGTTCTCATTCTGTGACCCGTATGTGCTTCACTACCGCTGTCGATGGTGGAAAATGCCGCCGACAACACCACATTTTTCAGTCTTTCAATTTTTTGACATCATACAGTCATCTATCGTCGTCAACTCTGGCTTCCTTTCTAGCAACCATCCACGACGCTACAGCTGCCTCAAAAGTGTTGCCTTCAATGTGAGTTTTTCCAATGACTTTTTTTTTCAAACACAGTCATGCTTTACACTAGTTGTCACTGTTCTGTTCTTTTTTTTTTACTCTGTTATAGTTGTGCCAACACCAGCTACCCCTTTTCTAGTGCGTACCAAAATCAACAAAACACCACCGTGCAATCCTCCAGCGAGCACGACAATGTTTTTCCCGTCGCCAACCGACACTGCACACGCTATCACGCGTGTTCGTCTTCTTTATGCGTGGGTCTGACGCGCCTCCACTAAATCTTCGACCACCTTCTGCATGTCTTTCATGATTTAGTGATTTTTCAGCAACCTCTCATCTTTCAACTCCCCCTTCTGTATTGTATCTGCTGTTGTGACAACTTAGTTTCATGGAGAAGGGATCATTTGCTCAGACAATTGTTTTATTCCCACCGACAATCAATTCAGTGGTGACTCTATTCCCACACATGAATCAAGTTAGTGGCACCTTTTATTCTCATTGACGATCAACTTGGTGGTGACTTCCCACATATGAATCATATTAGTGGTTGTTTTGTTCCCATCAATGATCAATTTAGTGGTGACCCTTTCACACATGAATCATTAATGGTGCATTTTCTTTTCAAACTAGTCCAACAATTGTCAACCTTACTTTTTTTTTGTTGTGATAAAATGTTATGATGTAACAAGTTTAAAGCATAGTATGCTTTAGGTTGAGATGGAGTGTTAAAATTCAGTTGATGTTTTTAATTATTCCTTGATTGTGGAACGCCATAGGCTAATTATTAGTAGATCTAGTCAATACAACTTCTTGAGTATTAAATGTAATCATTACAACATCATTATAAATAGGAAGGTGTGTGATTTCATTAGAGACACATGACACATAAGATTACTCATATTTTACGAGGCTGTCATCCCCGCCCATAACGGAATTCGGATTTCTCCGTCCACACTCGCACCCATGCATATATATAAAATTATAAATTTTAAAAATATATATATTATAATTATTATAATAAAATAATTATTATTAGACAATAATAAAATTAAAAAATATTTTCTATAGAGATGAGATTATAATTTTTAATATTTAAAAATATTCAATATGTACATGTATATAAAATTTAAAAATTGCAATAATATTACTAGTAGAGCGGTTTCGGGTGCGGGGTGAATATCAACACCTCAAACTCGTCTCCGCCCCTGCACCCAGTCAAAATGGGTTTTTTCCGCCCAAATCAAGACGAGTTCGAATAGATATCCGCGGATGCGGATTATGTTGTCATCTCTAATAAAAACGACTACATAAACACTTTTTAGCAAAGTTGGTTGAAAAGGGTAACAATGTACACATTTTTAGACTTAAAAGACCAATCTGTGACAAAAATTTAAATGACTAATCTGATACAATTAATTAACTTAAACGACGGCATATTATGTTTTATTGCATCCAAATTTCTTGAGTTGAGGCCCTTAAATGAACTAGCTGAAGAGCTATAACTAAGTTGTCATTATATATATAATGGCTTCTTTTCCTATTCTTCTATGTTTTTAAAAGCCCTCAAAACACACCTCTTAATTGGCCAATCCGGAGGACATTGCAAGGTGGAAAAAGAAGCTACCATTATATATTCATAACTTATAGAAATTTTTTGAGGCCTTTATTAAATCCAAAACATTGAGACCTACTACCATAGTTTAAGTTGCTTGACCTTGGTCGGTCTTGACTCAATCAATCGTTATCCGTCTTAACTAGAAATATTAAAACAGATCTGGAAATATTAACACAAGAGCACTGCTAAGTAGCACGAAGGGATTTTTAAAGAAAGACAAAAAGGAATACGTGTTTTAAAGAAGCCACAAACTTTTATTTCGTGTGAAAAACCATGGGTGATATTCATTCGTGTTTCTTCGCAGCGTTCTTTTAATAACAATTATCATTACCCATTAACACAATACTATACACGATGAATGCTATCATAAATTAGTCTTGTAGGTGGTGTATTATGCATGAGTTTTATAAGCCATTGGACTGAGAAGTTTCATTGAATCTTTTGTTGGTTCTTCCACACATTATATTTCCCTTTGTCAACTATCTATGCTTCCTGATCCCTGCTCTCCTACAGTCCACACTATGTTTTTATGGGATTTCATATTCTCCCTCAACACTCCATCAAAACCAATGGAAGGCACTACCAATATAAAAGCAGCTCTATTGTTTGAAGGAACCAATGAAGATTAACAACTCTATGAAAAACAAATTTGTCTTTTCTGAAATGAACTTGGAAAACTGCAGCAGGGTGTGTACATTGACAAAAGGGTGGCACAAACTTTGATTAGTTGAGACGAAAAGGATGGTGGTTTGTTGTAGCTACAACACCGTGGTTGCACAAGAGAATTCAAAATCTTTTGATTGAGATTCTAAGTAGATGAAGAATGTGATTGTTCAAGTAGAAAACAGCTTAATGTCTTTATTGAAAAACTAGTCACTAAATGATGCTACTCTTCATCTGTTGTTGTAGGTAGCTAGTTACCTTTCCCACACTGGTTTTATTGTTGACAGACAACAATATACCAACACTTGAGATCAAGACCTCTTCGACGACACAATATTTGAGCTGCAGTGTGTCAACTACATTCCACCCCTCTGCCCCTCGCCTTCACCACTGAAAGATGTTCTCTAGAAGGGTGTTCCCTGAGTACCTATTCCTAATAGGTATCTATCTGAGCATTGTTTATGGATTTAGGTCATGCAAGTTTTCAGGGTGGTTTGAAGGCGACACTCGAGCAATCAGCAGGAGGGAGAGGGGAAACGATAGTGTAGGGAAAGATCACCACAAGATCTAGTGGAATCTTATAAAGGTAAAAAAATTCTAGACAGCAAGAATGCATCAATCAATTCTAAAATTAAGTCTTAAAAAGCAGATAAAATACTAGACTTGAAGCAAAAAAAATTACTACCGAAAACTCTTGATTGTTGGCTTATAGTTTGTAGTTTATATCCCTCACTAAAATCTCTACACAACATTGTGACAATTGAACTGAACATGCACAAATTTGGATTAAAACAGTTTCCATAAACACAAGATGTTTGATCAAATACAACACAGCAGCCTGCATCACGTGACAGCTCCAAACTAACATGTTGAGAGTGATAGTGAGAGATTCATCTTTTTTATCTTCAAAATTGCCAGCATATCAAAACAGTCTTTATATATAAATATATAATGACTACATAAAAGATACTCAGCTTAGACCACATAAAATTTCAGGCCCTAGCAGATTAAATGAGATGAGCAGTTATATTTTGGCAAGTCTAGCAATAACATATCTCAACCTTGAGTAATTTCCTTTTCCTTCGCCTTGCATATGTCTTCCGCAGTCTTTATAAATTTCTTGGTCAAATCCTCAACCTGAATGCAGAAAAAAATATCAGAAATCAAAATTGTCATAGTTGCTGCATTAAGCATATATAACTTACTTCTTTTTCCAATCTTTTTATGTCATCCTTGGGAAGAATGGAGTTCAACTTCTTAATGGCATCCATTGCCTGTAAAATAAACATCTTCAATCACTGTATGCAGAAAATTAAGCTAAACCATGAAAGAAAGAAAAAATACTGTCAAGAGGACCACCCTTTTTCTCTGGAAATAGGTAGATAACCCAAAACCTAAGGCTGAAGCCTTATCCTGTTATTGCATTTCTCATTTTTGAAATATTTTATCTGGTCTAACAAAAATAAGGTCAATGTGCAAAAGCATAAACGGACTAAAAATCGAGGACCGACAGCGTATTTGAAAAACTTTAAGCATTTAAAAGCAGTTTAAGTCAATGATTAACGGAAAAAAGAAAACCACATAAAATGGCTGAAGAAATAGCAGGAGAGAACTCTCAAATCATTCAGCAACTACCATTTCCTTAATCAATTGCTTAAATTACTAAAAGGAAAATCCACCCAAAAAGAAAATCAAGAAATAGCAAAGCCACCAAACCTTTTGTCGAGATCTTCTAATGCTTTGCCGAGTATCCTCACAAGATTTAGTCACCACCTTATTCATAGCCTGAAATAAATGTCAAACAAAAGAATATAGAAGCAGGCTACTAAAACTAGAATGTTCAGTATAAACCAAATGTAAATATAAATGAAGTGTAATTAACATACCTGCATATGCTCCTTGGTCAATCTAGTCGTTTAAGGTTGGAGAAGTAAATTAGTCAATTCACTCTGAGAGGCATGAGTAACTGAATGTAAAATAGAATAAAAGCTTACAGTGGAATGACAGCAATCAATCTATCACCATCTGTTTTAGGATTTAATCCCAACGGAGATGAAACAATGGCATTCTCTAATTGTTTAAGTGTCTGCAAAAGTTTGTCATGTCATACGCAAAAGTTAGTCACATCGTGTCATAAGCAAAAGCTGTGTAGACATTCAGATTGAAGGGATTTCTAGCATCCAATACAACACCAACAAATCCAGTTACATACAATTAATTACTTCTATTTTCTCAAATTACTATTGGAGTCTATGTGGCGGTGCTTCATAGTGCAAATTTAATGCTGGTTTAGTAGCACTTTACAAATAGCATACGGGAACTTATAAGATAAAGTACCTGTGGATCATAAGGATTAACAGATAAGGTTTTTGGATCGAGGACTGAAACAAGAGCAACTCGGTTTAAAGGCATCTTCACACCACCAGTTTCTACAATAATGTGATCAAGCATTCCTGTAGAGACAAGACATGCTCATCATTAATGAATTGAGTATTAACTTTGACATTAAAAAATGATATAGGATGCACATCAATATACCTGCAGATGCCCTTCCTGTTCGAAGTTTGCTTAATTCAGCTGATAGTGCGGCCATTGCAGCCTCCATCTGTGAGGCAGCAGTTGCCTTAATATTAGGGCCAACATTTGGTGGAACTTCAATTGTACTAACACCCCCTTCATCCTCTAAAATGTATATACATATAAACCAAAACCAATGACCATCAACAATAAACCAACGTTACAAAATGAGTATATTAAGGCATTACTTGGAGAAACAGCTTAACTGAGCGCATATAGCATAAGCACTTATCATACAAGTTCTTATGTATAAGTTATCTCTATAAGAAAATATTAAATAAAGTCAAACTATTATCAAATCAATTGTAAGTTGTCTTCAAAAACCTATCTTGGAGAGCTTATAGAATTAAACTGAAATAATTTATGAATCATATCATAAGCAGATTCCTTAAGTTCTCCCAAACTATGTCACAAGTACTTAGATAAGATCAAATAAGTCAATCCAAACGTCTGGATTTAGATTCCAAAACGCAGTTACAAATGAAAGGTAAAATTATTTAAAGACGGTTTGATCAAACCGACTTACTTGACTTTCGGCCTTTGGCAAAGGCTCTCCGACTTTCTACAATGAAATTAGGCGTTTCCGGAAGAGTGAAGACTCTATTTGTATCATCAGATACAAAACATTTAATTGGGGAATTTGCACAAACATATAGAGCAGAGGTTGGGAGGCGAAACAAATTCCGGCATGAGAGTGCTCGTCTAACAATGTAACCAGCCATCATATACTTGTTTGATTCTAATATTATTCTGTTCATCAATAATAATAACAATAATAAAAATGAGTTCATGCAAGTATTTAAATACAAATAAAAAAGGAAAATCCGAAAAATTGAGTGAAACAAAAAGGACAATTTGGAATTTATAACTGTTTGTGGTGGCCGACGATGAACTCCGGCTGCGTTTTCCGGCGAGTTGAGTGCTGCGACTGGAATCCAAGTTGTGTTGTGATACGACGAGGGCAAAGTGGGAGTGAATAATGGGCCTATTCAAAACAAAAAACTGGATTGGGCTTCGGATTACAAGAATCCAATTTTTTATTATCAAAATAGTATAATAATTAGGTATATAATTGTTTCACGATTAAAAAAAAAGAACTAATTGTTGCTATGATAGTTCTCCATCACTCTCATAATATAAATAAAAATGGATCAAATAAAATAGATATATGTAGTCTAAAATTTAAATCACATACATTTATATTTTCTTTGATCAAGTTTGATTTGTACTCCCCTCTAATTATAAATATAAACAAAAGTCAAAATAAATTTTGTTTAAAATTAATATCAAATACATTTTAACTTTTTTTTTAATATTTGTTACCAAGTTATGAAACGGAGGGAGTGATAATTAACGCTTGAACTTGTACAAATCACAAATAAGTGAAAATCGTGTTTGTTTATTAATTTTTTTAGATAATTTATGGTTAAATATCAAAAGACTAATAATTTAAGGGTTTTGCTAATTAGTGCCCTAAGTGTATTGGTTAAGGAACCTGTAAAAGGAAAGTTTGTCTTGAAAATCAAAGTCAAAACACTTATCAAATTTATAAATACAATATTTTCCAATATAAATTTACCTCTTTTGTTTGTTTATCGAAAGACTCAAGACCACTCTTTAGCATACTCCATAACTTAATTTAGATTAAATTGCAATTTTGGTCCTCCATTTTATCAAATCGGTAATATTAATTCCTTATTTTTTTTCCTACAATTTTGACCCTCTATTTTTAAAGTTGTTAACATTTAGTCTATCTTCTTAATTTGAATTGCAATTTAGTGATGTAACAATCATTTAAATAATTTAAATAATGTATATATGATGATGTAAAAAATTATGTTGAGTTGCAATAAAAGATATTTGCTGAAAACTAAAAAACAATCTATACAATAGAATAAAGCAAAGATGATATTTTGGTAAGTTTGATAAGTGTCACTTAATTAGAGTGTTTAGGTAAATATAAAGTTACTATTAATAGAAATAATTTAGGAATTATTATTTTGTTTATATTATTTTGTTTTTGTCATTAAAAAAAGAACGGTTTTAAAAAAAAATAAAAAGTCAATAATGTTTGGGAAATGTAATAATTGACATGTGAGGTATTCAAAAAGTCTCTTAAATGGTTGGTTTTTCCAGGTGCACATATTCATTCCATAATCTGTTTTTTGTATCATTTGTTGTTGATTTATCCCATCCTTCCTCTACTAACGTTTGCCTTGTATTTTTTCTTTTGTTTAGGGTTTCTTATTTTTGTGGCTTTTGTGCAAGTTCTGTAATTTTTAGTTCGACAACATAAGGAGGGATGAGTATAAAGATATCTGCGAGAGGGTGAAAATTGTAACAATTGGAGACCATGAGAGTTAAGCTTCTTTCATATCTATGTTTCTTCTTCTTCTTCTTCTTCTTCTTCTTCTATTTGATACATGTAGAGCCATACAACTTTGTATTTGACATAAGTTGCTTGTTTTTTGTAGCTCTTGTATGATACTCTCCTTTTTTGCTTTAGATTCTTATGTGTATACCAATAAGTTCGTCAGTAAGTTCATCAATAAGTTCAAATTTATTGCTGTGGAGGTGGTTTCAATTTTATTACCTTTAATAATTTATAAATTTTTCACAGCTTTTTATAGCGGTATGATATGTAAATGACCTAAGACTCAAAAATTATAGATTTCTTTGCATAAGTTTTTTAAGTTGTGTTGTTAGAAAATATTTTCTACAAATAAATATGGATGAAGTAGAGTTGTGTTTTCCCTTTATATTTGGAAGTCTACATGTCACATCAATCATTGGGAGAGTACCAAATAAATTGTTTTTACTCTATCTTTTCTCTTTTTTATATGATATCCATCCTTTTTCATTTGTGTTTATAATGTTGTAAGAATTTTTTCGGAAGCTGATGGAGCTTTTTAAAGTGTGTAAAGAAAATTGTCAAAGGGATCGGTCAGTATTCATCTTCACATCATTTTAATTTGGATTCCTATTTGGTCATTTTCGTATTTATTTATTTCCGTGACGTAATCTTACGATTTTTTTATCTATATATCCTCTTTTTGAAATTTTAATACCAAAATGCCCCACTTTTGAAAATATATACGGAATTGCCCTACTTTTTATTACCTTCATGAGGTCTCTTCCCCAGGGAGAGACCTCCTGAAGCAAATGTTTTTTTGCCCTAGTGAGAGGTCTCTTCCCCAGGAAGAAACCTCCTGAAGGAAGTTTTTGCATTTTTTGCACTTTTTACAAAATTCGAAAATACCAATTATACCCTTCTGAATTTCCCAAACTGATTCACAAGTAATTAACATGTTGTTTTTTGTAAACTGATGTTGTTGTTGTTGGGTTTTAAGATTCTACCTCTGATTTATGAGTGTGATTTCTCCCTCTGATTCTTGCTCTGATTTCTGCAAGTGATGATATCCTCTGATTTCTGTGTGATTTCTCCCTCTGATTTTTGCGTGTGAGTTCTTCCTCTGATTTTTGCATGTGATTTATCCCTCTGATTCTTCCTCTGATTTCTGCATGTCATGATATCCTCTGATTTCTGTGTGATATCTGCCTCTAATTTGTGCATGTTAATTCTTTCCTCTGCTGTCTGCATCTGATTTCTTCCTATGAATTCTGCTGTGATTTATTTCTCTAATTTCTGCCTCTGGTATCCTCTGATTTGTGCCTTTGATTTCTCCCTCTGATTTTTGGGTGTGATTTTCTGCCTCTGGTATCCTCTTATTTATGTTTGATTTTCTTCCTCTGATTTCTGCCTGTGATTTTTTCCTCTGATGGTATCCTCTGATTCCTGAATGTAATTTGTGCCTCTGATTTCTCCCTCTGATCTGGATTAAATCTGGATTTGAGTCTGAGTTAAATCTGGACTAAGGCTTATCCTCTGATCTTGAATAATTCTGGAATAAATCTGGATTGAGTCTGAATTAAATCTGGACTAAGTCTTATGTTCTGGACAATCATTTCTTCTTATCTGGACTGAGTTTTATGTTCTGGACCATGCTATCTTCTGGTCTGGACCAAGTCTGGACCAAATCATTTGTTCTGGACCAGTTATCTTCTGGTCTGGACCAAGTATGGATTAAGTCTGGACTGAGTGTTATTCATGACCATGCTATCTTTTGGTCAAGACAAAGTCTGAACCAAGTCTGACTTATGTTTCCTTCTGACCTCCAGTTCCACATCTAGGAATTCGTCGAACTCGTAGAGGTCTTTGAACGAGTTGAGGTTGTTTTGGTTCATCCTCAATTTGATCGTTGTGTTCGTTGTAATTTTTTTTCAAATGTGATGTATTTTTTTTCTTTAATTTTATGTATTTTATTTTGTTTCATTTAATTAATATATATATATATATATATTTTTTTTTAAAATTGTTGTTGTTATTATTATTATTATAATTATTATTTAACAAATTTAATAACTTTTTGCTCAAGGTTTGAATTTACAAAATGTAGTAATACTACTGTCCAGTTATGATGTTCATTTATCATTTCATTCAAGGCTAGAGACTCACCTCAACTAACAGATTTATAAATACAAGTGTAATTTAAATGCAAGGGACGTAACACAACTTCACCAGACTCTTAAAATCAGCAGCCATTAAATTAATGTTTGTCTTCTTCCTGAAAAGAACATTGCCATTGAACATAACAATGCATATCAAGATATTCGTGTGGACTTTGATGAATACTATGGAGTTTGGGAATTAGGTTTATGGAGGATATCATCAGAGGCATAAATTAGAGGATATAATCACATGCATAAATCAGAGGATATAATCAGAGCCACAAATCACACGCATAAATCAGAAATTACATGCAGAAATCAGATAATACTATCAAAGGCCAGAAATCAAAGTAAGATATCACAAGCAGAAATCAGAGGATATCATTAGAGGCATAAGTTACACGCAGGAATCAGAGGATATCATCAGAGGAAGAAATCAGATGATGTCATCAGAAGGCAGAAATTACATGCAGAAATCAGAGGAAGAAATCACAGGCAGAAATTAGAGGGAAAAATCAGAGGATACCATCAGAAATTATCAACACAGGATACTAGAGGCAGAATCATATGATACCATCAGAGGAAGAAATCACACAGAAATCAGAGGCAGAAAATCACACACAAAAATCAGAGGGGGAAATCAGAGGGTGTCATCAAATGAAAACATCATTAGAGGATATCTTTCTTGGCCCATATCAGAAGAAAGCATAGTCTAGAAGGAGACTTGGTCCAGACCAGAAGGAAGCTTGGTCCAGACCAGAAGGAAGCTTGTCAGAGAGAGACTTGTTCTAGACCAGAAGGAAACATAAGTCAGACTTGGTTCAGACTTAGTCCTGACCAGAAGATAGCATGGTCATCAATAAGACTCAGTCCAAAACAAATGATTTGGTCCAAACCAGAAGATAACTGGTCCAGAACAAATCACCAGAGGATGTGAAAAATCAGAGGATGACACCACCAGAGGATACATCCAGATGAAGCAACCAGAGGATAAAAATGTCAGCAGAAGGCTCGGCCAGAGGAAACATCCAGAGTATACCAGAAGATAACTCCAGAGGATACCAGAGGATGTCATCAAATGCAATCATCATCAAAGGATATCTATCTTGGCCCATATCAAAAGAAAGCATAATCCAGAATGAGACTTGGTCCAGACCAGAAGGAAGCTTGTCAGTGGGAGACTTGTTCCTTACCAGAAGGAAACATAAGTCAGACTTGGTTCAGACTTTGTCCTGACCAGAAGATAGCATGGTCGTGAATAACACTCAGTCCAGACTTAATCCATACTTGGTCCAGACCAAAAGATAATTGGTCCATAACAAATGATTTGGTCCAGACCAGAAGATAACTGGTCCAGAACAAATGACTTGGTCCAGACCAGAAGATAGAATGGTCCAGAACATAAAACTCAGTCCAGATCAGAAGAAATGATTGTCCAGAACATAAGAGTTAGTCCAGATTTAATTCAGACTCAATCCAGAATTATTCTAGATCAGAACATAAGACTTATTTAAATTATAAATTATACTATATATTTAGTTAATTAACAAATATTTGTCTGCGTTTGAAAAACAAAAAGGCATCGTCAACATAACCTCTATTAAAACATGTGAATTATTAAAGCTGCCTCAACCTCTTTTTTTAAAATAAAAAAAATCAAAACAAAATATTAGTGTGGAAAAATGATAGTGCATGCTATATATATATATAAAAGTGTGGGAAAATGATCCTAATAGAAATATGGAAGTTACTTAGAAAGGTTTGTTAATAGTAGTAATTAGTTTGTTGATTGGTTGTTAATTTGTTAATTTTTTTAAAATTTGTTTAAGAATGAGTAGTAGATTACTTAATAGTTTTTTCTCTCTTTAATTATAGATATTCCCCTATCAAGGAAATACTGTGTTTAACAATGATTGCTTATTTTTTTTTGCTAAATCAAAAAACAAATTAATCATTTGAAATTTTTGGCTATGATCTATGGTTCAGAATTTATTTTTCTTAGGCTATTTATTCAGTTTTTTTATCCTCTTTCTAAAATTAATTTTCATATGCTTACAAATGATGTTTTGTGTTTTATGTGACAATTTAATCCTTTTATAATTAGGCTATAAACACTTTTTTTTTTACTTATTATACTACATTTAAATTGAAATAAGCATTATTATTGATGATAGGTATTTTAATAAATAAAAAATCTATTCATAATAATTTGTCACCGTGCAAAGCACGAGTATTTTAATAAAAAAATATTCTAATCATAATAATTTATTACCGTGCAACGCACGGGTTATACACTAGTTGAATTAAAACCAACATTTAAATAAAGTGTATAACATCTCCATAATTTATAGTGATCTTCTAAAGTAGTTTCTTAATCATGTGAATTAGTTCCCTTATTATTTTAGATAAATTGTGATATTGATTGAATTGTTGATGCCTACCTAAAATATAATGACTTTTTGAGAGAAAATATTTTAGATTTTGCTTATGAATGCTTTGTATCTAAATAAAATAAAATGGAAGGGAAAGCCGTAAGGATTTCATTACAAGAGATGGGGGGAGACGATATAGTAGAATAAGAAGCGTGCAAAGAGGATGTCTTGAGGGCTAGGGATTTGGATTCAAAATCAGGAGTTCACTATTCTTGAAGGGAGCAAACTCAAGCTTTATTGTTTTTCTAATTTTGGCTAAAGTAACATAGAATCTCTGTTATAGCCAAGTGGATCATAATTGTGTCCAACTAGTTAGTGAAAGTCTAAAATCTATTTTAAGTCATTGTGATAGTTTTTCTGTTTTTAGTTAGTTAGTTATGGTTGTAACTAACTAAAGGAAAAGGATAGCTATATAAGGTATGGCTTGTAACTTGGTAACGTAATGCAAGAGATAGTAAGTATTCTAAAGTCAATAAGGAAGAGTTCAATTGAGCATAGAGCAGAAAAATTCTAAGTGCTATAACATTGTACTCTAGTTTGGTTATTGAAGAAAGAAAATAAACAACTATCAGTGAAAACGTAGGAGATTATTGCTCTGAACCTTGATAATTCTCGTGTTTTCTTCATCTTTCATCATTTCAATATAAAATTCTGCATTCATATTCATTAATTGTGGATTGAAATCATAACAAATTGGTATCAGAGTCAGGTTCAAGAAGAAGGTATTTTCTTTCCTAAAAAATGGATGGAGCAAAATTTGATATTGAGAAGTTTACTGGTGATAACAATTTTGGGCTATGGAGAATCAAGATGAAAGCCTTGCTGGTGCATCAAGGACTACAAGATGCATTATTGCGCATTTCGAAAATGCTAGCAACATTGTCTGAAAAGGAAAAGAAATATATGGAAAGCAAGGCACACAACACCATCATTTTTTCCCTGGGTGATGATGTTCTCAGAGAAGTGGCAGCTCAAGACATTGCTGCTAGTGTTTGGTTGAAGCTTGAGAGTCTTACGTGACTAAGTCTCTAACAAACAAACTTTATTTGAAGAAGAGTCTGCACCAAATGAAGATGGAGGAAGGTATGTCCATTAAAGAACATGTTTCTTTATTCACCAAAAATGTTCTTGATTTAAAAAGCATTGATGTTGAAATAAGTGAATAAGATCAAGCAATCATGTTGTTATGCTCACTGCCACCCTCCTTTGAAAATCATCTGTGAAAATTAAAGATCTACATTTTTTATGAAGACAAAAAGTTCATTGATCAAATGCAAAAGGATATTAAGTCAACTCATCCTTCAAATTTATATTTGGGTAACTAAGGACTTAAGGTATTTAATATTAAATCAAAAATACATTTCAAATACAATATTATGAGAACCTTCTTGATAGCATATGCATTAAAATATTTTATAAAAATATTTAGAAACATAAACATATGTTTGAAAATAAAGTTTTTACAAAAACTGAAAATCTGTATTCGAATACGAAGTGTCGTAGCCGAATACAGATTGCAAGTCAGTAGCTAAAACTAAAGATCTGTATTCGAATACGAAGTGTCGTAGCCGAATACAGATTGCAAGTTAGTAGCTAAAATTAAACTTTGGTATTCGACTACAGCTTCGCGTATTCGAATACAACTCAAGTCAGTGGCAAAAATCTCATACATGTATTCGATTACGAGGTATCGTATTCGAATACGAAGTTCAAATTTTAAATAAAAACTGAACGTTATAGAAGTGTATTCGAATACATTGAGGCTGTATTCGAATACAACTTCGAAACAATGCAACTTTTCAGTTTTGAAACATTGCATAAGTTCATCAAAACTTTTAGGAACCATTGCCACTGATCTGAAGTGTTACCTATGGAATATAAATACTTCAAAGCTTCAGTTCTTACTCAGAACTTTTGACTTACCTTTTTAGAATCAATTTTCTGAAATATCAAACACTTCAAAAACTTAATTTTCATATTTCCAAGTACATGTTTTTCATTTTCATATCATTAAGAGTTCTCAGATGTACTTGGAAGTGTGATTGATTAAATATCAAATACTTAGTGTTATAACTTTGTTCTTAGTTAAGAACATCATTATAAAATCAATTAAAGTCAGTGTATCACTTGAAGAACTTAGTGTAGATTCTTCAAGTATTGTTAACTGAGATAGTGGTGTACTATCTTCTGTTAAGTGTTAAAGAATTTGTAACTGAAGTCTTAGGGTTAGACTTGTAACATATTCGAACAAAGTGGAAAATCTCTTGTGGTGTGCAAGAGGACTAGATGTACCCTTGGTTGTAAAGGGAACCAGGATAAATTCTTGTGTGTTTTACTTTCTATCATTTACAAGCTTTCATTTACTAACACAGCAAATTAAACAAACTCAAAATAGTCACTTGAACAATCTCACAAAAACTTTAAAAACAAAAAAATCGTCTAACACCTAATTCACCCCCCCCCCTCTTAGGTGCAACTCTGTTCTTACAATCTGGACACAATGATGTTTGGGAGAGAAACATTCACTTTGGAGGAAGTTAAGGTGACTCTAAATGCAAGAAAAGTGAAGAAGAAAATTATTGATATAAAGAGGAAACCAGTGATATTGAGGGGTTGTTTGCTCAAGGAAAAGCTGAAAAGAATGATGGTGAAAACAAGACCAAGAAAACTCGTTATCATTGTCATAAAGAAGGACATTTTCGCAGAGATTTCCCTGAAAGAAAAAAGCAATATCATGGAAATTACATAGATGAGAATGATGTTGTTGTAGTTGCTAATGGATATGAAAGCAGTGATGTATTAACAGTAACTAAAGAACCATGCTGAAATGAATGGATTATGGGTTCACTTTCCACATGACACCCAATCTAGAATGGTTTGATACTTACAACAAAACTGATGTTGGGAAAGTTCTAATGGGAAACAACATGGCTTGTAAGGTGGCTGGAATTGGAACTGTGAAGATCAAAATTGTTGATCGATCAACTAAAATTCTCTCTAATGTGAGGCATGTACCTGAATTGAAGAGAAATTTGATTTCCCTTGGTATGCTGGACCAGGCTGGTTTCACAATAAAAGCTGAAGGAGGAATACTCATGGTTTACAAAGGTACTTCCCAAATTCTTCAAGGAATCAAAAGCAGTGGACTACACAAATTGCAAGGTAAAACTATCACTAACTTTGTCAGCTTAATTTGTGTAACAAATGATATTTCTACAAAGATAGGCATTGTAGACTTGCTCATGTTAGTGAAAGAGGTCTGGAGGAATTATATAAGCAAGGTTTGATTGGGAGTGGAAATCTTTATAAGCTAGAATTCTGCGAATTCTATCTTTATGGTAAACAGAAAAAGGGAAAATTCAATACTAATACACATACTACAAAGGCCATATTAGACTATGTTCATTCATATATATGGGGACCTGCTAGAGTCCCTTCACTTGGAGAGGTCAGATTCTTTATAATCTTTATTGATGACTGGTTAATAAAGATGTGGGTTTACTTACTGAAGAACAAGAATCAAGCTTTCAAAAGTTTCACACAATGGAAGTCATTGGTGGAGAAACAAACAGGGAAGCAAATCAAGGTCCTAAGAACATATAATGGCTTGGAATACCTAAGTAAGGAGTTTATAGAATTTTGCAAAGATATGGGAATAGCCAGACATAAAACAGTGAGACTAACACTCCAACAAAATGGCCTAGCTGAAAAGATGAATAGGACCAGTTTGGAGAGAGTCAGGTCTATGTTAACCAATGCTAAACTTGACAATAGATTCTGGGGAAAGGCAGTAAACATAACTTATTACTTGATCAATAGGTCACCATATGTAGCTATAAGTTTCAAAACGCCTGAAGAAATATGGAATGGCATAGCACCAAGTTATGAGACTATGAGAATATTTGGCTGCACTACCTATATACATGTGAATGAAGGAAAACTTGAGCCAAAGTCTAAGAAATGGATCTTCTTAGGCTATCCTAAAAGAGTAAAAGGTTACAAGGTTTGGATCACTGAATCAAATGGAGGTAGAGCTATAATCAATAGAGATGTTATTTTCAAGGAAGATGATATGCTGGAAGTTGGAAAACCAAGCTCAATTAAAATACAAGAAAATGATCAAGTAAGTCAGGGAGCACAAATTGAGGTGGAGCTACCAAATCTTGATAAGCCTAACCCAGAAAGATCTGTAAGCTTAGCACAACATGAAACTAATGATGCTCAAGGTGGAGAATCAGAATCAACATATTGTCTTGTAAGAGATAGGGAAAGGAGAGAAGTAAGAGCTCCAGTAAGGCATGGATTGAAGGTGCAAACACGAAAAGGGGGTTGAATTGTGTTTGCAATACTTGAATTCTTTTGCTGTTTTATTGAATTGATGCAAATTATTTGATAAATAAATAATCAGATTTAGCAGCGGATAATCACAACATAAGAACACAGCAATTTATCCTGGTTCACCTTTAACTAGGCTACGTCCATTCCCTTCCTTCAGAAGACCTTTTTCACTAATTCAAACTCCTTTGAATTACAACACTACTGACCCTTCAAGCCAGTCTTCCCAAACAGTCTGACAACCCCAGACTTTTGAGGAACAACAACACATTGACTATACCAGCCAAGTCTTCTCAAACAGTCTGACAACTCCAGATTTTTGAAGAACAACAACACCTTGACTATACCAACCAAGTCTTCTCAAACAGTCTGACAACCCCAAACTTTTGAGGAACTTCACAACCTTAAACCTACAAGCAAAGTCTTTTTCTAACAACCTGACAACTCCAGATTTTAGAATAAACTTCAACACTATAGGATTTTATACAAGGGATCGAAATTAGAAATGAGTAATTACTTATGGAAAGTTGATACTCGCAATAAGCTTAAAGTGAACTAGAGTGTTTGCTTCTGAAAATTTATGATGACGATCTGCTTCATACTCTAAGAAAAGAACACTTAGAAAATGTTTATTTTTAAGCAAGTGTTTCTTTCCTTTGAACTCTTTGAATACTTAGGAATTTTTTGCTCGAGTTCTTCTATTTTTCGATGCTTTATTCTTCATCATTAAGCCTGTATTTATAGTTGAAATTAGGGCTTCACTTTGATATGATACTTTACTTCTGGAGTGTATTTCGATTAATTCTGTTTTGAGAATATTCTGGAGGTTTTTGCTCAGATTCTGTTTCTTGAGTATTTTGCTCCGATTCTGTTTTGAGCATATTTTTAGCTAGATTTTGTTTCTTGAGTCTTTTACTCCAATTCAGTTTTGAGCATTTTCTCAAATTCATTTTTTCTGATTTTCGTCTCTAATGAGATACTCTTATGATATCCTCTGACAGGTTCCTCTGATGATACCCTCTGATGACCATCGTCTGGTAATCATCCTCTGATGATATCTTCTGGTGATATCCTCTGGTATTTTTTGGAGGTATCTTCTGGTACTATCTGGTGACATCCTATGATATCCTCTGAATGTATCTTCTGGATGTATTCTATGAATGCATTTTTATCTTTTGATGACACCTTCTGCTTCTGATTTGTATCTTCTGGTGATATCTTCTGCTGACGTCATCTTCTGGTGACATCCCCTGGTGACGTCATCCTCTGATTTCTTCTGATGATGATGTCATCTTTTGGTGACGATATCCTCTGATTTTTGCTTATAGTGACGTCATCCTCTGATTTTTGCTTATGGTGACGTCATCTTCTGATTTTCGCTTCTGATGATGTAATCCTCTGATTTATGCTTCTGGTTACGTTTTTCATTCTTCTTCTAAGTTAAAATACGATTTTCATAAAATACATTTGTTAACATCAAAACTTTAATTGCAAGAACCAACTTGGTTCCAACATAGATATACAGATCTGGTTGCATATTTCTTAAATGTGGAAATAGATGAACAATGGACTGATCCAATCAGCTACCAGGATGTTGTTATTTGAGAAGACGGTAAGCATTGGAAAGGTGCTGTGATGGATGAAATGGACTCACTCATGAAAAATGACACTTACAAATTTGTGATAAAACCTAAAGATCAGAAAGTCATATTCTGAAAGTGGATTTTTAAGAGAAAACTTGAGATTCTAGGAGTTGAGAAGATGATATTCAAATCTAGACTATCAGCAAAGGTGAAGGTGCAAACACTGTAAGAACATAGTTGCACCTAAGAGGCGGGTGAATTAGGTGTTGGACAATTTTTCTGTTTTTAGAATTTTGGATATTGTTTAAGTGACTGTTTTAAGTTTGTTTATTCTTGCTGTGTTAGTAAATGAAAATTGTAAATGACAGAAGGTAAAAACACACAGAGATTTATCCTGGTTCCCCTTACAACCAAGGGTACATCCAGTCATCTTGCACGCCACAAGAGATTTTCCAATATCTGTTAGAATAAGTACAAGTCTAACCCTAAGACTTCAATTACAAATTCCTAACACTCTGCCTAAGATAGCACACCACTATCTTAGTTTACAACACTTGAAGAAAATACACCACTTTCTTCAAACAATAACTTTAATGATTTTTACAACAAAGTTCTTAATTCAGAACAACAGAATATAATAGTTTCTGCAAGGATATCAATCCAATATACTTTCAGGTACAATAGAGAACCTTTCTCAATGATATGAAAATGTAGAGCATGTACTTGAAGTATGAAAATATAACTTTGAAAAGTTCACAAAATATTTCAGAAAGTTGTTCAAAGTTCGTGGTAGGATTGATTAAGTTTAAAACTGAAGTTTTGAAGTATTTATATTCCAAGATAATACTTCAAATCAATGGCAATGATTCCCAAACATTTTGATGAACTTGTGCAATGTTTCAAAACTGAAAAGTTGCATTGTTTCGAAGTTGTATTCGAATACACTCTCAGTGTATTCGAATATGTTAAGACAAACTCTCAATTTTAAAGTTTTGATGAAAATAAACAAAGGTTAATTAAAAGATTGTTAATTATGATTCTAAGTATATTGTTAATTTAACCTGTGCTTTTGAGTGTGTTAATTCAAAGATAGGTTTCAAAAGAATCAAAGAAAAACAGCATCAGAAGAACATTCTTCATATTCTGGAAAACAGAGAATGTTCGCCAGACTGTGACAGCATAAAGACCCAACTTTCTCCATCACTTAATTAAAGTTGTTGGCTCTGGAAGTTACATGGATATGATCACTACATGGCAAAGAACACATAGGATCAATCCAAATCAAGAGGACATTCGAATTGAGAAAGATAAAGACTCTCAAACAAGCTTGTCCAGACTGTTATGGAAAAAGTAATTATCAGACTCCAGAAGATACCTCATGAAGTAAATTACCAGAAGATACATTCTGGAAATTACCAGAGGATACATTATGGAATTTAACAGAGGATACCTAAAGTACAAAAAGTCCAGAATGATCATCAATCTCCAGTCAGTTTTAAGCTCTTTACATCAAGCTTTCATGATCGTTTTTCATCTGTTTTGAATGGTTCAGAGCTTCAGTTCAAACTAGCAATATTATCTCTTATCAGAAGCATTAGAGGATCATTAAAAATTCAAGAAAGTTGATTCAAAATGCAAATACAGCTCAGCCTAAAACAGAAAGTAAAAAGTATCAAAAAGTAGGATTACTTTTTGCCTCTGGTCAAGTCAGACAAAGGCATCAACAACGGCTATATTGGCCTTCATTATATGTTCTCAAGCCTATAAAAGGAAGGCCACAGCTCAAGGAAAACTCAGAATTCAAGTCCTAACACAGCGATCAAAATCATCCACATACATACTTGAAGTTCTGAAAATCTCTTACAGAATCAGTTTTTAGTTAAATCGTTTTACTCTGATATATATTCTGATTTATCTGTAAAGAATCGAAACCTCAAACAAGAGTTGAGACATTTCAGATTCTAAACAATCTCATTATTATTGTAAAACTCAAACTATAAGAGTTTAATATAGTTTGAGGTAGATTGTAAGAAATCCTATCAAGACAGATAGGTGATTCGATTAATCTGATACCAGGTGGAATCAGATTAAGTTATGTAAACAAAGATCAAGGTTGATCTAGGCTAGGTGCTGTAAAACCAGAAGGTTCTTGTTTTAAACACTTAGTGGAAAATCTCACGATTGTGGGGACTGGACGTAGCCCAAGTTGGGTGAACCAGGATACATCTGTGTGTGGTATTTCTTATCCTTAATCTCCTTATCAAGTTTGATTGTTTTTAAGATTAAAATACAAAACCGTTTTTCTGTTTTACACACTAATCTGAACGTTCTTAGTTTTCTATTCAAACCAAGAACGTTCTCCATTTTTTCTGCTTCCTTAACCAAGAACTTTCTTGAGTTTAAAACTGAAGTTTTTCAGGAAATTTTAAAAAGGGAGATTTACAATTCAAACCCCCCTTCCTTGTAAATCAATTTTGCTACTTCAATTGGCATCAGAGCAAGGTCTCTAAAAAGAACACCTAACCAGTGTTAGAGAAAAAGATCTAGAAAATGTCTAAAGCAAAATACATTGTTGAGGGAGGATCCTCAAACAGACCACCATTCTTTGATGGTACTGATTATTATTTTTGGAAAAACAAAATGCAATTGTTTCTTAAATCACAGGACACAGGCATGTGGAACATCATAGTAAATGGAAATCATGTTCCAAGAATGAATCAAGAAGATCCAGCTTCAATAGAAAAGAAAGAAGCAGACTGGACTTCTGATGATAAAGCTAAGGTACTCCTAAACTCCAAAGCTCATTTATTCTTATCGTGTTCTTTGAGCAGGGAAGAAAGTGAAAGAGTAGACGAATGTGCAACTGCTAAAGAAGTATGGGACACATTACAAACTCACCATGAAGGCACAAGCCATGCAAAGAAACAAGAATAGACATTGGTATAAGAAAATTTGAGTTATTCAAGATGCAAGAAGGAGAAACCATTGATGAGATGTACGCAAGATTCACAACAATAGTGAATGAAATGCGTTCTCTTGGCAAAGCCTATTCAATACAAGACAGGGTAAGAAAGATCATGAGATGTCTTCTAGTTGTATGGAGACCAATGGTAACAGCTATAAGCCAAGCCAAGAATCTTGAAACACTTCCCCTGGAAGAATTGATAGGAACTTTAAGAGCACATGAAATACTGCTACAAGAAGATAAACCTATCAAGAAAGGAAAAGCAGTAGCTCTAAAGGCATCTCAAGAAAGCATCATACTACAAAGTGATGAAGAACCAGAAGAAACTGGACAAGAAGATGCTGATGAATAAATTGCTCTTCTCACCAGAAAAATACAAAGAATGATGAGAAGGAGAGATCAAATCAAAAAGGGATTTCCCAATAAAAATCCCAAAACAGAAGTTGATAAAAGCCAGATTACATGTTTTGGTTGCAATAAACTAGGACATTACAAATCTGAATGTCCATTAAATAAGAATAAACCAAAACGATTTCCTTTCAAAAAGAAATCAATGCTGGCCACATGGGATGACTCTGAAGAATCAGACACAGAAGAAGAAGAAGCCAACATATGCTTGATGGCAGACACAGAAGAAAACGAGGTAATAGATTCTGAACCCTGCTCTCTGTGTGAATTAATGGGAAAGGAATTTGACAACTTGCTAAATGATTCGAACACTCTCATACAAAAATGCAGTTCTTTAAAAGAACAAGTTTTTAAAGAAAAAGAAGAGAAAGAAAAGGCTCAGGCCATGATTGATATTCTTAAGAATACCATTCAAGAACTGAGAGAATCAAAACAGCAAGGTTGTGAAATTCAGAAAGGTCAGGAACGTTCTGCAGCTAAAATGGAGAACGTTGACCTTAAATCTGAAAATGAAATATTGAAAACTGATTTGCTTAATTTTATAAAAGCTACTGAAACTTTTCAGAAAATCATGGGATCACAAATAGGAATATTCGATAAAGCTGGTCTTGGTTTTGATCAATCTCAAAAAAAACAAAATATATGAAAACTTTTTTATTCCGGAAAGCAAGATCGAAAAATGCAAAACAAAATGTTCATACTGTAAAAAACTTGGACATTTGGAATTTGCTTGCTATTTCAAAAAACAGGATGAGAAGAATAAGAACAGAAAGATATTTGAAAGAAAAGAGCCAATTTTGAAAAAACCAGAACGTTCTCCAGCCTATTCTCAAAACGGAGAAAGTTCAAAAAGAAAAACTGAACCTTCTCCATAAAGTTTGAAAAAGGGAGAACGATCCAGAATCTTTACACAATCAAGATTCCAACCTTCGAAAACTCAGATTTCAAAAACAATACCAAGACCAACTGTTAAATGTTCCTATTGTCTCAAATTTGGTCATCAAGAATCAACATGTTATTTTAAAAAGAAAGAAATGATTAAAACTAACTCTCAAGGACCCAAGACAAAGTGGGTACCTAAAGTTAAAGTAACACCTTATGCAGAATGGATTTCAACTTGTCAAGAGAAAGCCATGGTTCTTGGACAGTGGCTGTTCAAGACATATGACAGGAGATAAAAGCTGTTTCATGTCATTTGAAAAGAAAGAAGGAGGTTCTGTAACCTTTGGTAACAACAACCAAGCTCAAATCAAAGGTAAAGGAACCATTGGTAGAAAAACTCAGCTCAAATTTCTGATGTTCAATATGTAGAAGGTCTGAAACATAATCTCTTAAGCATAAGCCAACTATGTGACAATGGCTTCGAGGTTATTTTTAAACCAAACTTCTGTGAAGTTAAAAACAAAAATGGCGAACTTATTTTTTCAGGTATAAGAAAGAAAAATCTTTATGTTTTATACCTTGAAGAATTACCTGATGAATCTTGCTTCATGTCCATAAACAAAGATAAATGGATTTGGCACAAGAGGACAGGACACATCAGTATGAAAACTATTTCAAAGATTTCAAAACTAGAACTTGTTAGAGGATTGCCAAAAATCAGTTTTGATAAAGATAAAATATGTGAAGCTTGTGCTAAAGGAAAACAAGTTAAAAGTAGATTTCGTCCAAAAGATTTTATTTCCTCAAATAGAGTCCTTGAGCTGCTTCACATAGATCTTTTTTGTCCTATTAAAACGACAAGTCTAGGTGGAATGAGATATGGTTTTGTTATTGTTGATGATTACTCTCGATATACATGGGTCTTAATTTTAAAACAAAAAGATGATGCATTTGATGCTTTCAAAAACTTTTGTAAGAAGGTTCAAAATGAAAAAGATTCCAGCATCATTTCTGTAAGAAGTGATCATGGAGGAGAGTTCATAAATGCCTCTTTTAAAGACTTCTTTGATGAACTTGGCATTTCTCACAATCTATCTTGTGCAAGAACTCCACAACAGAATGGAGTTGTATAACGAAAGAATAGAACACTTCAAGAAATGGCAATAACAATGTTGGAAGAATCAAATGTTGAAAAATATTTTTGGGCTGAAGCCATAAACACTTCATGCTACATCTTAAACCGTGTGACAATAAGAAAAATCATCAACAAAACACCATATGAAATCTGGAAAAATAGAAAGCCAAACATTTCATATTTTCACATTTTTGGGTGTTATTGTTACATCTTGAACAACAAAGAAAACCTTGGAAAGTTTGATGCTAAATTAGACAAAGCCATATTTTTGGGATACTCAACCGAATCTAAAGGATTTCGTGTGTTTAATCTCAAAACAATGGTTGTTGAAATTAGTATACATGTATTATTTGATGAAGTTGATGATATGGAAATGAGCAAGAAAGATGATGAAGAAGAAGAACATTCTGGACAGCAGCAGCAGAATGTTCCCTAGGAAAACCAGACTGATAAACAGTCTCCACTTCATTCTCTTCCAAAAAGCTGGAAAACGATAAGTGATCATCCTTAGGATCAAATTATTGGGAATACAGCTAATGGAATTCGAACCAGAATGTCTTTCAAAGAGGATGACAACAACAACATGGCAATGATCTCCCAACTCGAACCAAAGTCAATCAAAGAAGCCATTGTTGATCAATCTTGGATTAATGCAATGAAAGAAGAACTTCATCAGTTCGAAAAGAATGAAGTCTGGAATCTTGTACCAGATCCTCAAAACCAGACCATCATTGGAACAAGATGGGTGTTTAGAAACAAACTGGAAGAAGAAGGTAAGGTTATTCGTAACAAAGCCAGACTGGTTGCTCAAGGTTACATTCAACAAGAAGGTATTGACTATGATGAAACTTTCGCACCAGTTGCAAGGTTAGAAGCTATACGAATTCTTCTTGCATATGCATCTCATAAACTCATAAAACTTTTTCAAATGGATGTTAAAAGTGCTTTTCTAAATGGTTTTTTAAATGAGCAAGTTTATGTACGACAAACCCCTGGCTTTGAAAATCAATCAAAACCAGACCATGTTTATAAACTTACCAAAGCTCTATATGGTTTGAAACAAGCACCAAGAGCTTGGTATGAAAGATTAAGTTCTTTTTTAATCAAAAATTGTTTTTCCAGAGGAAACATTGACACTACACTCTTTAAGAAAATTGATAAAAATGATCTACTCATAGTGCAAGTGTATGTTGATGATATAATCTTTGGTTCCACCAATGAAAAAATTTGTGATGCCTTTTCAAATCTTATGCAAAGTGAATTTGAAATGAGCATGATGGGGGAGTTGAGATACTTTCTTGGTTTACAAATCAAGCAGCATGATGATGGCTTTTTTATTTCTCAAGAAAAATATACAAAAGATCTTTTAACGAAATACAAAATGAATGAAGCCAAAATCATGACTACTCCCATGCATCCATCTTCTTCATTGGACAAAGATGAAAATGGAAAATCTGTTTCTGAAAAAGACTACAGAGGAATGATTGGTTCTTTGTTATATCTAACTGCAAGTAGACCTGATATCGTATTTGCAGTAGGATTATGTGCTAGATTTCAATCTGCACCCAAAGAATCTCATTTAACTGCTGTAAAAAGAATTTTTAGATATCTTGTTGGTACTACTGATCTTGGCCTTTGGTATAGAAAAGGTTCACATTTTGATCTTGTAGCTTACTGCGACGCTGATTATGCTGGGGACAAAACTGCAAGAAAGAGCACAAGTGGCTCATGCCAGTTCCTGGGAGAAGCCTAATCAGCTGGTCATGTAGGAAACAAAACACGATTGCACTATCAACAACTGAAGCTGAATACGTATCAGCTGCAAACTGTTGCTCCCAAGTAATTTGGATAAAGAATCAACTTGAAGACTTCTCTGAAAGTTATTCAAATGTCCCAATTTACTGTGATAATACTAGTGCTATTAATCTGTCTAAAAATCCAATTCAGCATTCTAGATCTAAGCATATTGAAATTAAGCATCATTTCATTCAAGATCATGTTAGCAAGAAAAACATTGAATTAATCTTTGTTGATACCCAAAATCAGCTTGCTTATGTATTTACAAAGCCTCTTGTTGAGGAGAGTTTTAATTCAAAAAGGGAAAGACTGAAAATCATGAGAAATCCAGTGAAATCTCATTAAAACTGCTTCTGCAGAAAACGGAGAACGTTTATCAATCTCCGTGTTTCAGGCAACTTTCTCCGTTTTTAAATCAACTTTCTCCTCTGCGCATGAGAAAAAGGGGAGTTTTGGCATTTAATGCTCTTGTCCCCTGCCTCCAAAAACGCCCTGACACCCTTTCAAGAAGAGGCGTTACATCTTTTCAAAACCTCCTTCCCTAGGTTTCACTCATCATTATCTTTTCTCTCTAAAAAGGCAAATTCTGTCTTTGCAATTTCTCACAAACCCTTCAGAATCCTTCCCTTCGTCTTCCTCAAAAACTTTCTGCCTTTCTTCCTTAAAAACTTTCTGCCTTTCTGAAAAAACTCAAATGGCCAGAACTAAATCCAGTGGTCGTAAAAATACACGTACTAAATCACCATCACCACCACCTTCTTCTCCATTTCGCTATCGTTCACCTTCACCACCACCCAAACCCTCTCCCATCAAAATGCCATTTTCTTCATCAGAATCCTCATCCTCGTCTTCACGGGAATCAAGCCCTATCCCACTTCCCATTAAACCACGCGCAACAATTTTTCCCCCTTCTCACCCAAAATTTGTACCCAACACCGCTCAAGTTCCTCCTCACTTGAGAAACACCACTAACTCCCCAAAACGAAGGTCCATACAAAATCTGTCTGGAATAGGGACTTCGAACCCTAAAAAAGCTGATGCTTCTGTGTTTATCATTTCCGACTCTGATGAGGAAGAAATGGATGTCCCTCCTTCCAGTGTTCCAGCAACCTCTCAACAACAAACATCCCAAACACAGCAGCAAACTCCTGAACCTTCATCTCAACCCCCCTCAAAAACCATAAAGAAAAAATCTGCTGTAACCATCTCTCAATACCTAGCTAGGAAGAATCTGAAGATTTCCCAGTAAAGTAAAACTAGGGCACCAAAACAGCTCAACAAGAAGCCCTCTCCTTCTGCCCCCCTTACCACTTCGTCTGCCCCTCCAATTGTTTCTTC
The DNA here is from genome assembly GCA_037974295.1 of Cicer cuneatum. Taxonomy (NCBI): domain Eukaryota; kingdom Viridiplantae; phylum Streptophyta; class Magnoliopsida; order Fabales; family Fabaceae; genus Cicer; species Cicer cuneatum. The sequence goes on along the minus strand of JBBPBO010001985.1, from coordinate 57,264,676 downwards.
TGCCCCCCACACTATTCCTTCTTAAACCCCCATCATTCCTTCTGCCCCCCTACTAATCGTCCTACCCCCCTACTAAACGTTCTGCCCCCCAAACTGTTTTTTCTGCCCCCCACACTACTCCTTATGCTCCCCAACATTCTCCCTCTGATTCCTCCAATAACATCCCTCTGATTCCCCTCTCTGCAAATAAAATTTTCAAGGAGAAATTGGCTAATCGTCCTACTGGAGTGGGAAGGATTGTCATGTTTGATAATCTGGTCATTGATGGAAATACCATAAAACATCACACTGATGTTTTAGGCTGGACTTCATTCCTTCAGACCTCAGAATGCTATTACCCATAAGTAATCAGGGCATTCTATTGCCAAGCAAAGACTTTTCCTGATAAGTCCCTGATTATCTCCAAAGTTAAAGGGATTGAAATCATCCTCACCCCTGAAACACTGGCCACAATTCTGAATCTTCCCACTGAAGGGCCTGCCATTTTTGGAGAAAAATGGTATAATGCCTTAAACTTGAACAAGACAGAGGTACTCTCTGATCTGTTTCTAGAAGGGTCTACACGACAACTCTTCACCTTCCTCAAACCACTTCCCAAAATTTTCAATAGCATCAGTCATCACACCATACTTCCCCATTGTGGAAGTCATGAGTATGTCTCTGATAATGATGCCCTTGTCATTCATCACCTTCTAAACTGCAAGCACCTAAATCTTCCACACATAATCATTCATCATATGATTACTACAGCCAATGAGGATTACAGGAAGAATACTATCCCTTATGGGATGATTTTGACCAAGATATTCAGGCATTTTCAAATCCCTCTCAGTAATGAGAAAAGCTTGATCAAAATCTCCAAGTTTTCTTCGAAAAACATTTCTCATATGAAGAAAGCTACATCTGAGGCAACTATTCCTTCATCCTTTCCATCCTCACTAAAAAGAAAACGCTCCTCAAGGCAAAGAGTTGTTGATCCTGCTCCAATCCCAGCCTCACCACAGCCCTCACCAAACCTTCCTGAAGCAGCAGAAACTGCTCAAGAATGTTCTGTTGAAAACAGAGAAAGTTCTCCTGTTCCAACACACCCTCCTCAAACTTTCTCCGTTTTTCCCCCAACTACAACCCTGTCCTCCATAGACCTTCTCCACCACATCCATTCACCCATAGACGACATGTGCACTCTCCTACCACATCAGCACGTCTCCTCTATGTTACCCCTCTTCACTTCCCCACAGAAAACCAATCCTTCTCTCCTTGGGATAAGTCAATTCTTGACTTTTTCTAATACTCCTGGACCATCCATTAATCAGAAATCCAATCCCTCACCTTCTGCCTCCGCTCCTCTAACTTCCACTCATCCTGCTTCTGCTATGCCTCCTCCACCTCCACCAAAGGAACCTACGAACTCTGAGATCATGGCTGCCCTACATACTATTATGGCACGCCAAACTCAGCAGGATTTGGAGTCCACCCTCCTACGGACATGGATAAAAGAACAACTTGCTCCAAAGCATGGACTTGTTCCTCCTCCTATCCATCCTTCTCCATCTCCTCCACCTGTTGTTAATCCTGCCAAGTCCTCATCTTCAGAAGCATCTTCACCATCCTTGTCATCTTAGATCTTTTTCTCCTACCTTTTTGTTGTGACAAAGGGGGAGAATTAATTTGAAGATTTTAGATTAAGTTTTAGTCCTAAATTAGATAGAAGTCCTTTTGTATTTGGTACTTCTGTATATTTTCTGACTTATTCTCACTATGTAATTGTCTTTGATTTCTAATGAAATGTCTTTATGAATCAATTTGCTGAATTGATTTATCTTTTGAAATTGCATGATTTATCTTTTGTTAAATTTAAATCACTGCCAAAATTGAGGGGGAGCTTTCAAGCTCTTTCAAAAGTAAAATCAAAATTAAAATCTAAATTAACATGTTTGTCATCATCAAAAAGAGGGAGATTGTTAAGACAAACTCTCAATTTTAAAGTTTTGATGAAAATAAACAAAGGTTAATTAAAAGATTGTTAATTATGATTCTAAGTATATTGTTAATTTAACCTGTGCTTTTGAGTGTGTTAATTCAAAGATAGGTTTCAAAAGAATCAAAGAAAAACAGCATCAGAAGAACATTCTTCACATTCTGGAAAACGGAGAATGTTCGCCAGACTGTGACAGCATAAAGACCCAACTTTCTCCATCACTTAATTAAAGTTGTTGGCTCTGGAAGTTACATGGATATGATCACTACATGGCAAAGAACACACAGGATCAATTCAAATCAAGAGGACATTCGAATTGAGAAAGATAAAGACTCTCAAACAAGCCTGTCCAGACTGTTCTGGAAACAGTAATTATCAGACTCCAGAAGATACCTCATAAAGTAAATTACCAGAAGATACATTCTGGAAATTACCAGAGGATACATTATGGAATTTAACAGAGGATACCTAAAGTACAAAAAGTCCAGAATGATCATCAATCTCCAGTCAGTTTTAAGCTCTTTACATCAAGCTTTCATGATCGTTTTTAATCTGTTTTGAATGGTTCAAAGCTTCAGTTCAAACTAGTAATATTATCTCTTATCAGAAGCATTAGAGGATCATTAAAAATTCAAGAAAGTTGATTCAAAATACAAATACAGCTCAGCCTAAAACAGAAAGTAAAAAGTATCAAAAAGTAGGATTACTTTTTGCCTCTGGTCAAGTCAGACAAAGGCATCAACAACGGCTATATTGGCCTTCATTATATGTTCTCAAGCCTATAAAAGGAAGGCCACAGCTCAAGGAAAACTCATCAGTTCAAATCCTAACACAGCGATCAAAATCATCCACATACATACTAGAAGTTCTGAAAATCTCTTACAGAATTAGTTTTTAGTTAAATCGTTTTACTCTGATATATATTCTGATTTATCTGTAAAGAATCGAAACCTCAAACAAGAGTTGAGACATTTCAGATTCTAAACAATCTCATTATTATTGTAAAACTCAAACTATAAGAGTTTAATATAGTTTGAGGTAGATTGTAAGAAATCCTATCAAGACAGATAGGTGATTCGATTAATCTGATACCAGGTGGAATCAAATTAAGTTCTGTAAACAAAGATCAAGGTTGATCTAGGCTAGGTGCTGTAAAACCAGAAGGTTCTTGTTTTAAACACTTAGTGGAAAATCTCACGATTGTGGGGACTGGACGTAGCCCAAGTTGGGTGAACCAGGATACATTTGTGTGTGGTATTTCTTATCCTTAATCTCCTTATCAAGTTTGATTGTTTTTAAGATTAAAATACAAAACCGTTTTTCTGTTTTACACACTAATCTGAACGTTCTCCGTTTTCTATTCAAACCAAGAACGTTCTCCATTTTTTCTGCTTCCTTAACCAAGAACTTTCTTGAGTTTAAAACTGAAGTTTTTCAGGAAATTTTAAAAAGGGAGATTTACAATTCAAACCCTCTTTCCTTGTAAATCAATTTTGCTACTTCAGAATACACTTCTATAACGTTCTGTTTGTATTTGAAATTTGAACCTTGTAGTCGAATACAACATCTTGTAGTCGAATACAAATACGGGATTTTTGCCACTGACTTGAGTTGTATTCGAATACACAAAGTTGTAGTCGAATACAAATGTTTCAAAATAGCTACGGATTTGAGTTGTATTCGATTACACAAAACTGTAGTCGAATACAAATGTTTAAAATTAGCTACTGACTTGCAATATGTATTCGACTACGACACTTCGTATTCGAATACAGATCTTCAGTTTTAGCTTCTGATTTATAGTCTGTTTTCGACTACGATACTTCGTATTCGAATACAAATTTCCAGTTTTGTAAAAACTTTATTTTCAAACAAATGTTTATGTTCTTAAATATTTATAAAACATTTTAATGCAAATGCTATCAAGATGGTTCTCATAATATTGTACTTTAAAAATGTATTTTGATTTAATATCAAATGCTTTTACCTAAATATAAATTTGAAAGATAAGTTGCTTAAAATCCTTTTTCCTTTTTGATCAAGGATCTTTTTGTCTTCATCAAAAATGTAGATCTTTAATTTTCAAACACGAGAATGGGGGGTTGAATTGTGTTTGACTAACTTGAATACTTTTTCTGTTTTTGTAGTTTTAAAACAAAACTTGATGTATGAATAAAACAGAGTTAGCAGTGGATATAAAGTAAAAATAAATACACATAATTTTATACTGGTTCACCGTTAACGAGGCTTCGTCCAGTCCCTTCACCTTGAAGGATTTCACTAATTCAAACCTTGAATTACAACAGTTCCACTGACCCTCCAAGTTAGTCTTCTCAAACAGTCTAACAATCCTAGACTCTTGAGGAACACAACACCTTGACTTCCTAAGTCAAGTCTTCTCCTACCAATCTGACAACCCCAGATTGTAGAAGGAATTACAACTCCTTGAATCTAATTGCCAAGTAATCTGCTACCCCTTCTGACTCCCTCAGATTGTAGACTCTACTTCAACAACTTAGATCTAACACAAGGGAAAGAAAAACACGAGTGCTTGCTTCTGGAAAGCTGGAACTCACAATTAACCTCACTGAAAACTTGAGTGTTTGCTTTTGGAAGTGTATGACTCTTATGTGGTTTTCGATGCTGAGTCTTCTACCTAGAGCCTCCTTTTATAAATGTGAATTAGGGTCTCTTCCAAGATGAATTTCGAGCTGTATCTTGCTGGATTCTCTTGCAAAAATACTCTAACCAATCGGGTTTCATGTAAATAAAAAACATATCTTTTTATCTCCTGATTTGTTTTCATAAATAACTTGGGCCAATCCTGTCTTTAATTAATTCTGGAACAAATCTTTCTTCCTGCCAATAGCTTCAGAATTCCCATACGACTTCAACTTATTTTCGTAACAAATCCTTTTAATACTTTGATCAAATTTAATTAAATCTCCACCGTTAATCCTCATGATTAAATCTGGACCGTTTGATCTTCTGCGCTAGTCCACATCTAGACCATACTAAGTGATCTGTTGTGATCCTCTGATTTCGGCCAACCGTGGACCACACTTTCTGATCCTCTGATCTTCTAATCTCGGCCAACCTAGACTTGCAAACTGATCTGTTGTGATCCTCTGATCTCGGCCAATGCTGGACCACACATTGTGACCTTCTGATTTCGGCCAACACTGGGCCATGGTCTGATCTTCTAATCTCGGCCAACACTGGGCCATATACTCAAATCTTGACCATTGATCTGAACCTTTTCCCTCTGATCTGGACCAATTCTGAACTGGGTCGGGATTGAACTAAAATTAAATCTGGATAAATGATATTTCAGTCTAGACATTTTACCTTCTGATTTGGATCAGGTCTGGATCAAATCTTGACATCATTTCTTCTGGTCTGGACTTAGTTTCATACCCTGAACCATGCTATCTTCTGGTCTGGGAAAAATCTGGATTAAATCTCTTGTTTTGGACCCATTAATTTATCCTCTGATTAAGTCTGGATCAAGTCTAAGATGTTTATCATTTCACTATCAGGCCATCTTCTGGTCAGAATAACTTCTGGTCTAAGTCTGACTAATGATTCCTTCTTGTCTGGATCAAGTCTCCCTCTGGCAGGCTTTCTCTAGTATGGTCCTGGTCTCTTTCTGACTTTGCTTCCTTCTGATCTAGGCCAGCAAAGATATCCTCTGGTAATTTCAGGATGCATCCTCTGGTATCTTCTGGATGCATTCTAGTGTCTTCATCTTCTGCCTCTGGAAACTTTATCTTCTGGTGGCATTTAATGTAATAATTCAAGGTACAAAATAAGATTACATGGAGTGCTTTTGTAAACATCAAAATCCTAAGTACTTAGAACCAACTTGGTTCCAACAAAAGGGATATTCACAAAGAGAAGGAATTGATCTCAAGGAAATATTCTCTCTAGTTGTAAAGCATACCAGTATCAAGGTCATACTTGCCTTAGTTGCTGCTTACAACTTGGAATTGGAACAAATGGATGTCAAGACTGCTTTCTTACATGATCATCTAGAAGAAAACATCTACCTGAGTCAACCAAATGGTCATGTTGTACCAGGAAAAGAACACATGGTATGTTTTCTTAAAAGATCATTGTATGGAGTTAAACAGTCCCCTAGACAATGGTACAAAAGACTTGACTCTTTCGTGATTTCAAAAGGATTCAATAGAAGCTCTTTTGACTGTTGTGTTTATTTCAAAAGAGAAGGTCTAGTCAGCTTCATATACCTATTACTTTATGATGATGATATGTTAATAGCTAGTGTTGATATGAATATTATCAACAACTTGAAAAATTCACTTAATTCTGAATTTGAAATGAAGGATTAAGGAGCAGCTAAGAGAATCCTTGGAATGGAAATTAACAGGGACAAGTCCATGGGTTTGCTACATATTGAGAAAAAATCTCTTTTAATGATAACAAAATTATCTTAAGATTATGATTACACTAATGTGTGCATTTAAGTTTTGTACTAAGAAAGGAACAGGATCAAAAGATCGCAACCTCCTGTGCAGAAGAATGAATGCATGCAGGAAACAAAGCTGTTAAATCCATAAAGAAAATTTGAAGTTAAAACACCAGAAGCAGAACATCTGGAAAACACCAGAAGCAGAACATCTGGAAAACACCAGAAGCATAACATCTGGAAAACACCTGAAGCAGAACATCTGGAAAACACCAGAAGCAGAACATCTGGGAAACCAGAAGCAAAACATCTGGAACAGAAAACCTGAGAGTTGAAAACACCAGATAATGCATCCAGAAGATACCATAGGATGCATCCTGAAATCACCAGAGGATATCTTTGCTGGCCCATATCAGAAGGAAACAAAGTCAGAAGGAGACATGGACCAGACCAGAAGGAAGCCTGCCAGAGGAAGACTGGATCCAGACCAGAAGATATCATAAGTCAGACTTATTCAACAAGTTCTTCTAACCAGAAGATGGCCTGACAGTGAAGTGAAAAAACAGCCCTAGATTAATCAGAAGATAAGCTAAAAGGTCCATACTGAAATATCCTTTGTCCAGAACTAATCCAAACCCAGTACAATGTTGGCCAAGATCAGAAGATCAGACTATGGCCCAGTGTTGATCGAAATCAGAAGGTCCGAATAAATGGCCCGGTGTTGGCGAGATCAGAGGATCTCAGCAGACCAGTTTGCTAGTCCAGATTGGCCGATATCAGAAGATGAAAATCATAAATGAATATCAGAAGATATACATCTGAAGATGAATTTCAGAAGAAACATATCAGAGGATAAAAAGATGAACATCAAAGGATAAAACTCAGAAGACGAACTTCACATGAAATACACCAGAAAATGAATACCAGAAATTCAGAAGACAAACTTCACATGATAAACATCAGAAGATGAATTCCAGAAAATACACACCAGAAGATAAATATCAGAAGATGAACTCTGGAAGGTAAACATCAGAAGTCAGATACCATAAGGTGAACTTCAGACATCAAAAGGAAATTACCTGAGGATAATTTCTAGCTGCTCATTCATCCTCTCACATTAAGAACAACTACCAGTTCCAGAGTATCAAAAGCTGCATCATCCACGACCAGATAAGGGTCATGACTTGAAACCAGAAAAGAGCACTGACCAGTTGTTAAAACCATATGGAATGATCTATCCTCCTGGAAAGCCAAGTAAAGAAGTAACCTCCCATGTGCCAGGCTGTAAAAGGACAGAATGGCAAGGCTGTAAATTTGCAACAACAGTGAGGTTCATTACATCTTGAAAAAACGGTCAGAAAGGAAAATTTTCTTGAAGAGAAAGTTTCCTTCTCCCTATAAAAGGAATGCTTCTCTTCTTCAGCAGAAACACACAACTACACGAGCAAAAAACAGAAAAATATCAGAGGCTATCAAGAGCAATTATCAATCTCCTTTCAAGCTTTCTACAATCTTTCACTAGATCTTTGTTTCATCTTTATAGAAAGTAAATCCTGTCAAACTACTTCATATCATTTTTAGTCCTTCAAGTGAGTAACACTTGAAGAGAAATCAGAAGGAAAGAATTGTAAGCTTGGTGAAGCTTAACAATACACAGTTTGTAATCAACCTCAGTGAGAGGCTGATAGCTTTTGATACTTAGTAAAAACTCACAAGAGTGTGAGGACTGGACGTAGCCATCTTTGGGTGAACCAGTATAAAAATTCGTGTGTCATTATTCTCTCTCTCAACTTTCAACATCTGATAAATCATCCTCTGAAAGAGGACAGCAGATTAAAAACAGTAACAGAATTTTAAAAACCTTGAATATTTCTATTCAACCCCCCTTCTAGTGATATTCTAGCCACTTCAATTGGCATCAGAGCAAGGTTCTCTAAAACTACACCTAACAGTGTAAGAGAAAAAGATCCAAAAAGAAAATATGTCAAAAGCTAAGTATATCCCAGAAGGAGGATCATCCAGCAGACCTCCCTACTTTGATGGAACTAACTACTATCACTGGAAAGGCAAGATGAGATTGTTTCTCATATCTCAAGATAACAACATGTGGCCAGTGGTAGAAAAAGGAAATCATGTCATCAGAATCAACAGTGCAGATCCAACCTCTGACGAAAAACCTCAAACACAATGGACAGCTGAAGAAAATTCCAAGGTACTTCTAAACTCTAAAGCTCATTTATTTCTAACGTGTGCTTTGAGCATGGAAGAGTATGATAGAGTTGAAGAATGCCAAAGTGCTAAAGAACTATGGGACACCTTGAAGATCCATCATGAAGGTTCAAGTCATGTTAAAGAATCCAGAATTGACATCGGAGTAAGAGAGTTCGAGTTGTTTGAAATGAAGGAGGAAGAAACAATTGATGAAATGTTCTCAAGACTGACAATCATCCTCAACAACTTAAGGTCTCTAGGAAAAGAATACTCTGTCCAAGAGAGAATAAGAAAGATATTAAGGAGTTTACCAAAGGAATGGAGACCCATGGTGACTGCCATCACAGAAGCAAGAAATTTAGCCACCATGAGGTTAGAAGATCTGGTTGGAACTCTTAGAGCTCATGAACCTCTATTGCTTGCTATTAAACCAAGCAAAAAGGGAAAAATGATTGCATTGAAATCTAGTCAAACTGAAAGTCCATCCTCCAAAAACTCTGAAATTATCTCAAAAAGGGATAACTCAGAATATCCTCTCTCTGAAGAGGAGGATGAACTGGCTCTAATCTCCAGAAGAATCCAAAGAATAATTAACAGAAGAGGACAAGACAAAAGATCCTCTTAGAAAGAAAAGATTGACAAAAGCCAGATAACTTGTTATGGACGCAATAAAATGGGACACTACAAAACTGAGTGTCCTCTAAACAAAAGGAACATAAAAAGATTTCACAACAAGAATAAATCTATGATGGCAACTTAGGATGACAGTGATGAATCATCCTTCGAGCAAGAAAAGGAAGAAGAAGCCAACCTTTGTCTCATGGCTAACTCAGAAGCAGATGAGGTAAGCATCACTGATTTATGTCCTTCTTGTGAAAAGTTAGAAATAGAATTTGACAATCTCTTGAATGACTCAAACACTTTATCTCAAAAATGTGGTTTTCTTAAAAACCAAAAGTATGAAATAAAGAAACTGAATAAGGAACTTCAAGCTAAAAATGAAGAATTTCAAAAAATCATTTTTGACTTGCAGCAATCAAATAAAAAATTGTCTGAGCAACAAAACACTTTAAACAAAGAGAATGTCAAAATCCATCCTCCTGAAGAGGACACAGAAAAGAAGGACTTGAAACTCAAAGTTGAAGAACTAAAAAATGACATTACCAACTTTGTCAAATCCACAGAAACATTTAAAAAAATTATGGGATCTCAATCTGGTATATTTGACAAAGCTGGAATTGGTTTTAAAAGTTCTCAAAAACAAAAACTATATGAAACTTCTTTCTACCTAAGAACCTAGAGGATAGACCAAAGTGCTCTTTCTGTAAAAAGCATGGACATACTATCGAAGTATGTCTTGCTAAGAAAAAAGCTGAAAGTAACAAAAGGAAATGTTCATTTTGTAATAAGCATGGACATCATGATTCCATTTGCTATCACAAAAAGAAAATCCTTACAAAAGGAAGGACTAACCACCAAGGACCCAATTTTATATGGGTACCTAAATCTCTTCTAAACTCTGACACAGGTACATCCTCTGATCAACAAAAGAAAGCCCTGGTTCTTGCACAGTGGCTGCTCAAGACATATGACAGGAGATAAGCATTGCTTTATCTCTTTGGAATCAAAAGATGGAGGATCAGTTACATTTGGCAACAATGATAAGGCTCAAATCAAAGGAACAGGTATTATTGGTAAAAACAATTCTGCCAAAATCGAAAATGTTCAGTATGTTGATGGTTTAAAACATAACTTGCTAAGCATTAGCCAACTTTGTGATAGTGGATTTGAAGTAATTTTCAAACCCACTCTATGCGAGGTCAAGCATTCATCCTCGGGTAGAGTTTTATTCTCAGGCATAAGGAAAAAGAACTTATATGTCTTATATTTAGATGATTTACCTTCTGAATCTTGTTTTATGGCTATTGAAAAGGATAAATGGATTTGGCACAAACGGGCTGGTCATACTAGCCTGAATACTATGTCTAAATTATCAAAATTAGAATTAGTTAAAGGTCTTCCAAAAATAAATTTTGAAAAAGACAAAGTATGTGAGGCTTGTGCCAAAGGAAAACAAGTTAAAAGTAGCTTTCACTCCAAAAATATTGTTTCAACAAATCAACCACTTGAACTCCTTCATATTGACCTTTTTGGTCCTATCAAAACTCCAAGTATTAGTGGAAAAAGATATGGATTTGTTATTGTTGATGACTTTTCACGATTTACTTGGGTCTTGTTTTTAAAACACAAAAATGAAGCCTCTCAGGCTTTTCAATATTTTTGTAAGAAGATACAAAATGAAAAGGGATCAAAGATTGTCTCAGTTAGAAATGATCATGGGGGAGAATTTGAAAATGAGTCTTTTGAAACCTTTTTTGATGAAAATGGTATTTCTCATAATTTTTCTTGTCCAAGAACTCCTCAACAAAATGGAGTTGTTGAAAGGAAAAATAGAACTTTACAAGAAATGGCTAGAACTATTCTAAATGAAGCCAACATTGAAAAATATTTTTGGGTTGAAGCTATCAACACAGCTTGCTATGTTTTAAACCGAGTTTCAATTAGAAAATTTTTAAACAAAACTCCATACGAACTTTGGAAACGTAGAAAACCAAATATTTCTTATTTTCATATATTTGGATGTTACTGCTACATCCTAAATAATAAAGAAAATTTGGGAAAGTTTGATCCAAAATCTGATAAAGGTATATTTTTGGGATACTCCACATCTTATAAAGGTTATAGAATCTATAATCTTAGAACTCAAACTGTGGAGGAATCCATGCATGTTATTTTTGATGAATTTGATGACTTGTGTTTAGAAAACATGGATAAAAATGAAGAAGATGAAAATACATCCTCTAAAGTTCACAACCCAAATGAGGAGGACATTTCTGATCCAACCTCTCAGCAGCCTCCAAGAGGATGGAAGACTATAACATATCATCCTCAAGATCTGATCATAGGTGATACTGCTGATGGAGTTAGAACAAGGCAATCATTGAGAGAAGATTCAATCAACATGGCCATGATATCTCAAGTTGAACCAAAGAACATTGATCAAGCCATAAGTGATCAATCATGGATGAATTCCATGATGGAGGAGCTGTCTCAGTTTGAAAGAAACAAAGTGTGGAATCTTGCTCCCCATCCTCTGGAAAAATCCGTCATTGGAACCAAATGGATCTTCATAAACAAACTGAATGAGGATGGAGAGGTCATACGGAATAAAGCAAGATTAGTGGCACAAAGTTATAACCAACAAGAAGGAATTGATTATGATGAAACATTTGCACCTGTTGCAAGACTCAAAGCAATCAGAATCCTCTTAGCTTATGCCACACATAAAGGAATAAAAATGTATCAAATGGATGTCAAAAGTGCCTTCTTGAATGGATTCTTAAATGAAGAAGTGTATGTTCACCAACCTCCTGGATTCAAGGATAAACAGAAACCAGATCATGTGTACAAGATCTCAAAAGCTCTTTATGGATTAAAGCAAGCTCCCAGAGCTTGGTATGAAAGGTTGAGTTGCTTTCTAAAAGAGAATGGCTTTTCAAGAGGTCAGATTGATACTACTTTGTTTAAAAAGATTCATAATGAGGATATGTTAATTGTTCAAATTTATGTGGATGACATAATCTTTGGATCCACAAATGAGAAAATGTGCAAAGAATTCTCCAACCTCATGCAAAGCGAGTTTGAAATGAGCATGATGGGAGAATTAAAATTCTTTCTTGGATTACAAATAAAACAATTCGAATCAGGAATCTTCATTTCTCAAGAAAAATATACCAAGGATCTCCTGAAAAAATACAACATGAATCTTGCAAAATCAATGAGCACTCCTATGCATCCATCCTCCTCACTACATCAAGATGATCAAGGAACCTCTATTTCTGAAAAGGAGTACAGAGGAATGATAGGATCCTTGCTGTACTTAACAGCCAGCAGACCTGACATTGTGTTCTCAGTAGGTTTGTGTGCAAGGTTTCAATCATCCCCTAAAGAATCACACCTCACTGCAGTAAAAAGGATATTCAGGTATCTAGTTGGAACCACAGATCTGGGAATTTGGTACAAAAAGGATTTAAATCTTGATCTTCTAGCATATTGTGATGCTGATTATGCTGGTGACAAAATTGAGAGGAAAAGCACAAGTGGAGCATGTCAATTTTTGGGCTCATCTCTCATTAGTTGGGCATGTAAAAAAAACAAAATACCATAGCTCTCTCCACTACAGAAGCTAAATATGTTTCTGCTGCTCAATGTTGCTCTCAAATTCTCTGGGTAAAAAATCAATTGGAAGACTACTCCTTAAGGTACACAAAAATTCTTATCCTTTGTGACAACACTAGTGCTATTAATCTTTCCAAAAACCCTATTCAACACTCTAGATCTAAACATATTGAAATTAAACATCATTTCTTAAGAGATCATGTTCAAAAACGAGATGTTGAATTAATTTTTATTGAAACTGAAAATCAGCTTGCTGACATTTTCACCAAACCTCTCTAGGAGGATCGTTTCAAAACTATTTTAGAAAAACTTTCCATCTTAAATCTTTCAAAAATTGTCCAAAAATAGTTTTGCAAAACTTTAGATCATAATGTTATTTTATTTTTAAGAAATAAAAATCTGAGGATGGACAACTCAGATGAATCTCTATCCTCCTCCAAGATTTGAAAGTTGCAAAAGTTAGAGGCAGCCAAGTCACATCACTGCTGATTACACTCCTTTCTGCAAAAAGGTGCCTCAATTTCAGTTTCTTACTCACTGCCCAATGGCTAAGTGACCTGTGCATCTCCCTAGATTGTCATGATTAACCTATGCCTCTTTTACCCTTTGTAATTATTCAAAACCTCCTGTATTCAAAAATGGCTCGCACCAAATCTGCTGGAAAAAGAAAAATTTCCTCAAACTCTTCTGAAATTCAAACTGAAAACTACTCAAATGACTCTGAGGCAACTCACTCTGATTCTTCAAAAACTCCTTCCTCCAAACCTACCATTTTAGCTACTTCAAAAAGGAAAGCTATTCAAAATCAACCAGCTTCAAAATCACCTTTAACAACACATTCTCTGCAAGAAATGTTAACCTAATGCGGCTTGATCCCACTGAAAAGCCCTCTCACAAACAGCCATCCAAGAAAAAATCAAAACAGATCTCAACTTCCAATCTACCATCTCAACCTCCAGTCGCATCAAATTCTTCTTCTGACAAAGAACCAAATATCCTGTCGTCACTACCCTCCAAAAATGTCCACCCTCTTGAACAACTTCAAATTGTCCCTTTTGAAAATCAAAACCATTGTTCAGCAGAAGGTGAAGACCTCAGTTCACCCTCTCAACTTGTGAAAAACTGTGCCAAACACTTTTTTGATCTCAAAGGGTCACCTCCAGAAACTACGCTTCCGTCTGACCCTCTGGACACATCCCAAAATCTACAAGAACCATTTTTCTTTCCTTATCCTCCTACTAGTCCTTCACAACCAGCTCAACTCTCGTGCACCATGGCTCAAATCTTCTCATCTCCTTCAAAAATGTACCCTTCAAATTTTTTCCCTACTCCCTCTGCTCATCAAACCATCTATGAACTGGCTCCTGCACCACTTCCTGAAGTTACAGGACGATTCAGCTCACTTGAATCCTTCCTGGCTAAATCTGGAGAAAACACTTCACAAAACAAAGGAACCTGCTCCCAAATGAAAAGCACCAGCATCAATGCTGATCCTATTCCATATGACTTCACTCCTCCCACCACTGATACCAAGCCTGAACAACGCCGCTCTCACAAAGAACTTCGAGCTCTGAAAAAGATACGCAAGGATCAGAAAAACTTTTTTCAACAATGGCCACTTTTCATCAAACTCTGGCGCAGTTTAGCACTCTTCTAGAATGGGTCACAGCGCACCTGGTCAAGCCTATTGCTCCAGAAGCACGGCCTCCAGTACCCTCTGTTCATCCTCCTTCACCACTTCCTCGTTCCTCAACCTCCTCCTCGTCTGATGATTCCTCTCCTTCTAAGTAGTTCACCATCCTCTGGGCTCCCACTAACTTTTTGCTGTTGACAAATTTAGGGGAGAAAGATTAAAATTAAAATTGTCAAGGATTAGGAATTTAGACAAGAAGTTTCTTTTTGAAATTATCGTAATTCAATCCTCTATGTTTTTTTTCTTTTGAACCATTTTTTGTATGATCTTATTATAATCAATATAAAGTATTCGGATTGGTTCAAAAATCTTTAAATTCTTTTATGCACTTTCTGAGGGGGAGCCCCTATTCTTTATAGCTCATACTGAGGGGGAGCTTCATACTCAAAAACAGCACCTTTACAATTTTATTTTAAATAATCTAAAGAAATTTTGTCATCATCAAAAAGGGGGAGATTGTTGAGAAAAAATCTCTTTTAATGATAACAAAATTATCCTAAGATTATGGTTACACTAATGCGTGCATTTAAGTTTTGTACTAAGAAATGAACAGGATCCAAAGATCGCAACCTCCTGTCCAGAAGAATGAATGCATGCAGGAAACAAAGCTGTTAAATCCATAAAGAAAATCTGAAGTTAAAACACCAGAAATAGAACATCTGGAAAACACCAGAAGCAGAACATCTGGAAAACACCAGAAGCAGAACATCTGGGAAACCAGAAGCAGAACATCTGGAAAACACCAGAAGCAGAACATATGGGAAACCAGAAGCAAAACATCTGGAACAGAAAACCAGAAGCTGAAGTAGAAAACCTGAGAGTTGAAAACACCAGATAATGCATCCAGAAGATACCAGAGGATGCATCCTGAAATCACCAGAGGATATCTTTGCTGGCCCATATCAGAAGGAAACAAAGTCAGAAGGAGACATGGACCAGAAGGAAGCCTGCCAGAGGAAGACTGGATCCAGACCAGAAGATATCATAAGTCAGACTTATTCAACAAGCTCTTCTGACCAGAACATGGCTTGACAGTGAAGTGAAAAAATAGTCCTGGATTAATCAGAAGATAAGCTAAAAGGTCCAGACTAAAATATCCTTTGTCCAGAACTAATCCAGACCCAGTACACTGTTGGCCAAGATCAGACTATGGCCCATTCTTGGTCGAAATCAGAAGGTCAGAATAAATGGCCCAGTGTTGGTTGAAACCAGAAGGACAGAATAAATGGTCCAGTGTTGGCCGAGATCAGAGGATCTCAGCAGACCAGTTTGCTAGTCCAGATTGGCCGATATCAGAAGATGAAAATCATAAATGAATATCAGAAGATATACATCTGAAGATGAATTTCAGAAGAAACATATCAGAGGATAAAAAGATGAACATCAAAGGATAAAACTCATAAGACGAACTTCACATGAAATACACCAGAAAATGAATACCAGAAATTCAGAAGACAAATTTCACATGATAAACATCAGAAGATGAATTCCAGAAAATACACACCAGAAGATAAATATCAGAAGATGAACTCTGGAAGGTAAACATCAGAAGTCAGATACCATAAGGTGAACTTCAGACACCAAAAGGAAATTACCAGAGGATAATTTTTAGCTGCTCATTCATCCTCTCACATTAAGAACAACTAACAGTTCCAGAGTATCAAAAGCTGCATCATCCACGACCAGAGAAGGGTCATGACTTGGAACCAGAAAAGAGCACTAACCAGTTGTTAAAACCATATGGAATGATCTATCCTCCTGGAAAGCCAAGTAAAGAAGTAACCTCCCATGTGCCAGCCTGTAAAAGAACAGAATGGCAAAGCTGTAAATTTGCAACAACAGTGAGATTCGTTACATCTTGAAAAAACGGTCAGAAAGGAAAATTTTCTTGAAGAGAAAGTTTTCTTCTCCCTATAGAAGGAAGGCTGCTCTTCTTCAGCAGAAACACACAACTACACGAGCAAAAAACAGAAAAATATCATAGGCTATCAAGAGCAATTATCAATCTCCTTTCAAGCTTTCTACAATCTTTCACTAAATCTTTGTTTCATCTTTATATAAAGTAAATCATATCAAACTACTTTATATCATTTTTAGTCCTTCAAGTGAGTAACACTTGAAGAGAAATCAGAAGGAAAGAATTGTAAGCTTGGTGAAGCTTAAGAATATACAGTTTGTAATCAACCTCAGTGAGAGGCTGATAGCTTTTGATACTTAGTAAAAACTCACAAGAGTGTGACGACTGGACGTAGCCATCTTTGGGTGAACCAGTATAAAAATTTGTGTGCCATTATTCTCTCTCTCAACTTTCAACATCTGATAAATCATCCTCTAAAAGAGGACAGCAGATTAAAAACAGTAACAGAATTTTAAAAACCTTGAATATCTCTATTCAACCCCCCTTCTAGTGATATTCTAGCCACTTCACTACATGTCAAGCAGTCCAATTATATTGAAAAATTACTTAAGAGATTTAACATGTCTGATGCCAAAACTGTGTTAACTTCTATTGTTGGACACTTCAGACTATCCTTAAGCCAGTCACCTCAGAATGATAAAGAGCATCAATTCACAAGTAGAATTTCGTATGCTAGTGCCACAGGAAGCTTGATGTATGCAATGGTATGTTCAAGACCTGATATAGCATATGCAGCCAGCATAATGAGCAGATTTATGGGGAATCCAGGGAAAGAACATTGGTTGGCAGTGAAATGGATATTCAAGTATCTCAAGGGTACAAAATCAGTTGGACTCACTTATGGCAGATAAACATAAAGGAATGGATTGGCAGGGTATGTTGATGCAGATTATGCTGGTGACCTTGACAAAAGAAGATCTACAACAGGATATTTGTTCACATTATATGGAGGAGTAGTGAGTTGGAAGGCAAATATACAATCTATTGTGGCTTTATCTTCAATAGAATCTGAATACATTGCACTTACAGAATCAATGAAGGAAGCTATTTGGCTCAAAGGCATTGTCAATGAATTAGAAGGGAAGGACAATGTTGTAACTGTCTGGTGTGACAATCAAAGCACCATTTTCCTCTCCAAAAACCTTTCATGAGAAGACCAAGCACATTGACACTAGATTGCATTACATTCGAGATATCATTGTTGAAGGGATTGTGGAAGTAAAGAAGGTACATATAGAAGATAATTCAGCAGACATACTAGCTAAAGTAGTTCTTAGCACCAAGTTCGCTCATTGTTTGGATTTGGTGAATGTTGGGATTTTTCTCAACTGAAGTCTGTAAAAGGACTTGAGACTTTCTAACTACGTCAACAACAATTGAAGATCCAAGGTAGAGAATTGTGAAAGCCAAGTGGATCATAATTGTGTCCAACTAGTTAGTGAAAGTCTAAAATCTATTTTAAGTCATTGTGATAGTTTTTTATGTGTTTAGTTAGTTAGTTATGGTTGTAACTAACTAAAAGAAAGAGATAACTATATAAGTCATGACTTGTAACTTGGTAATGTAATGCAAGTGATAGTAAGTGTTCGAAAGTCAATAAGGAATATTTTAATTTTGCATAGAGCAGAAAAATTCTAAGTGCTATAATATTGTACTCTAGTTTGGTTATTAAAGAAATGAAATAAACAACTATCAGTGAGGACGTAGGAGATTATTGCTCCAAACCTCGATAATTCTCGTGTTTTCTTCATCTTTCATCATTTCAATATAAAATTATGCATTCATATTCATTAATTGTGGATTGAAATCATAACAATCTTAACTAAAAAATCTCAATGATGTGTTAGGTTTTCTAATATATCTAAAATAAGAATTAAAGTGTTTATTTTAATTATCTCCTCTTTGCATATGATGTGTTTGTTCTTTGCATATGATGTGTTTGTTGAATGTATTGTGTTAGAATTTGTTTCATGAATAAACTTGTGTTTTTGCACGTTAGAAATCATACTTTCCTGATTTTTTTTCTTAATGTTGAAGATGGTTGGTAAGAGGGGCAAATCCAAATTAGATTGTTTGGGGGCCAACTAAGAGTTGATATCAATTTTTTTTTTTTAACAAAACTCAAATTTAGGAATTGATATAACTTAATTAATTGTTATTTTTAAGTTGCAAAAATGGAGAAAACTGTTAATTAATAAAAGATACAATGCACTCTACGTATCAATTAATTATTCTTATCTATACCCATTTTTGTTATTTTATTGATTTTTTTTACTCAATTTTTATTGTTACTACTAATAAAAAATACTTATATGTTTATTTATTCATAAAAAATAGCATAAAAAGTGGCCCTAGACTTTCTCTCGATACTTATTTAGTTGTTCTTATCTGAAAATCTCGGTAATTTTTTTTGACATAAAAAAGTCTTCATAATTTGACACTTCTTCACTAGTATTAGTAAATGAATATATGGTAATGCGGGGCCAACTATTATTATTTAGACTTGGACATACATATTTAGAATATAATAATGATTAGTATATTCTATGTAGTTAATATGTAAGGAAAATTTGCAAAAGAAAGCTGGGGTCTGGCCCTCTTACGCTTATACGTATGTCCGCCGCCCCAGGTTGGTAATATGTTTTCGGTAGTTGTTGGTGACGTGATTTGTTTGATTATATATATATATATATATATTGATGAAGAAAATTATTTTAATAAATTATATACGTATTATTTTTGACGGATTTTAATATACGGTTTTTTGAAAGTTTTTTTTACTATTATTATATAAATATATATATATATAGTTAAGTATATAATTTATTTTAATAATTAAAATAAGAGTTTTAATGGTATTAAGTTATTTATGAACTTAAAAAAAATTGATGAGATGATTTTTTCATATTTAGCATACTAAGTATAATTGAGAACAACTTAAATTATTTTTTTAATTTTATACTTACTATATTGTTATGATGATATTTTCAGAATTTAGCAATGAAGAATCGAAGAATACTAGAGTTATTCTTCAGATTTTTTAATGTAGAGAGAAATTACGTCGTTATCGAAACTGAATCAAAGTCTTAACTTTAAGATTTATTTTATTTTATGTTAATTGAGTATAAATGATTTCTTTTGTACTTCAACGTGGAGTTACTTTATTGCAATCAAGTTTTAATTTTTTTTTTTTCACATTTTAATTATTGTAAAAGATCTCAAAAATTGAGAATTTAATTATAATTTTTTTAATTTAAACCTTCTTTTAAATTTAAAAAAAGTGCATGAGTTTTTTTACTTTAAAAAAAGTGCATAATTTAAAATGGCATTAAATAAATTAAGATGCAAGAAGATAAATTACTCAAATATAAAATTAGAAAATAAAAAGTTTTTATCAATAATATGCAAATAAAGATAAATGAAGTAAAAGACCATGTTGAAATGTTATGGATTTATTAATTACTTGAAAAGTAAAATTTACAAAAATATAAAGGAATTTAATGATATGGAAGGCATACTTAAATTCTAGAATGCTTGAATATGTTCCTGGTTTAGAAGTAGGTTTCATAAATGAAGTATTTGACTATTATTTTCTATTAAGAACTACTATTTACAGATAAGTAAATAAGTAACCACAACTTCAGTGACATGCTACATCCCGTGTCTCAATAGGGCAATGAGTACCTATCTCTTTGAAAACCTCATGACTAATTGTTTCATCATTAGATCCTTCCCGAATGAACCTTTATAATCCCCAAGTTCCTCTTTTATGCTTCATCTTATCTAAGTCTGCTATATCATTATGCATTCTTCCACTACAATCTCAATTTTTCTTCAAATGGCCTCACTCAAATTTTTGAAATAGTAAATTATGAAAAAGAATAAGATCTATATTTGTTATGAAGACAAAAGACTATGTGTAATGATCAAAATACAAACTCAAAGAAAAATCATTTTTCAAGTCATATGAGGTAACTTAGGCTTTAAGGTACTTGATAATAATTCAAATTACATTTCAAAATACAATATTATGAGAACCTTCTATATTTAGCATATGCATCAAAAGTATTTTCTAAGTATTTAAATGCATAAAAAATATTTAATAATAAAGTTTTTGACAAAAATCAATGTTGTATTCGACTACAGCATATCGTAGCCGAATACAAACATTAAGTCAGTAGCAAAAACTGAAGATTTGTATTCGAATACGGAGTGTCGTAGCCGAATATAGATAGCAAGTCAGTAGCTAAAACTGAAGATTTGTATTCGAATACGGAGTGTCGTAGCCGAATACAGATAGCAAGTCAGTAGCTAAAACTGAAGATCTGTATTCGAATACAGAGTGTCGTAGCCAAATACAGATATCAAGTCAGTACCTAAAACTGAACTTGTGTATTCGACTACAGCTTCGCGTATTCGAATACAACTCAAGTCAGTGGCAAAAATAACATACTTGTATTCAACTACGAGGTATCGTATTCGGATACGAAGTTCAAATTTTGAATAAAAAATGAACCTTACAAAAGTGTATTCGAATACGTTGAGGCTGTATTCGAATACAACTTCAAAACAATGCAATTTTTCCGTTCTGGATCATTGCATAAGTTCATCAAAACTTATGGGAACAATTGCCACTAATCTGAAGTGTTGTCTACGGAGTATAAATACCTCATAGCTTCAGTTCTTACTGACGAATCCTACCTACAAATCTTAGAACGATTTTCTGAAATATCAAAAACGTTCAAAGCTTCATTTTCATATTTTTAAGTACATGCTTTTCAATTTCATATCATTAAGAAAGGTTCTCAGATGTACTTGAAAGTGTGCTTGATTAGTATCATTATACTTAGTGTTATATTCTTGTTCTTAGTTAAGAACATAGTCACAAAATCATTTGAAGTTATTGTATTATTTGAAGAACTTAGTGTAGGTTCTTCAAGTGTTGTAAACTAAGATAGTGGTGTGTTATCTTAGGCAAAGTGTTAGGAATTTGTAACTGAAGTCTTAGCGTTAGACTTATAACTTATTCTAACAAATAGTGAAAAATCTCTTGTGGTGTGCAAGAGGACTGGATGTACCATTGGTTGTAAGGGGAACCATGATAAATTTATGTGTGCTTTACTTTCAGTCATTTACAAAGCTTTCATACATTTAACACAACCAGTAAAATAACTCACAAAACTCTAAAAACCAAAAAAGTTTTTAAACACCTAATTCACCTTCCTCCCTCTTAGGTGCGCCTCTGTACTTACAATTGACTTCAGAGCAGGTTTTGGAAATTCGTTCCTCGATTCATGGCTTCCGCACAACCTCTTTTTAGATAAGGTGGTAGCAGCAACAAACCACCTTATTTTGTTGGTGAGCATTATGATTTTTGGAAAATACACATGCAGACATACCTTGAGGCACAAAGAGATGACATATGGGAGGCTGTAGAAATGGTCCATATATTCCAACAACAGTCATCAACAATAAAGAAGAAATAAAGATAAAATCCTCATGGACAGATGATGAAAAGAGAAAAGTATTGTTTGACAAGAAAGCCAAAAATATGTTACATTTGACATTAGGAACGGACGAATTCTTTCGTATATCTCACTGCAAAACAGCAAAAAAAATATGGGATACTTTTGAAGTAACCCACGAAGGAACAATTGAGGTAAAACGTTCAAAATTAAACACTTTGTTTTAAGAATATGAAATGTTTAGAATGCAGCCGGGAGAACCTATTCTATACATGAAGAAAAGATTCTCTCACTTAACAAATCACTTGACAGCACTTTGCAAAAGCTTCACTAATGATGAATTGAACCTAAAGGTTCTAAGATCATTAACTAGAGCATGGCAGTCTAAAGTGACAGCAATCTCTGAAAAGAAAAGCTTATCTAAGATGTCACTCTCTGCACTTTTCGGAAAACTACAAGAGCATGAAATAGAACTTGAAAGATTGGAAAAGAACGAGAGTTTAGAAAAGAAGACAAAAAGTATTGCCGTAAAAATAGAATCAAAAGAATTAATGAATGAAGAAAATTCTGATGAAGATGAAAACATCACCCTCCTTGTTAAAAAGTTCGGTAAATTTTTTCAAAATGATAAAACATTTAAGAGAAAGAAAACCTTCAGAAAGAAAGATGTCTCCACTACAAATCAGAATTTCACTTGCTTTGAATGTGGGAAACAAGGACACATCACAATGAAAGCAGAATGTCCTAACATTATCAAAAAAAATGCTACCAAAAGGAAAGAGTTCAAAAAGGCATACATAGCATGGGAAGATAATGAAGTAAGTTCATCTTCAAATTCAGAAAATGAAGAATTCGCAAACGTTGCTTTGATGGCATTCCACCATTCTGATAATGAAGAAGAGATTAGTAGTAAAAATACTTGTTATAATAATGATGATTCATGTGTTGAAAATAATGATACACAACAAGCTATAAAAGAATTACTTATGGAATGTAGAAATCTGTAAAAAATAGTGTCGAATCAAAATAAACAAATTTTATCTCTTAATGAAAAGATTGACACTATCGAACAAGAGTTTGAAAACAAAAACAGAATTCTACATGCAATAAGTGTGATTCACTTTCCTTTAGAATTGTCCAAATGAATAGAGTTATTGGAAGGTACAAAAAAGGACAAATTGGATTGGAAAATATACTTAACATGCAAAGATATTCAAACGATAAAAGTGGACTTGGTTACTCAAAGTTTGATAAACCAAGTACTAGTAAAACTATCTTTGTCAAAGCAAGTAACCAATTCATAAATTAGAAAGTTATAGCTGTTCAAAATAATCATCTTTGTTCTAAGAAAAGTATTATTCAAAAGAAACCATGTTTTCCTAAAAAAAAAGTCCAACATGTTTCTATTGTGGTCTTAACGGTCATACACCAAATGTTTGTCACTTTAGGAACATTGGTGTTCCACAAGGGCATTATGTGTGGGTCAAGAAAGGTACTAATGTTCAAGGAACCAAAGTACTTTGGGTACCTAATAATCTATGAATCTTGTTTTGTAGGAATACACACAAAGTACATCAAATATGTGGTACTTAGATAGCGGATGTTCAAAGCACATGATCGGTGACAAAACTAAATTTTCAGCACTAATTCTTGAGTCAAAAGGTTATGTGATCTATGGAGATAACAACAAAGGAAAAATTTTGGGCATTGGAAAGGTTGGTATTGCTCCGTCTCCTTCAATTGAAGATTTCCTCTATGTTGAAAGTTTAAAGCACAATCTCATAAGCATAAGCCAACTTTGTGACAAGGGTTACAAAATCACTTTCAACAAAGATGAATGTATTATCCAAAATGAGGTAACAAGTGAAATTCAATTTATTGGTAAGCGTTTTAAAAATATTTTTACAATTAATATTGATGATTTATCCTTAAGAATGAAATGTCTTATGGTAAGTGACAACAATGATGCATGGCTATGGCATAAAAGATTTGCACATATCCATATGGATCTTTTAAACAAGTTAGTCAAGCATGAACTTGTTGTAGGCTTACCAAAGATGAAATTCATTAAAGATAAATTATGTGACGCTTGTCAAAAGGGTAAGCAAACTAAAGTTTCCTTCAAACCCAAGAATATTATATCAACTTCAAGACCACTTCAATTAATACATATGGACTTGTTCGGTCCATCAAGAACTAAAAGTCTTGGTAGAAATTCATATGGACTAGTAATCGTTGATGATTTTTCAAGGTTCACATGGACTTTATTTTTGGCAAATAAAAATGAAGCTTTTAAAGCATTTAAGAAATATGCCAACTAGTCCAAAATGAACAAGCATCCAAAATTGTATCAATTAGAAGTGATCATGAAGGAGAATATAAAAATGCTTCATTTGTAGAATATTGTGAAGAAAATGGAATCTTCCATAATTTTTCTGCCCCAAGAACACCTCAACAAAATGGAGTTGTTGAGAGAAAGAATAGATCATTGGTAGAACTTGCAAGAACTATGCTAAGCGATTCAAGTCTACCAAAATACTTTTGGGCAGATGCTGTAAGCACAGCTTGTTACATATCCAATTGAGTAATAATCTGACCTATGCTGAACAAGACTTCATACGAACTATATAAAGGAAGAAGGTCAAATATCTCTCATTTTCACATATTTGGATGCAAATGCTTTGTGCTAAATAATGGTAAGGATAATCTCGGCAAATTCGATGAAAAGGCCAATGAAGGTATTTTTATTGGGTATTCCTTAACTAGTAAAACATTTAGAATTTTTAATAAAAGAACTTTGATAGTTGAAGAATCTATACATGTATCTTTTGATGAATCTAACCCCTCGAAAGAGGATAAAATTATTTGTGACGATGATGACTTTATAAGTGATGAGATAAGTGAAGACAGTCAAGTCGGTCAATCAATTCAAAAGGATGAAATCAATATAGAACAGCAAAATCAACACATTGATCTTCCTCGAGAATGGAGAACCCATCGTGATCACCCTATTGACAACATTATAGGTGATATCAACAAAGGAGTCACTACAAGGCTAAATCTCAAATATGCTTGCTTGAATATGGCATTTGCCTCTCAGATAGAACCTTCCAAAATAGGTGAAGCCCTTAAAGATGATCAATGGATACTTGCCATGCAAGAAGAACTAAATCAGTTTGAAAGAAACAAAGTTTGGGAACTTGTTCCAAATCCGGGAAATAAACACATCGTTGGTACCAAATGGGTGTTTAAGAATAAACTAGATGAAAATGGAATAGTTGTTCGAAACAAGGCAAGGTTGGTCGCTCAAGGATACAACCAAGAAGAAGGGATTGATTTTGATGAAACATTTGCTCCGGTAGCAAGGTTAGAAGCAATCCGATTATTACTTGCTTATGCTTGTTCTATGGACTTTGAACTATTTCAGATAGATGTCAAGAGTGCGTTCCTAAATGGCTATATCAATGAGGAAGTCTATGTCAAACAGCCACCCGACTTTGAAGACTTCAAAAATCCTTCACATGTCTTCAAATTAAAGAATGCTCTTTATGGTTTGAAACAAGCTCCAAGAGCTTGGTATAATAGGTTGAGTAAATTTTTATGTGAACATGGATTTGAAAAGAGTAAAGTTGATAAAACATTTTTCATTAAAAGGAATAATGATCATACTTTACTTGTTCAAGTTTACGTGGACGATATCATATTTGGATCAACCAAAAGTGAAATATGTGAAGAATTCTCATTAATGATGCAAGGAGAATTTGAAATGTCCATGATGGGAAAATTAAATTATTTCCTAGGACTTCAAATCAAACAACTCAAGAATGGTATTTTCATTCATCAAGCTAAGCATTGTAAAGAATTGTTGAAAAGATTTGAGATGGAAAGCAGCAAAGAAAGTGCTACTCCTATGTGATCCGGAATTATATTGATAAAGATGAAACTGGTAAAAAATTGATATATCAAGGTATCGAGGTATGATTGGGTCTCTTCTATATCTAATGGCCAGTCGGCCAAATATTATGTTTAGTGTTTGCTTATGTGCAAGGTTTCAAGCAGATCCGAAGGAATCACATGTTGTAGCAGTAAAGAGAATAATGAAATATCTAAAGGGAACAACTAGTGTTGGCCTATGGTATCCAAAAGGTAGCATATGCAATCTTATTGGTTATTTTGACTCTGACTATGCAGGATGTAAATTAGCTCGTAAAAGCACAAGCGACACGTGTCACATTTTAGGAAATGCATTAGTATCATGGTCCTGTAAGAAGCAAGCTTGTGTGGCTCTAAGTACTGCTGAAGAAGAATACATAGCTGCAGGAAATTGTTGTGCTCAGATCCTATGGCTCAAGCAACAGCTATATGATTATGGACTTGATCTCGGGTGCATCCCTCTAAAATGTGACAACACTAGTGCTATCAACATTACTAAAAATCCAGACATGCATTCTCAAACCAAACATATCGACATACATCATCATTTTCTGAGAGATCATGTGCTCAAAGGCCATGTTGAAGTTACTTTTGTCGACACTCATAATCAACTAGCGGATATTCTTACAAAGCCACTACCTAGAGATTCATTCAACAAAATCCGAAGAGAACTGGGTATCCTAAATAAAAGTGATCTCTAAAGGTTTGAAGGCTTTGTAAGTCATGTCACTTATAATTTCAAAATTTTGCTTCTTCTCTTGCTAAATTGTTGATATATGATTCTTTGGTGTCTATGTGTTTTAGTAATTATCAAATACATGATTAAAATTATTTCTTTAGTTAAAAATTTAAATTTAAAAACGAAATTTTTACTGTCGTATTCGAATACACATTGTTTGTATTTGAATACACATTCCCAAAAAAACCATATTCGAATACATCAAGCCTGTAGTCGAATATAGATTCAAATTTTTCAGCTTATAAAAACGTTTTTAATAGATTTTAGGTTTTTTCACGAATATAAATTTTTAGCAACCAAATAGAATCAAATCCTCTGGTTTCATTTCTTCAAAAATCTCATCCAATCTTACATGCAATCATCACCAAACCTTTACCTCATCATCCATTACATCTAAAGTTGTTTCAAAATCAAACCTAAACCCCAAATTTCCCCAAAAATTGTGAAACTCCATCTTCTCCATTTCTCCAAACATGGATGCACGAAAAAAAGGTGCAAGGACGAAGGTTGCTGCTGTGGGTCCTTCAAATAAAAGAAGAAATGATAATATGGCATACCTATCCCGGTTACTTCACTCACCGGAAGAAATCGATAGGTTTCGAACCCACTTCTCAGACAAAAAGCTGATTACTCCTAAAATTGGTACTCTTCATTCCTTCTCTGCTTTTAAATTCCCTGAGTTACTTAAAGCCCAAAAATTAGAAGAGTTCATTGGTTATAATGGTCCTATCTATCCCGACTTAGTTAAGGTATTTTTCTGCAATCTTGAAAAGGATGGTTCTAAGCTAGTGTGTAAGGTTAAGGAAAAAATTATTGAATTAGATACTAAAATCATTGGAGAAATTCTGCACATACCATATGAGGGTCAAAAAATGTGTCCAAGACATTTATGTGAATGGGTAAATACTACCAAGTATGATGCTTATATCTCACAATGTCGGTTTGATAAAGATACTATGGAAAGAAAAAGAGCACAGGCTGGTTCAGAGTTTGCTAGGCAGAGATATGGTGTTGGTAACTTAACCATTGACAACTGATTATTGCATTATTTCCTAAGCTATATTTTAGTACCAAAAGCAGGAAATTATTCACAAATATCTGAATTTGAACTTCAAATCATGATTTTTATGATAGAAGGGGTTGATCTCAATTGGGCTTACTTTGTTCGCTCTGTTCTGTTTGCCTCCAAAGATGTTATAGGATTGCCTTATGTGAGGGAAGTTACCAGAATTTTGGACCACTTTAAGGTAGATTTTTCAAAGGAAATTTTGTATAAACCTACCAAAGACAATCTGTTAGACTTAAGTGTTCTGCCCAACATGAAAATAGTGTGGAGTGAACCGCTTCAAACTTATGCCCACAAGGGTGATCTTGGACAATCTTCATCGACAAGAGCTCAAGATGAAGCTGCAGCAGAACCAGAAGACATATCGGCTGATGAGGATATCATTTCAAATCGCATGATCATGGACAAACTCAACTCGATTCAAACCTTCGTCACGGAACAATTTCAGCATATGAATACTTCCTTCACCAACCAATTTCGAACCATGACCACATCTATCAACAATAGATTTCAACACATTGAGACAACCATCACTCAAAGTCATGATTCTCTGCAACAAGAACTAAGTAATTTATCCGACAAAATTGACCATTTTCACCTCCCACCGGATTTTGATGAGTAGATTGGTTATTGCAATTTTTGTTATTTGTTTCAGCTTTGTTAAACATTTCCTTTAAATATCTTATTGTCTTTTACTAAAATGTATTCCTAGACTTGGTTATTTCAATTTGAATTACTCTTTGTTGCAATCTTCCTAAAAATTATGAGATGCTTGTGTTTATTCTCTATATATCCTATGTATGCCTGGTTTACTTTGTATGCTATCTTCTTCCTTTTTTTATCATGTCAAAAGGGGGAGAAAAGTGGTATGTTGTTGGTATTAATTTTTTTACAAATCTTCCAAAACAAAGGGGAGAAAGCATATATCAAGGGGAAGTAAGCATATATCAAGGGAGAGAAAATAAAGTCTTCGAAATTTCAACAAAGTTTTGTCATCATCAAAAAAGGGGAGAATGAAAAAGAATAAGATCTATATTTTTTATGAAGACAAAAGACTATGTCTAATGATCAAAATGCAAACTCAAAGGAAAATCATCTTTCAATTCATATTAGGTAACTTAGGCTTTAAGGTACTTGATAATAATTCAAATTACATTTCAAAATACAATATTATGAGAATATTCTATATTTAGCATATGCATCAAAAGTATTTTCTAAGTATTTAAATGCATAAACAAATATTTAAATATAAAGTTTTTGACAAAAATCAATGTTGTATTCGACTACAACCTCTCGTAGCCAAATACAAACGCTAAGTCAGTAGCAAAAACTGAAGATCTGTATTCGAATACGGAGTGTCGTAGCTGAATACAGATAGCAAGTCAATAGCTAAAACTGAATATCTATATTCGAATACGGAGTGTCGTAGCCGAATACAGATAGCAAGTCAATAGCTAAAACTGAAGATCTGTATTCGAATACGGAGTGTCGTAGCCGAATACAGATAGCAAGTCAGTAGCTAAAACTGAATATGTATATTCGAATACGGAGTGTCGTAGCCAAATACAGATATCAAGTCAGTAACTAAAACTGAACTTGTGTATTCGACTACAGCTTCGCGTATTCGAATACAACTCAAGTCAGTGGCAAAAATCACATACTTGTATTCGACTACGAGATATCGTATTCGAATACGAAGTTCAAATTTTGAATAATAACTGAACGTTACAGAAGTGTATTCGAATACACTGAGGCTGTATTCGAATACAACTTCAAAACAATGCAATTTTTCAGTTCTGGATCAGTGCATAAGTTCATCAAAACTTATGGGAACAATTGTCACTTATCTGAAGTGTTGCCTATGGAGTATAAATATCTAATAGCTTCAGTTCTTACTGACAAATCCTTCTTACCAATCTTAGAACTATTTTCTGAAATATCAAAAACTTTCAAAGCTTCATTTTCATATTTTTCAAGTACATGCTTTTCAATTTCATATCATTAAGAAAGGTTTTCAGTTGTACTTGAAAGTGTGCTTGATTAGTATCATTATACTTAGTGTTATATTTTTGTTCTTAGTTAAGAACATAGTCACAAAATCATTTGAAGTTATTGTATTATTTGAAGAACTTAGTGTAGGTTCTTCAAGTGTTGTAAACTAAGATAGTGGTGTGATGTCTTAGACAAAGTGTTAGGAATTTGTAACTGAAATCTTAGTGTTAGACTTGTAACTTATTCTTACAAATAGTGGAAAATTTATTGTAGTGTGCAAGATGATAGGATGTACCCTTGGTTGTAAGGGGAATTAGGATAAATTTATGTGTGTTTTACTTTCAGTCATTTACAAAGCTTTCATACACTTAACACAACCAGTAAAATAACTCACAAAACTCTAAAAATCAAAAAAGTTTTTAAACACCTAATTCACCCCTCTTAGGTGCACCTATGTACTTACAAATTAGTATTTAAAATTGAAGAATATCAACTAATTTAGTTCTTATATCAAACTTATTTTTAGTGAATATACATCAAAATCATAGACATATATTGACCGAAATAATCTCTTACTACACCAAGAAAAATATAAAATCTTTAAAAATGTGGTACTGTATTTGAAAATTAAAGGATTAATTCAACTTATAATTTTTAATTCAAAGAATTAAATTGTTATTTTGTAGATTCGAGTGAACAAATTAATTGACGCTTATAATTTCTTTTTGCAAATTAATTGACGCTTATCATTTATATTATAAACTTTATTATTTATTTCTCGTTAATCGATCTTCATGCAAGTTTTTGTTAGCATATAACGGTTTATTTATTTATTTATTATATTATTATATTGATATTAGCATCTACACGAATATGTGTTCGTTTTTTAATTGCAAATATTAATAATAAATAGTAATTTTGTATAATTATGATTTTAAATAAATGAGTGAAATTAATTAAATATCATTAAAAAATGTAAATACACACATTAATGCAATTGACGTTTTTATCAAATTGCACTTTTTTTGGGTAGATAACATGCTCACTAATAAGTAATAACTGCTGCAATTAATAGTAAAAGTAGGTGAAATTGAAAAGAGTAAAACTGAAACTAATTAAAATAGAGTACACCAAAAAAATTACTTTTATTATTATTTATTATTATGATTACTATTATTATTATTATTATTATTATTATTATTATTATTGTTGTTGTTGTTGTTGTTGTTGAAAATAATATTATATATACACTACAAAAAAAAGTATCTATTGTGACACTTAGATTTTGTGATTTTTTTTTATCTGTCACTAAAGCTACTTTTAGCTACAGTTAAGGTGTCACTATTTTTAAAATATTATACTCTTTTGTAAAAAAAATTAAATGCAGAAAAATAGTCTCTCGATTTCATTTGCAATCAATAATCAAATAATCAAATTCTCCCACTCACTTTCACCTTCAAACCCCACCGTCACCCTCGCAACCCCTCTTGTTTCCTTCAAACCATCAACGCCAACCCTAACTCTGATTTCGATGACAATCTCCGCAACAACTGCACCACTCTCACCCTCGCTTCAACCCACGCCCTTGCCTCTGCCATTCGTAAAGTCTCCACCTCACCCGTTGAGTTCACTCAGCGACTCGAGAAACATCGCACAACCGGACTTGTTCTTCCTAGCCCTGACTTCCATACACTCTGTCTTCAACAGCTTCAGCTCTTTCGCAGAATCGTCCCCGAAGCTCCTCTCGGTTCGTACCTCATGAATTGTTTCTTTTTATGTCTTCAATCCTATGTCAATTTTAAATTAGGGTTTATGGTAATGTGATTATTGAACGGTGTCGTTTGTGTTGTTTTGTTATGTGCTGTACAGGTGTATGTTAGACCGGCAGGTAGTTATGTGATGGATCGATTGGAGGTGCGGAGGGTTGCATTGTACCCTGGAGGAGATGATGAGTCAGAGGCAGAAGGCATTCTCATTCTTGTTGGTCATTTTAAAGTTCCAGCCGGCTTGCGAGCCGCCGAGACCGCTCTTTCCGAATTGCAAGTGTGTTGCTGATTCTGCTTCTGTTATATTATGGTGTTTTTGTTCCATTATTATTGTTATTGAACTACCAATTTAATTCCTCAAGTATCGGTCTCTCATCTATTCAATCAATGAAATATATATATATGAAAATAATTAGTGCCTTGGTATTATTATAAATTTATAACTATTCCTTCCATTCCTAAACTTTGGTATTTTAAGGTATTTGCACATAGAAAAAGAAAACATTTAATTGATGTGTATTGAACCAAAATACCCTTATTCTAATCATTAAATATTTTAGTAATTTCTATATTTATGTATCTAATCTACTCCCAATAGTTGGAAGAAAATGATCAATTATATCTAGGATTTCTAAAAACCCAATGTTTGAAGATAAAATTAAACTATTAGACTACCAAAGTTTAGGAATTGAGGGAGTAGTCCCTACTGTATATGAAAATTTCTCACATTAATCCCTGGTATCCTGTCAATACATAAACAGTTGTGACTAAAGGGACCAGTTTTCATATACTGTAGGGACTATCTATAAAACTTTAAGTACTACTTATTATTTTCAAACACTTTAAGTACTGAGTAGGATAGAGAGTGATACTTGGGGGACTAAATTGAGGATTTTCTCTTATTGTTGTTGGTTAGGATAGATCAAAATATCAGTGTGGATGTTAATTGTAGGTTAAGGTTGTCCCCGAATGTAAGGTTGTAGTTCTTCCCATGGTTAAACACCCATTTGTTGTTGGTTTCTTGGTTGCTGAGCTTCCACTGGTGGAGCTCGAAACTTGTGAGAAGGCTCAAAGTGATAGGTCAAATAATCATGTATCTGGGGAGGAAGCTTATTCACTTCCTCCATTTTTGGATTTGGATAAGAAGTCTTGGGAAGATCAGAGGCTTCGGGTCAAGGATGAGCCGGTTGGTATGCGCAACTTCACGTTTGATCAAAGATCAAATGCTATCGACATTTCACAGTCTCTGGCTATGGCATATGTTATGGATCAGGTTTATATACTTCATCTGGCTTTTTTTTCAAATAATGGCATGAGCTCATTACTCTTTGAATACGAAATGCTAGAGAGATGTGCTTGTCACACTGCTTGGATTTTGTGGGAGTTGCTTTCACTTTTGTATTTCTTAAAATATCATTTTTTTTATTTTTGCTTTTAAAGTTATTTCAGTTTAAAATCATTTAATCTATCGCTTTGAGTTAGACCAACTGACTGTTTTATTTTAGCATGCAATGCAAGTTCCTTAAATTGATTTCTCTTTAACTGTTTGTTGTATGATTTCATGACAGTTATAAGGATAGTTTTTGATACTTGGCATGGGCCTAAAGTTCTGGCTCATGAGTGTCTGTACTCCTTTTGCAGAAAGCAATGTTACTTCAGCAATCAACATGGCAAAATAATGTCAGGATGAGTAATCTGGTTGAGCAAGTATGTATTATCGGTTGTTATTGCATTTCTGTAATCTCTTTATTCTTAACCTTAGCATGTTCTAATTTTTCTTTCTTCAAATTACACACCAGATCCGTGGTCCACTTTCAAGCATTCAAACCTTGAGTAAAATCCTATCTACACAAACAAAGAAAAGTCAGGTTTGTAAAATCTCTAAATAGATGAGTTTATTTTTTGTTATAACCATAAAAACTATTTCATTGCCATATATGCCAGCTCATAAGTCACTCTTTCTTTTAAACCTGACTAAACTTTACTGTGTCAGTTCTATTAAGAGTGGTTAGTAAGCCATGCCAACCGATAAGTTGACGAAGTTATTCATACCTTATGTTGTTGGATATCAACAATGTCCTAAAATAGATATTTTTGCAGATTTCATATGACATTGTTGAGGATATCTTGATGCTAGGTGATCATCTGAGTGATGTTCTCCAACAACTCCAAGATGCTGTATATTTGACAAAAGTACTTCTCTCTCGCATTTATTAATTTTATATACCAATAATCAATTAATGTGCATTGGACTATTTATCTCCATTTTATTGTATGTTGTTCTATGTACTTATAAGATGGTGTTTGATGTGTAAACAAAATCTTTTGGTTGATTGATGTACAAGAAAATTGTTGAAACATGGTGAAGCAGTCATGATAACACTAGTAATTATTCACAGTAAGAGGTCCTTTTCTAGGCTGAATTACAGCCAAATCATATGGTTGCTCGCGGCCTGGCTCTTGGTGTCCCTCCCAGAAAGGCAGATGCAACATTGGGTTATTATTTCATTATAGGAAAAAGCCTATTATGGTTGTTCAACTATATTTTTGTGTACTAATTTAGAAGCCCCCCTTGGATGAATACAAAAATATGCAATTTTTTGTACCCATAATTTTTATAATTTCCTCTCATATCACTAGCTTGGTTTACTCCAAACTCTAATCATCAATTAAAAACATAGCTTATTTTACTCCATTATAATTTGGTGAGATTGTCTTTGGTGGTATTGACTGGAGACACTTTAGGGGTGACCACACTTATGTTCCAGTTTCTCAAAAGGGCAAAAGTTGGAAGCACTGAAGAAGCAGCAGGAAGTTCACACTCGCCTCGCCGTCGAACGCAAGAGATTCTTACGCGATAGAAAGATCAAGTTCTTTGAGAGAAGAAAAATCGAACGAAGAATCAGACGTCTCGAGAAGCTTCAACGTGCTTCGTCTTCATCATCTTCCACTCAATCTGCTTCTCCTGATCAGCTTGCATCGCTCAAACAAGATCTTCAATATGTTATGGTTTGTGTTTTAGTGGTTTTCAAGTGACAAAATAATATATGTATTTATATACTTGCTGCTGGCAATGAATAGTAACTAATAGAGTTGTGTATGGTTCCATTTTAATTTCGATGTGCAGTACTTTCCCAAGAATGAGAAATATGTTCCTTTATTTAGTGGAAGTGATGATCTGGAGATGGTTGATAGGAGAAATGGGCTGCGCAAACAGATTGAAGACAAGTTAACTGCTGTTGCTGCAACTGGCAAGGATTTAGAAGGTGGTTCGTTATCTTTGCTTTCATTTTATTTTTCTGACAAGTGAATGTTAGTGTTAATTGGTGTTGTCAAATAGTCGGCGCTATAGCATAGTAGAATTTGAGCAAATCACTATTGCTCTGGGATATGTTCTTTAATACAAAGTGTTGTGAAATAGTCGCCATAGCATATAGTGGAATTTGAATAAGCCACTATTTTCCACAATCTGCAATTGACAACATTGGTGTTACTATGTTATGTTAGGAGACAGAGTTTGAACAATTGACCTCTTTCTCAAACTCGTTTGGGTATCCCAGTCCCAGCTCAATCAATTGAACTATGCCTTGGAGACTATCACTACTTTCATTATTATAGATTCTAATTTCTATACCATTGTATTAGATTGATTTTAGAATCAAAATATTTCTATTGCTACTTACCCTTATTTTGAAGTGCTTGGTTTTAGTTGGTATGAGCTAAACTATGTTTGAAATTGGTGACCGTGTCCTTTTGCTATATTTATAAATGTGCCCTTTGTATTTATGCCCTTTTTCCTATTTGATTTAATGTCAACGTGATTTTGTACTACTGTTGCAGAGACTGGCAGTGAAGATGATGGGCTCTTGGATCTCAGTGATGATGATTTTTTCCTTGCTAGAAGTTCTAGTGATGAAGCTGATGCAGATGATGAATGGACAGACAAAAGCAGGTGAGCAGAGATGTTTTAGTACTTGGGCAATTATATCAATGAAACCTCGTATATACATGGTGTGCAATTTGGTCAAGGGAAATTAGGATGTTAAAAGTAGAGTATATTCTACAGGCTTTGTTTTTGGGAATTGTATTAATGGTTGAGATGATGTTAACATACATTGTGTTTTATTTTGTGTCCAATATAATACACATTTATACATGGTGTGCAATGCATCCAATATTTAGTGTCCTTTCTACTCTTGATGTCTCAATTATAATACACATTTATTATTCTCCACCTGTAGGCATGATGGCGAAATTGGTTTTTTAAAGGATATTTGAGGAATGCAACTATTGATATGAAGCTACGGAGGAAGGATGTGCTTCTATTGACTGATTTAGTAGAGTATCAATTAAAAAATGTCAGTGAGCTTAGGATGCATGCAATTGATTAGCTTTTTTTTAATTACGGTTCTTTTAGATTTTGAGGTAGGAGGTAATAGATTTGCGATAGCCTTCCATCTTCGTAGTGTAATAACACACTACCAGCTGTTGTTAAATTATGATTTAAGTCACAATCTTTCTTTTATGATTTTTGTTAATTATATATATTTTTTATTGTGTGACAGAGTTTTAGGAGTTACTTATTGGTATTAATAATTTAGAATTACAATTAGTAGGGAGATAAAATAAATTTAATTTAATAAATAATGATAAATAAGTTTTAGTGACAGACAATACCGTAGGAATAGATCAATTCTTTATTTATATATATATCTAGTTTTTAGTGACAGACAATATCGTAGGAATAGATCAATTTTTTATTTATATTTATCTAAGTTTTAGTGACAATCATTGTGGTAGGTAGAAATCAAAAATTTGTATGTCACAAGAAGTTAGTTTTCTTGTAGTGATATATATATATACTTCTTCTTTTATATATATGTGTTATTACCTGAACAACTTAAAAATTTCTCAAATGTGCCCACCAAGTCGATACATTGTGTTAAAATAATCTGCAATAATGAATAACCAACAAAAGAAAAAAAACAGAAAAATGCATAAAACGGAGAAGGTTCAATGTTTTTTGTTTTGTGAAAACTGAAATATAGAACGTTCTACAGTAAAAGTAAACTATACGTGCAGTTTTCAATATCAATGTTAAACGAAATTAAAAAAAGATAAAGGCAAGAATAACATAGGATATATACGTGTTCGGTCTCAATTACTTGACACCTACATCACGGGGAAAGAAACAAAACAATTCAAGTATGAGTATAAAATTACAAGATTTATTTCCCTATATAGTGACTTGTATCATCCACTATTGAGAGTCCAGCAATACAAGCTTCTTCCTCACTTACATACACTCTTAGTTTTCCCTTTAATCTCTCATTCTTTATGATTTCTATGAATCCCTGTAAAAATTAGATAAACCTTTATACTTCTTGGCATATACGTGCACACACCTATATATCAAACTATAACTAACTATAACTACAACTGCTCTTGTCTATTATAACTAATTTGGTCAAACTTAGTTATAACAAACATTAAACATAACTAACTCTAGCACATGAAATTTTAAAAGGCCAAATTAAGAATAAGATGTGAGGTCACAAGATGTATATGACCTTTTTTTTTTTTTAGAGAAAATTGTGTCTAGTAATTTCTGATTTGCTTGAGAAATAAGTAAAATATAATTAAAAATTATTTTAGTCAATTTTAAATTTAGTTATTTTAAATAACTTATTCTTAATTGAGACTCGTTGATTGCTTAAATCTAATCATTTAATTCATTGGCTTATGGTTTATATGAGGTTCACCTAATTTTCATTTTTTATCTATATTCAAATGTCATTATCCCATTTTTTGTCAAACAACTTATCATTAGTTTTTCTTTCTTTTTAAAATGCGATTACACTCCAAGTCATTCGTTTGACTAAAACTGATTCTGTACGATTCATAGAAAAAGGTTTCTAGAACTTTGGTTATTTTGGTTGCGTTTAGGAACACGGAAGTAACAATATTTTTTATACATATTTTGATATTTAAAATATGAATTAGGTTAATATGTGTCATAAGGACACATGTTCTTTGAGGAATCTTTCAAGATGCTTTAATCATAAATTATCTTTTTTAATTATAAATTGTTTTTTAACCAATGCTTTTGAGATACTTTAATTTTAATTTTTTTTATATCTTAAGAACTGTATCATATATGATCCTTAATAACTAAAAATCAAGAAATTTATTATTTTAGCAATTCTTCAGAGGTACTTTTAATGTTAAATTCTTTCAAAATTTAACAAAAATAAACAAAGAAAGATGTGATAATTATAAACATCAAAGAAATTTCTTAACAAAATTTATATACAAAATAAATAAATTGATATGAAAAATTAATGAGAGCAAACATAATAACAAGATTAAATTAATGAGAACAAAATTTCTATGCAAAATATAGTTTATTCTTGTTAAATTCTTTATAAACAAAGAAATATGTGATAATTATAAAAGACATAGAAATTTCATAACAAAATTTATATGCAAAATAAAAATAATTGACATGAAAAATTAATGAGAGCAAACATAATAAC
The DNA here is from genome assembly GCA_037974295.1 of Cicer cuneatum. Classification (NCBI taxonomy): domain Eukaryota; kingdom Viridiplantae; phylum Streptophyta; class Magnoliopsida; order Fabales; family Fabaceae; genus Cicer; species Cicer cuneatum. Next base: position 57,226,711 of record JBBPBO010001985.1, on the reverse strand, counting down.
ATGATTAGAATTAAATTAATATAAAGAAGTAGTATTCTTTCAATGTAACCTTCAAAAACAATTTCATCATTTATATGGTAGAGAATCGTGCCGATAACGTGTTATGAAATTAACTAAAATTATAACAAAATATAGAGCAATAGAGAGAAATCACTTTAACATGTACCCTTTATAATATCACATGAGTCCTATTTATATGACATATATCTTGTAACTTACAAGTACATGAATGATCTTCATAATGATACATTAACAATCCACTACTATTTAGGGTTCAACTAACATTAAGGATTGAGACTTTAACTCATAAAATTGAAAGGGATATCCATCAAATATTCATAATGGCTTCAAAGTTTTAGACAAATTTTTTCGAAGCTTTGCTATTTTATTCTCAATATTTAAAATGGTTCTCTTGATAAGACATAATTTAGTCATATTTTTAGTTTCCTTGTGGAGTTCCTCAAATGCATCTTGCAATTGACCATAGGCAGGTAAAAAGTTAGATTTATCGTCACTAACCTCTTGTTTGTGATTTTTAGCCATGAAACATATGTTTGCGATGTCGTCATTGTTGGAGCTTTCACTTCAGGTTTTATCACTATCCTCCAAGGCTATATATGCTTTCTTGTCTTTTTTACCTCTTTTCTCACTTTTCCTCATCTTCTTTATATATTTCGGACATTATCGTTTGATGTGTCTAGACTTTCCACATTCAAAGCAAGTGACATAAGTATTATTGTTGTCCTTCTTACTTGATCCTTGACTTGTCAATTTTTCATTTCTTTTCTCCGAAGAAATTTGTTGTACATTTTAATAAAGAGACTCATTTCTTCATCACTTGAATCATCTATTTTCAAACCAATATTTTCGGAACTATCATTCTTTTTTTACCTTGAGTATGAATCTGCCAAGGCTATACTCTTCTTTTCTTTATTTTGCTCTTTTTCTTCATTCACGCTTAACCAATTGAGCTCTTGTTCACGTTCCTTCAATTTTTTAAATAACGTAGTTGTGGTCATTGTTGCTAAGCTTCGCGACCCAACAATAGTTGTTAACTTTGGTTTCCACTCCCTACTAAATCTCATAATTTTATTAGTTAAATCTTCATTTGCAAAGTTTTTCAAATGCAGTCAAATGACTCAATATGTGAGAATCCTTTTTCAAAGTCGATAGTAGTTTCCTCTTACTTCATATGAAAATGTTCATTCTCTTGTGTAAGTGTACCCTTAAGGGTGACCTCTAAAGTTTTCAATATTTCTTAAGCAACTTTACAACGGAAAACTTTATAATATTAATGTTGTCCAAGAGTAGACATAATAATATTATTAACTTTCCAATTGAATTGTATCTTTTTCTTGTCAAAATATGTCTAATCCATAATGAGTTTATCAACTGTAACACCATCACAAATTATTTTTTAAACAAATGATCATTTTTTTGATTGATTTCTGGACGCCAAAATCATAAAAATGATATGGATTTTCATTGTTCTTTCCAATACAAATAACCATCACTTTTGAAACTCGGTAATAGAATCATATTTTTAGTCATTTCAATAACTCTTACCGTTGTTAGTATGGTAACACTAAGAGATTGGGTTCTTGATACCACTTGTTAGTTGAGATGGCCTATAGAATCTAGGAGGGTGGTAAATATAGTCTAAACTTTTTAGAGAATTTCAATCACACATTAGAAATTATTTGAAAACGTGATCAAATGGAGTACTTATTCGTTAGGAAAAGTTGCTTTTTTAAAATTGTTTTGGTATTGCAACTATTTATTCCAAAATGAAAAGATAATTTTACACAAGAAAAACAATTTGATTGAATCAAGGATAATTGTAATGATTCAATCAAATATAAATCAAACTAGAATGCATTAATTTGATGCACAAATGATATAGGATCAAAGTATATAGAAAATTCAATATTGAACATATTTGACAATTGTTGATGTAAGTTTAAAACAGTTCTCCAAAGCAACAATTCAAATCATGAAAATTATTCAAAATAAAATTTTCAAGGTTACTAATCTTTATATCATTCGAAAACCATAAAAAACAGAATTTGCACCACCGATCACCAAGAAGCAAAAAATTTAACGAACATAAATGCAAAATGTAAAGAGTTAAGGGAAAGAAAAAAACACAATAATTTTTATATTAGTTCTCTATTTCTTCTTCTCATGTAGAGTACATCTTGCCTCATTTAATCAAATGAGAGTTTTATCCTTTATTATGATATAATGTTATCAAGATCTATTGACAATTGTTACAAAGCTTGTACATCAATTCCTTCTTCTTTAAAAGCTCTGTACAAGATTTCTTGAAACAACCTTTAAAATAATATATGAATCATTATCTTCAAGATGAAGACCACCCTTTAGACTTGCAAGATAACACCTAGAGTAAATTCCACTCTAGACCATGAAGAAAGTCTTCTTCATACCTTCAAATGATGTCAATCATCCTCTGGATCGCCCATGTTTAGAACAATCACCCCAAATAGTGATGCCCCATTCTTGACGTTTCTCACCCAAAGATTCACTCACAAACAAGACTTGAATCAAAAAAAGTGTTTAATCAATATTATCATCTTAAATTCATGAAAAATAAACAGATGAAAGTGTTCTTAGTTACAATGAAGTTTCATACCAATATATAAAGATACACGAGTTAGTTTGCCCAAGTACAATGCATCTTAACTTAAATGTTTTTTTTGTAACTTTCAAAAAATAACTTTGTATGTCATGTGAATCGACATATGGAGCTTGTGAATCGATCAAATGTTTCTTGAATGTCTAAGATTTTATCCTAAAGTAGTGTAAATTGATTAGCATGAGCATGAGTCAACTTACAAAACTCCTTAAAATTGTGTGAGTCGACTCACAACTATGTTAGTTGATTCACAGAGTCTGGAACATCAGGAATGAGCTCAAGACCCCAGTAAATTGACTTACAAACCTATGAGTTGATTTGCATAGTTAAAAATTACTTAGGAAATAGTTTTAATACATTTTATGTAGTTTACAAAGTTTCCACACTACGAAAAATTGACATATACCTATGAACATTTATAATGATAACCATTAAAATTATAGGTATAAATTACATATACCTAGAGACTTATGATGGGCTGTTGGTATAGGTAACATATACCTAGTAGAGAAAACTATCACTATCAGAAGTTGAACTAGATACAGAAGTTAGTTGGCCAATAAGTAATTATCTTTTGTGCATTTGTGTTTCAGGAATAACTAAATAAATATAGTTATAAGATGAAACATCTCAATCAGTCCAAAACACCTAAGTTTCTATATCTCAATCAGTCCAAAACACCTAAGTTTCTATGTCATGGAAGGATGACATATTTTTTTAAGTTCAAGGATCTAAAAAATGGGAGGTGTATGATGTATGGATAACATTCCTAAATCTAAAAATTGAAGGTTTATGTGTTAAAAAATGAAGAGTTAGGTGAAAAAGTTAAACATATGAAAGCTTGTTAGCAAATGCTATGACCTTAATTCAAAATTGATTTTATGGAGAAGATGTTAATGACAAAATACAAGTTGTGAGGCAGATATACCATAATTTATTTTCTCTCTTCCATGGCTTCTATCATGATTTTAGCATGGTATTAGAGTTTATTTATTAATTTAGACTTAAATTTAATTTTGGTCATTTATCTTTTACCTAGTATTTGTTTTGGTGTTTTATCTTTATTTTAATTCATTTTGATCTTTTATCTTTTATAAACATTGTATTTTAGTCCTTATCACAATGACAACAAAATTTATAATAAGATTCAGCCATTGAAATCCCTTCTAAAAGTTATCAATATGTATCCAAGATAATATTCTTTCAAAAAAAAAACATTCATTTAACCAAATAATAGACTTGCACTTGAAGAAAAAAAATGTCTTACATACTATGAAATATATGTAAACTCTTTGAAACAAATGACATTTATCAAAGTTTACTGTATTTTCACCTCATTTTTATTAAGATTGTACACTTAAATTTACAACTAATCTAATATTTGATCTTGATAGTTCATGATAATAATTATACGGTTGTTTAAAAGAGTTATGATAAAAATGACTAAAATACACCACTTATAAAAGATGAAGGACCAAAATGAATATAAAAAAAAAAAAGATAAAAAATCAAAATAAATATTAGGTAAAAAATAAATGCTCAAAATTATATTTAAAGCATTAATTTTTCATGCAAGAAAAGTTTGGAAAAAGACAAGATCTAAATCTTCAACGTTCTAACCAACAACAACAACAAAAAGGAGCAAAATTGTTTCCAAGATAAGAAAAAAATGGTTCTACATATATAAAGAGTTCTAGTTCTTTCGGTCATATAATGTCACTGATCATAAACAAACCATAGATATTTATGGTAATTCAAATAAATCTACTTCATTGAAAGCTCTCCATAGAAAGTTTTAGCCTGCGTGCTAAAAATAATTGTTCTAGATGTTGAATTATAATGAATGGTTAAACCAAAAAAATCATATTTTTCATGCGATATATTTTTGATATTTTATATTCTTTCAGCCGATGGATTATAGACATTTCATATTATTTTCAGCTATTTTCAGAGTTTCAAATTATTTTTAACAAGTTTCTTTTTCAACATTCTCTTCTTGACATTTTCTAAGTTGGAAGTATAATAATAAGTACATTTAAGATAATAGAGATATTAGATGTTAAATATAAAATTTAGTTAGAGTTAGTTTTTAGGCGATTAATTTATTAAGTATCCACTAACTCTATATATAAAGCATATCATGTATTCATTTATATATTTTTATTCTATCAATATAGAATTTATTTTTCAGTCAAATATATATATAGTTTATTTTCAATTTAAATATTTTCTTTGCTCCATAATAAAATAATTTCATGAGATATTTTGTAAAAGTTAAATTTAGATAATTTCAAATACTACCTAAAATCTAATAATTTCAAATTTCCTTTTTAGTTATAATCATGAAGAGATCTCTAAATTTTTTTCAAATTTACAATTTTGACCTTATATATTTAAAATTATAATTATTCACCTTTTTCAAAATTTTAGTTTTGGCCTAAATTTAATTTTTATTTACGTTCTAAAACTTTTAAAATTTATAAAAAAAATAGCTTAATTTTAAAAGAATAATCTTTTTATCTAAACAATAAAATTTAAAAATAAAAGAAATTCAATTAAAGCATTTAAATCGCTTAAAATTTTAATTTCTCTAAATTTTTTATTTACCCCATCCAAACACATTTTTAATATTCTAATAATTCGGTAAACATAAAATAGTCCTTACAAAATTGACATGTCTCACGAGATTTTTTAAATTACAAGTAAAACTTATCTGTTTTTTATTCAAATTTATAGCATTTTTTATTATAAAAAATAGAGTCTATTGAAATAGCATGCATCACCAACAAAAAATATCACATTGGATCTTGTGAGAGTCGAAGTTCATGACCAGATTCAACATCTCAGTCATACATGGCTGCGCATGTGCCAGAATTTATTCATTGAAGACAAACAATCGTTAATTTAAGCGGTGTTACAAATTATTACTAAAAATTTAGTTTGATGTATATATATACACACACCAATGATCAAATTACGCTCAAAAAATTACATTAATAATTATACTTATTTAATAACATTGAGTTTAATAAATATTTTTTAAAGTTAGTTCTTGGATTGAAATGTGATATTATATATTTATAAATTTTGATATTAATTTATAACTAATTATTATATCATCACGATTCATCAAAATTAACTTTATATATAATTACGCTATTGACGTTGATTTAAATGCAACATGATAACATAAAAAATGATAATAGATTAATCTCAAAATTTATAAAAATGATCCTAGATGATAATAGTTTTTAGTTTAATATCAAAAAATATTTATCCGATTCAATATTATTAAATGAATATAACAAATTTTTATTTTTGAATCCCTTAATAAATAGTTTGGATGAGGGAAATTTTCAAGGGAATGTAATTTTTTAAACAAATTCAAATTTTTTAATGCAAATTACTTTGTTTAGATAATAAATTTTGAGAATTTTTCAAATGAAAGAATTTCACGAATGTATTTTGTCCAAACTAAATTTAAAAAAATTTAAATTTCATCTTTACTTTATATATATATATATATATATATATATATATATATATATATTCATGTGTGCGTGAATCATAAAATAATCCATATAATTTTTTTTTGAACTTTACAATTTTGATCCTATATGTTTCAAAATTTGCATATTAATCTTTATATTTTTTATTTTTTGTAAATTATTCTCTAAAAATTTTCAAATTTTGAAAACTGATTTCTAAAAAATTCCCAATTTTTCAATTTTGGCCCATATTTAATTTTTACTTTTGCCTCAAAACTTTTGAAATTTATAAAAATAGATTAATTTTATAGAACAATTTCTTTATCGAAAGAACAAATTTAAAAATGAAAGGAATTCAATTGAAGTATTTGAATTGTCTAAAACTTTAATTTCTTTAAAATTTTCAATTATCTCATTCAAACACACTCTTAAGACATTTGTTAATAATATATGCCTCATTTATAAAAATTACTATCATATAAATAATATCTACAAATTTTAACATTAATTTATATTTTTTTTATTTATAGGAGAAATGATAGCTACATTCTCAAAACTGAATTCAAATCTATAACATTTAGTTAAAATTGAAGAGACTCTTATTCTCAAAACTGAATTCAAATCTATAACATTTAGTTAAAATTGAATAGACTCTTATTATCTAATCCAAATAAGTTGTAAAATATATTTTTTTCATTAGAATACCTTAAATTATTGTATATCCCTCTCTCTAGATATATAGTGCTTACTTACGGAGTTACGGGTCACATACTCAATTTCCCATCCTCTAGTTTAATTAGTTTATCCTAGTACCTTCCATATTTTTCCTTAGTCAATTACCTTCTTTTTTAACCTTCCCCTTTTTTCAAACCATAGTCACTTTCTTTGAAGCACACCTTTGACCAACACCACCTATGCACCCTTATATATAAAGCCTTGTGCAACTTGATCAATTTTTATAACTTTATCCACTATTGCATTCTAGTTATACCTAAAAGAAATACACACACAAACACAAATACCCTTTTTGTTATTGTTTGAAATAGTTTCAACAAAAACAACATTAATCTCATAAGGTTATGATGAAGAACAAAAGGATAAACAAAAAGGACAAAAAAGAGATCAAAGTAACATATATTTCAAGTCCTGTGAAGGTGAAGACTAATGCTTCAAATTTTAGAGCTCTTGTGCAAGAGCTAACTGGCCAAGACTCTAATGTTGCGGAAATTACGACTATGCCCTTGAAAGAAAAAGATTGGGATATTGATGAGAGAATATTGCATAAGGGTGCTTCTTCAACACATCATGTGCCTCAAGACTATAATTTGCATCAAGATACCTTTTTGAAGGCTGATTATAGTGAGTTTCTTTCAAGATCCTTGGTGGAACCGTTAAGCCAACACCTTCAATATGATTTGTTGAGCTTCGATATGTCCTAAGGTTTTATTATTAATTCTATACACACATATTTTCATATGTAATTATATTTGCTTTTTAGTATGCTTTTTTGGTAGTATTTACTTAATTAAGCATAATTAATTATTGAAATATTATAGCTCTGATGTAAAAAAGGATCCAAACTCATTCCTAACGGTGTTGAAATTGACAGATCAAGATGAGTCGATATTCATATTTCAAATTTGTTTTTTGAAATTTATTTAGATTTATATATATTTAGATTTTTGGCATATTCAGCATTAAATTAAAATTGAGCTATTCGAGCATACTCCAGTATAGTTAATTTAAATAGTCTTAAATTGTGTCAAAAACCTTTTATAAAATCGTGGATTCAATTCCTGCATTTGATGTAAAAAATATTTATAAGTGATCTGTAAATACTTTTATGAACACTTTTGATTTTGATAAGTCCTTAAAATCTAATTTATCTAAATTTTTGTTCATACAAAATTTTTGTTCATAAATTTTTATTTTGAGTTAACTTTTATAACTATTAATTTCTAACGTGCTATGTACAATTAATGTGAGTAGTGGTTGAATTCAACGCAAAAAAAATGTGAGTAGTGGTTGATTGACATCATCTTTATTTAATGGATATATTATTTAGAAGATAGGGATTTGAATAAAATTGATATAACAAAAAAGATATTTGAATAAAAATAAGACTCTTTTTTTATTAAGAAAAATATATTATTGAAAATACAAGGATAGTTTAACTCATTAAATCAGAGAATCAACAATATTGATTGCAATCAATGCGATTGTTACACCAAGAAGCATAGCCAACACCAATTTTTAAATGGAAGAGGCTAGAGAACCATATCCATATATAATCTTTGCAATCCTCTTAAAATATACTCTTATCTCAAGCAGCAACACATGGAGGAATGCCAGATTAAACTCAGGATCTTTAAATAGGAAAATATGTTCACAATATTTAGATACTGATATATAAAAATATAATCATTTAATTATTTAAAAAATATATATTATTTAATTATTTTTTCTTTCTATGTATTTTTTATGAGTGTGTCCTAATCGAATCTTTTTACAGAAAAAATTGTCCCAAATTTTTTTAGTTATGAGACAACTTTTTCTAAATTCTAAATTTTTAGAAAAACTTAATATATTTTAGGTTAAATAGCACTTGTAGTCCCTTAACTTAAGTTCAGTTAACGTTTTAGTTTTAGTCTGTTATCTTTTTTTTTTTTCGATTTGATCATTTATTTTAATTTTAAGTGACAATTTGATCTTTTATGTTTTAGTTTTAAAATGTCAACAATATTATCATTTTTTCTACAAAAATTCAAAAAATTCATCAAAATTTTCAACCAAAACCCATAAAATTAATTATATTCTTTAATATAATACAAATTTTATCAAATTCATAACTCAAATATTCAAATAAACTCATATTTTCATTCTTTATTTGATGTTGTTAGAGATGGAAATATGAGTTTATTTGAAGATTTGAGTTTTGAATTTGATAAAATTTGAATTATATTGAAGAATATAATTAATTTTATGGGTTTTGGTTGAAAATTTTGATGAATTTTTGTAAAAAAAAAAAGATAACATTGACATTTTAAAACATAAAAGATCAAATTGTCACTTAAAATTAAAATAAAGGACCAAATCGGGAAAAAAAATATAAATGACTAAAACGTTAACTGAAATTAAGTTAAGGGACCACGGGTGTTATTTAGTCTATCTTTTACTCTACATATATGGCATAGTAAATATACTGATATTTAATAAGATAATTTACTAAAAGTATTATGAGCAACAGGACATTTTGGTCCCTCACAAAAAACACGCGAGACAGATTAGTCCTTAAAAAAACAATTTTTTTTAGTTTTTGACAAAAATAAATCAGATCAATTTAGTCCTCGAACCACAATTTGTCATTGAGCTACATGTAAACTTATTATGTGTATCGTTAGTCATCAACAACGTTTGTGATCTTACGCGGTCATTAACAAAAACATAAGAAGATTGTTTAGTCCTTCATTTCAAAACCAAATAAAAAAGAAAGAAAATAAATGATACCGACTATTGATTGGTGAAAACAAAAATCCTTGAAACGCATAATTAAAAAAGAGTAAAAATAAAAACCCTAAATTTCTCTAACATAATTGTTTACAGTGATTTATGGCTACGACAAAGAGTGACTATTGTCCGACACAAAAGCGATTTCCGGCAATTTCCATTTGAGGTATTCTACTGCCATTTTTGTTTTATCTTTTTGTGTTTTTGTTTCCAACTTACAATTTATTTTCTTTCTACGACGATTTTGTTGCTTTTTCATGGACTATTATATAATATATGTGGAGTGCCACATAATTAAGTCATGGTTCCAAAACGAATAAAAATCAATTACAAAAATTGATAGAAATGAATTTTTTTGTCAAGTATTAATTTGTTGCGTATTTGTGAAGAATCAAAATGTCTATTTATTTAAATATTATTACCTATTTTTTACTAAATATATTATTATCTACTTTATTTATAGAATTTTAAATTTATATAAAATGACCAATTCATGTGATGTAAGTGGATGTAGATATTTCAATTGTGATGAGTAAATAAAGGGATGAAAATTAAATGGTTGTTAATTTTTATTTTATTTTATAAAAGCTGCTTCAATAAAAAGAGGGATGAAATCATGAAATGGCGGATAATAAATTAAGAGTTTAATTACTCTAAAAAAATAAAAACTTTAATTAATATATATCATTAGTATAAAAAAAATTATGAATATAACTTTAAAAATAACTATAATAAAAATTAAATATTTTTAATAATTTAATAATTATAATTGATTGATAAAAAAAATTATGTACACATAAAATGTATAAAAATTAAATCTATAAATTAATAGTATGTCCAAATGGATAAGGATGATATTTTAATTAATGGACGAAAGCACAATGATAAGGCTTTTGCTTTGTTTACTTAAAAATGAAAGACTTTTTGCTTAGAAGGATCTTATCGGATTAGGAAATCACATTATTTATATTGTTTGGAGAGTTAAATACACTTTTCATTCGTATAATATTATGGATTTCTCAAATTTGTTTCCTTTAAAATTGTTGTTTATTTTTAGTTCATCATTCTATAGAGACTTAAATATATGATATTTTTTGTAATTACGTGTTTTTTTTTTTAATTTTTAAAGTTTTTT